>CM052648.1:168160588-168287882 GCA_028533165.1 Leontopithecus rosalia | reverse complement strand
ATTTTCACGATGTTGATTCTTCCTAACCATGAACATGGAATGTTTCTCCATCTGTTTGTGTCCTCTCTTATTTCATTGGGCAGTGGTTTGTAGTTTTCCTTGAAGAGGTCCCTTACATTCCTTGTAAGTCGTATTCCTAGGTATTTTATTCTTTTTGTAGCAATTGTGAATGTCAGTTCGTTCTTGATTTGGCTCTCTCTCAGTCTGTTATTGGTGTATAGGAATGCTTGTGATTTTTGCACATCGATTTTATATCCTGAGACTTTGCTGAAGTTGCTTATCAGTTTCAGGAGTTTTGGGGCTGAGATGATAGGGTCTTCTAGATATACTATCATGTCATCTGCAAATAGAGACAATTTGGCTTCCTCCTTTCCTATTTGAATACCCTTTATTTCTTTTTCTTGCCTGATTGCTCTGGCTAGAACTTCCAGTACTATATTGAATTGGAGTGGTGAGAGAGGGCATCCTTGTCTATTGCCGGATTTCAAAGGGAATGCTTCCAATTTTTGCCCATTCAGTATGATATTGGCTGTCGGTTTGTCATAAATAGCTTTTATTACATTGAGATACGTTCCATCAACACCGAGTTTGTTGACGGTTTTTAGCATAAAGCGCTGTTGAGTTTTCTCAGAGGCCTTCTCTGTGTCAATTGAGATAATCGTGGTTTTTGTTTTTCGTTCTGTTTATGTGGTGAATTACGTTTATAGACTTGCATATGTTGAACTAGCCTTGCATTCCTGGGTTGAATCCTACTTGATCATGATGGATAAGTTTTTTTATGTGTTGTTGCAATTGGCTTGCCAGTATTTTATTGAAGATTTTCGCATCTGTATTCATCATGGATATTGGCCTGAAGTTTTCTTTTCTTATTGAGTCTCTGCCGGGTTTTGGTATCAGGATGATGTTGGTCTCATAAAATGATTTTGGAAGGATTCCTTTTTTTTGGATTATTTGGAATAGTTTCAGAAGAAATTGTACCAGTTCCTCTTTGTGTGTCTCGTAGAATTCGGCTGTGAACCCATCTGCACCTGGGCTTTTTTTGTGTGGTAGGCTCTTAATTGCTGCCTTGACTTCAGACCTTGTTGTTGGTCTATTCATAGTTCCGGTTCCTCCTGGTTTAGGCTTGGTAGGACACAGGTGTCCAGGAATTTATCCATTTCTTCCAGGTTTACTATTTTGAGTGCATAGAGTTGTTTGTGATATTCTCTGATGATGGTTTGAATTTCTGTGGAATCTGTGATGATTTCCCCTTTATCGTTTTTTATTGCATCAATTTTGTTGTTCTCTCTTTTCTTTTTTATCAGTTTGGCTAGTGGTCTGTCTATTTTGTCAATCTTTTCAAAAAAACAGCTCTTGGATTTATTCATTTTTTGAAGGGTTTTTTGTGCCTCTATGTCCTTCAGTTCTGCTCTGATTTTAGTTATTTCTTGTCGACTGCTACGTTTTGAGTTTTTTTTATCTTGCTCCTCTAGCTCTTTCAGTTTTGATGATAGGGTGTCAATTTTGGATCTCTCCACTCTTCTCATATGGGCACTTATTGCTATATATTTTCCTCTAGATACTGCTTTAAATGTGTCCCAGAGATTCTGGCATGTTGTGTCTTCGTTCTTGTTGGTTTTGAAGAACTTCTTTATTTCTGCCTTCATTTCATTCTTTATTCAGTCAACATTCAAGAGCCAGTTGTTCAGTTTCCATGAAGCTGTGCAGTTTTGAGTTAGTTTCTGAATTCTGAGTTCTAACTTGATTGCACTGTGGTCTGAGAGACTGTTATGTTTTCAGTTGTTTTGCATTTGCTGAGGAGTGCTTTACTTCCAATTATGTGGTCAATTTTAGAGTAGGTGTGATGTGGTGCTGAGAAGAATGTATATTCTGTGGGTTTGGGGTGGAGAGTTCTGTTAATGTCTATCAGGTTTGCTTGTTCCAGGTCTGAGTTTGAGCCCTGGATACGCTTGTTAATTTTCTGTCTGGTTGATCTGTCTAATATTGACAGTGGAGTGTTAAAGTCTCTCACTATTATTGTGTGGGAGTCTAAGTCTCTTTGTAAGTCATTAAGAACTTGCCTTATATATCTGGGTGCTCCTGTATTGGGTCCATATATATTTAGGATCATTAGCTCTTCTTGTTGTATCGATCCTTTTACCATTATGTAGTGACCTTCTTTGTCTCTTTTGATCTTTGTTGCTTTAAAGTCTATTTTATCAGAGATGAGAATTGCAACTCCTGCTTTTTTTTGCTCTCCATTTGCTTGGTACATCTTCCTCCATCCCTTTATTTTGAGACTTTGTGTATCCTTGCCTGTGAGATGGGTTTCCTAGATACAGCACACCGATGGGTTTTGGTTTTTTATCCAGTTTGCCAGTCTGTGTCTTTTGCTTGGTGCATTTAGCCCATTTACATTTAGGGTTAATATTGTTATATGTGAATTTGATACTGCCATTTTGATGCTGGCTGTCTGTTTTGCCCATTAGTTGATGCAGATTCTTCATTTTGTTGATGCTCTTTAGCATTTGGTATGTCTTCACTCTGTTGCTGAGGCTGGAATGCAGTGATGCCATCTCAGTTCACTTCAACATCCACTTCCCTGGTTCAAGCAATTCTCTTGCCTCAGCTTCCTGAGTAGCTGGGACTATGGGTGCATGCTGCCTTGTCCAACTATTTTTTGTATTTTAGTAGAGGCAGGATTTCACCATGTTGCCCAGGCTGGTCTCCAACTCCCTAAGGAGTTTGCTCAGGCAATCCACCCACTTCGGCTTCCCAAAGTGCTGTAATTACACGCGTGAGTCACCATGCTGGGCTGGATATGAGCTATTTTATCTTGGATGAAATAATATCTCATTGTAGTTTTTATTTTATTTGTATTTCTCTGATAATTGATATTGAGCACATTGCATATATTTGTTTGCAATTCATGTCTTCTTTTGAGAAATGTCTGTTCAGATAATATGCCCATTTTTAATAAGATTATTAAATTTTTTTCTATTTAGTTATTTGAGCTCCTTATATATTCTGGTTCTTAATCCCTTGTCAGAGGATATTGCAAATATTTTATCCTGTTCTGTGGGTTGTCTCTTCACCTTATTAATTATTTCCTTTGCTTTGCAGAAGGTTTTTAACTTGATGTGATCTCATTTGTCTGTTTTTGCTTTAGTTGTCTGTGCTTACAAAGTATTGCAGAAGCAATCTTTGCCTAGGCAAATGTCCTGGAGAGTTTTTCTGATATTTTAATTTAGTAGTTTCAGAAGTTGAGGCCTTAGATTAAAGTGTTTAATTCCTTTTGATTTGATTGTTTTTGTTTATGGTGAAAGATAGGGGTCTAGTTTTATTCTTCCACATATGGATATCCAGTTTTCCCAGCATAATTTATTGAAGAGACTCTCTTTCTCCCAATGTATGCTCTTGGCACTTTTTTAAAAGTTAGTTTACTGTAGGTGATTGAATTGATTTCTGGATTCTCTGTTCTGTTCCATTAGTATATGTATCTGTTTTCATGATAGTACCACAATATTTTGGTTATTATAGCTCATTTGTACAATGTAAGTACAGGTAATGTTATCCGCCTGTTTTGTTACTTTTGCTTAGTTTAGATTTGGTTATATTGGGTCTTTTGTGATTCCATATAAATTTTAGAATTATTTTTTCTATTTCTTTGAAGAATTTTATTAGTATCTTGACAGAGATTGCACTGAATATGTAGATTGTGTTGGACACTGTGGACATTTTAACAATATTGATTCTTCCAACTGATGAACAGGGAATGTCTTTTTGTGTGTGTGTCCTTTTCAATCTCCTTGCATCAATGTTTTACAGTTGCAGATTATTGCAGAAATCTTTCACTTCTTTGGTTAAAATTGTTCTTTTTTTTAGCTATTATAAATAGAGTTACTTTCATGATTTCTTTTTCAGATTGATTGCTGTTGGCATACATTAATGCTGCTAATTTTTATATGTGTATTTTGCATCCTGCAACTTTACTGAATTTGTTTATTAGTTCTAACAGTGTTTTGGAGGAGCCTGTAGGATTTTTCCAAATATAATATCATATAATATGCCCATGAAAATAATTTGAATTCTTCATTTTAAATTTTGATTCCTTTTATTCCTTTCCTTTGTCTGCTGAGGCTAGAACTTTTAGTACTATGCTAAATACAGTTGTAAAAGTGGGAATATTTGTCTCGTTCCAGATCTTTGAGGAAAAGCTTTATATTTTTCCCCATTCAGTATATGATAATAGCTGTGGGTCTGCCATATACTATGGCTTTTATTATGTTGAGGCATGCTCCTTCCATACTGTTTTCTGAGTGTTTTTATCATGAGGAAATGTTGAATTTTATCAAATGCTTTTTCAGCATCAATTGAAATGCTCAGATATGTATGTCCTTCATTTTGCTGATGCAATATATCACATTAATTGATTTGCATATGTTGAACTATCCTTGCATTCCTGGGATAAATCCCACTTGGTCATGATGAATACTGTTTTTAACATATTATTGAATTTGGTTTGCTAGGTTTGTTGAGGACTTTTGCATTAATGTTCATCAGCAATATTGATCTGTAGTTTTCTTTTTCTGATGGTTTTTTTTTCTGGTCTTGGTATCAGGGTAATACTGGCCTCATAAAGTAAGTTTGGAATTATTTCCACCTATTCTACTTTTTGGAATATTTTCAGTAGGAATGCTATTAATTCTTTTTCAAATGTTTGGAATAATTCAGCAGCAAAGGAATTGGATCCTAGGCTTTTCACTGCTGGGAGACTTGTTAGTGTCTAGGAATATATAAACTTCTTTTAGATTTTCCAATTTATTGGCATATACATGGGTACATTAGCCTATAATCCTTGGAATTTTTGTGATGTCAGTTGAAATGTCTCCTTTTTCATCTTGAATTTATTTATATATTCTCTTTTTTTTCTTAGTTTAGCTAAAGGTTTATTAATTTTGTTTATCCTCTAAAGAATTACTTTTGATTATGTTGATTTTTTATATTCTTTATTTCAGTTTAATTTGTTTTTGCTCTGATATTTATTATTTCTTTTATTGTACTAATTTTAGATTTGGTTTGCTCTTGCTTTTTTAATTATTTAAGATGAATTTTTAGATTGATAATCTTCATATTGTTCTAGAAACTTATTGTTACAAACTTTCCTTATAATACTGCTTCTGCTTTATCTTACAGATTTTGGTACATTGTGTTTCCATTTTCATTTGTTTTAAGGAACATTTAAATTTTATTTGTAATTTCTTCATTGATATACTGGATATTCAGAAGCATACTGTTGAATATCCGTGTATTTTTATAGTTTCCAAAGTTCCTCTTGTTATTGATTTCTACTTTTATTTCACTGTGGTCAGAGAAGATAGTTGATATGGTTTCAATTTTTTAAAAAATTTTCTAGACTTGTTTTGTGGTGTAACCTATGTTCTATTATTGAGAGTGATCCTAATGCTGAGGAGAACAATGTATATTCAGCAGCTCTTGGATAAAATGTTCCATAAATATTTATAAGGTCTATTTGATCTGTAGTGCAAATTAAGGCCTATAATACAAGGTCTATGGTGAAAATTTATCTTTATTTTCTGTCTGGAAGATCTGTCTAATGGTGAAGTTGTGATGTTGAATTGTCCAACTATTATTACATTAGGATATCTCTCTCTTTTTAGCTCTAAAAATATTTGCTTTATGTATCTGGGTTCCGGATTGTTGAGAACGTACATAGTAGCAATTGTTATATCTTCTTGCTGAATTGATCCCTTTATCATCATATACAATTATCTTCTTTGTCTTTTTTATTATTTTTAACTTGAAATCTACTTTATCTAGCATAATATAGCTACTCCCGATTATTAAAAATATTTCCATTTAGTAGAATACTTTTTCCAATCTGCTATTTTCCATTTGTGTATTTATTTATAAAATGTATTTCTTGTTGGCAACTAATCATTCACATCTTGTTTTTTTTTTCTTTTTTTTTTTTTTTGAGACGGAGTTTCGCTCTTGTTACCCAGGCTGGAGTGCAATGGCACAATCTCAGCTCACCGCAACCTCCACCTCCTGGGCTCAGGCAATTCTCCTGCCTCAGCCTCCTGAGTAGCTGGGATCACAGGCACGCGCCACCATGCCCAGCTAATTTTTTATATTTTGAGTAGAGACGGGGTTTCACCATGTTGACCAGGATGGTCTCGATCTCTTGACCTCGTCATCCACCCGCCTCGGCCTCCCAAAGTGCTGGGATTACAGGCTTGAGCCACCGCGTCCAGCCCCACATCTTGTTTGTTTATTCATTCAAGCACTGTATGTCTTCTGAATGGAGAATTTAGTCAATTTATAGTCAATATTATTACGGATAAATAAGGACTTACTACTGTCATTTTCTTTTTTTGAGACAGAGTTTCACTGTTGCTACCCAGACTGGAGCACAATGGCACGATCTTGGCTCACCACAACCTCCTCCTCCTGGGTTCAAGCAATTCTCCTGCCTCAGCCTCCCGAGTAGCTGGGACTACAGGCACGCACCACCAGACCAAGCTAATTTTTGTATTTTTAGTAGAGACGGGGTTTCACCTTGTTGACCAGGATGGTCTCGATCTCTTGACCTTGTGATTCACCCGCCTCAGCTTCCCAAAGGGCTGGGATTATAGGCATGAGACACCACGCCCGGCCCATCTTCTTATTTGCTTTCTTATTACTTTGTGGTCTTTAATAAACTTTAAAAAATTAAAATTGTAGTAACACCTAGAGCATAGATGTCAACTAAGAAATATAAAAAAGTATAAAGTAAGCAAAAATGATTAGAGCTTTATTGGGAAAATAAAACACACCTGCCAACTAAAGACCCCTCTGTACCAACATAGAAAAGAGTCAGAGAAACAATTCATTACTACATAAAGGTTAACTGATTTACATTTATGTATGATAGCATGAAAGCAAATACAAAAATATATAGAGTTTCACACAAATTTAAGCAGTAAAGCAGAAGAAAGAACAACTAAAGCTTCTCTTACCTCTTCAAGATAAAGATAGTCTGTACCTCCTGATAGTCTTTTGTACTGAGAGACATCTGAGATAATTCTGGTAGAACATGTTTATATATTCAGTGATTATTTGACCAGCAAACTTAGTGATAAATCAACTTTGTAAAAACTAGGGCTTGGGAATAATTCTTAAAGAGATTTATCTTCATTTCAAATGTTAGAGTCAGATTCACTGTCTCCAAGGAAACACTCCAAAAAATGAAGAACAAAGGGAAAATGGTTCCTTATACATTTATAAATGGTGAAAATAATTTTCATTTACCTGTACAATGGGAAATTAATCATTTCTGGAAAAGGAAGACCCTCCTGACTTAGCTGTTTCTAGTCTTTCATTGACTTTGGGATATTTTAAAGCTAGAAATACTGAAGAAAACAACAGCAAGTCATGTGCAAATATTTTTTTTCCTGTAAAGAGACTTACTCCTATCTCCCGATCTTAGAAAAAAAAAGCCAATGTGGCAGATATTTCTAATTCGTTTTAAGATGCTTTGTGTATAAATGTGTTTTCTCTTTGAATTCTCCTATAAATATCCTATAAACACCTAATCCATTTCTCTATTAAGATAATTTTAATACTTTAATATTTTGTGTTGCTATAAAAGAATACCCATGGCTGGGTAATTTATTTAAAAAAGAAGTTTATTTGGCCCAATTTTCTGCAGGCTGTACATGATGCATGGCACCAGCATCTGCCTCCAGTGGAGACCTAAGGTCATTTCCACTCATGGTAGAAGGTAAAGGAAATGGGACATGTGCAGAGATCACAAAGCAGGAGAGGAAGGAAGAGAGAGCTGGTGGGAGATAGCTAAGCTCTTTTTAACAATCAGTTCTCCTGGGAACTAATACAGTGAAAAATCTGTCATTACTGTGAGGATGACATCAAGAGATTATTCCCTATGACTCAAAATTTACCTGCTCAACCCCACCTTCCTATACCACAACACTGGGGATCAAATTTCAACTTGATGTTTTGGAAAAAAAATGCTCAAACCACAGCAGCTAGTTTTATGGTCTCAAGATAGAAGTGAACACTGAGATACTCAGACATTTTGCCATGACCTTGAAAAGTGTATTTGAAGCAACGTTTCAAACAGAAGTTTCTTTGAATTATCCAACTTAATTATTAATGCCTTTTCAATTAACAGGGCCCTAGAGTGTCTGATTAAGTTATTCTATATCTGGGTAATTTTGTGAAATATTGAGATAACACTACATACTTGAAGATTCTATGAAGAAAGAAGAGTAGAATTGATTCAAGATACAAACAATAGTAGATAAAAATAATGAAAAATTTTAGAGTTCTGTTTGTTTTGTGAAGTTGGAATTTTGTGTTTTATTTATAATTATCAGCCCTTACGCAATAAGGTTGTTTTCATTTGGGTGTATAAAGTTTGAATGTAGTTTAAGCATAAAAAATTTGTGGAGGATAGAGAAGGATAACATTAGGAGAAATTCCTAATGTAGTTGACAGCAGGGAAGAAGGCAGCAAACCACTATGGCATGTAACAATCCTGCAGGATCTGCACATGTACCCCAGAACTTGAAGAATAATTTAAAAAAAAAGAAAATTTGTATATTAAAAAGCTTACCAAAAAGTTAGTTTTATAAGAACAATAATATTTTTAAATACCATTAATTACTACTTAATAACCAGAATATAGAAGGATCTCAAAAAACTCTGTAGAAAAGAAATCTAATAATATAATAAAAAAATAGGTAAAATATTAAAATAGACATTTCTCAAAAGAAGACATGCAAATGGCAAACAGGCATATGAAATGTCCTCAACATCACTTATCATAAGATAAATGCAAATCAAAACTGCAATGAGATATCATCTCACACCAGCTAAAAGGGCTTATATTCAAAAGACAGGCAATAAAAAATACTGGTGAGAATGTAGAGAAAAGAGAACACTTGTATACTGTTGGTGGGAATGTAAATTAGTAAAGCCACTATGGAGAACAGTATGGAGGTTCCTCAAAAAACTAAAAATTGAGCTACCATATGATCCATCAATCCCACCCCTGGGAGTATACTCTAAAGAAAGGAAATCCATATATCAAATCGGTTTATCAAACTCCCATGTTTGTTGCCCCATTATTCACAATCACCAAGATTTGGAAGCAACATCAGTGTCCATCAAAAGATGAATGGACAACGACAATGTAGTACAGATACACAATGGTGTACTATTCAGCCATAAGAAAGAATGATATTCACTCATTTGCAACAACATGGATGGAACTGGAGATCATTAGTTTAACTGAAATAAACCAGATGCCAAAACACAAATACTTCATGTTCTCACTTATTTGTGGGATCTAAAACTCAAAACAATTGAATTCATGGACATAGAGAGTAGAAGGGTGGTAACTAGAGGTAGGGAAGTGTAATAGGAAATTGTGGGAAGGTGGCCATGGTTAATGAATACCAAAAATAAATAAATAAACAAGACTTACTATTTAGTGGCACAACTGAGTGACTATAGTCAATAATAACTGTACATTTTAAAATAACTTAAAGAGTGTAATTAAATTGTTTGCAACTCAATGGATAAATGCTTGAGGGGATAGATATTCCATTCTCCATGACATGCTCATTCACACTGTATGCCTGTATCAAAATATCTCATGTACCCCATAAATAATTATACCTGGTATGTGACCCCCAAAATTAAGAAAAATAATAATACTTTACAAAATTTTATAAGAACATCATTAATTATCTTACACAGATGTTTTTCAAATACAGAACGGTATTTTTTCCATCACAATAATATTAAAATAATTATAATTAGTAGCATATTTTTATTACTGTTTGCCATTTCCCAAAAATTACTCTTTATCTACTTTGATTCTATTTTTTAAAAATAATTTTTATCAGGGCACATTTTTTACATATTTATTTGAACTCAAATTTCTACTTCTATAGCAGTACAATACAGGCACATTTTAGTTAATTTTCTTTACTTCCTAGGGTACTGGTTTCCATATAAATAATATATATGTGTATAGTAAGTCTCCAGTGTGTCAATCAATTGCTGTAGTTGATAAACATAGTGCTCTTCTGGGGTTTCAAAATATAATAAAAATTGGTTTGTTCAACATAAAATTATTATAAGCAAAACGTGTGAGTTGCAGCTGTGCTGATCTACTCAGATTTCACTCTTACATTCAGATCGACATATTTTAACAATAAAATTTATCTTAACTTTGTCTGTAAAGTGTCTGTAAAATCAAGTGAGAACAGGGCACAGGAAGATAAATGCATGCTTTTATTTCATAGCAAACCTATTCAAATTCTCTGCTGGTGTTTTTTTGTTTTGTTTAGCAATTGTAGTAGATAAAACAGTGTTTCCATTTCACTTCTGACATGTAAGGAGTTTGGAAGCTATGACTCCTGTCCTTACAACAAGAAAAAATAGACAATGTGAAAAATCAATGACTTCTGTGTCTACCTGAGAACTGGAGTCACAAGGTAAACCATCATCCCCAAGTTTGAAGAGACAAGCACATCCAGAGATATACAGGAACACTGTAGCAAAATCACTGGAGCCATAAAATGGTAGAAGCATTTATAATTTCACGAAGTTTTTGGAGTTTGAGTTTTAATCTACAAAAGTTTGAGTGTAGACTCAGTTGAGAGTGAGAAACTCCTGAAGACTTAAACTTGAAGGGTTTGCAAACTTTCATGAGCTTTATCCCAAAAATCTCTACCAGGTTTTAATGGTAAAGGGCCCAGAAAGATCCCTTTGTACTGTGGAAAAAAGGAAAGAAGAGCATCATTGTGAAACATTCCAAGAGTTCTCTCTGTAATGAAGTTATTCTCCCAAGGAAATGACTTCACCAGAGCACAATTGTGGAAGAAATACCTTTGTCTCCAGTCCCTCTAGCTTTTCTGTCTCACTTGGAAGAGAAAGGGGAAATGTATTCAGTGTGGAACAGGAGTTCAAGAAAATATATTTGGAAACCGAAGTCAGGCTAAGAAGTAGTGGGGGGAAGAAAAGAAAGTGTTTTACAACTGAAAAAAGGCATTTCTCAAAGCCATAGTCTCAAAATATAGATTGACCAAAGGATTAAACTTATTCAGAAGATTATGGAATAATCCTCTTTCTACACATGCTACTGTAATATCAGTAGGGCTCCATTACAATAAAAGTGAATTGGAGCTGAAAGGCTTCCAAGGTATAGACTCTCTCTAAGAAGAATTACTTAGGAAGACCCCCAAACAAGAGGAATGACAAAAACAAAGGCAATAAAAGAATTGTAGCGTCTGATACCTGTAGCTACAACAAACATCAAAAACAGCTCAATTCCTACTTAGATTAACATAAATCCTCATGCGGGATGCCTCTTTATTTCAATTTCTATTACCTGATGACATATCTAGGTTGCAGTAAAAAAATTACAAGGCAAGTCAAAGAGAAGGATGAAACATAGCTACTGGTCATATTAGACAAAATAATGTAAAACGAAAGTGATGGATGTAAAAAGCAGATATCATGCAATAACAGATGAGAAATGTACTCAGAAAGATAAATAAGGTTTCAAAGTATTAAAAAGAAATTCTAGAAATAAAAAAAATCTTATAATACAAATACATATTAGCATTCATGGGGTGACCTACATACTGGACACCACCTAGGAAAGCATCAGTTGGTCTGAAAATAAGTCAGTTGAAATATCACAACTGAAATGCAAAAAGAAAAAGCAACTATGAAAAAATAGAGAATATTCAGAATATAACAGAATATCAATAGTTAGATATCGTTGAACAACATATAAATCCATAACACATACGTAATTGGAATATAAGAAGAAAAAGGGAATAGACAAGAAAGAAATATTTGAAGTAATAATGACTGAGAACTTTGCAATATTTATGATAGAAACCAAACCAGAAACAAGAATCTCAGAGAACACCAAGCAGGATAAATACCTTGAAACCTCACATTAGGAAATTGCATATTCAAACTGCAGAAAGTAAAGATGAACAGAAAATATTGAAAGAAGCCATAGGAAATAAAGCACAAATTTATAAAGAAACAAAAGTATGTTTTATAGTAGACTTGTGATCAGATACCACGGAAGCAAGAAGGAGGTAGAACAAAATAAGCAAGAAGGAAGTAGAACAAAATATTTAATGTTCAAGGAAAAAAAAGTCATGCTACACTTCTATACCTAGTATAATATGCTTTTAAAAATAAAGGAGAAATAAATGCTCTCATATAAACAAAAACTGAAATAATTCACTGCCAGCAAATTTTCTTTAAAAAAAAAAGTTAAGAGTTATTCAGGTATAAGGAAAATGATTCAGCCAGAAAATTTAATTCATATAAATAAATGAAGAGCATCATGGAAAAAATAAATAAACTTAATATAATTGGAATCATCTAATTGAAACTTTTTCCATATGCATGATGGTCATGGTGCTTCAAAAATAAACTCATTCATGTTTTGCTTCGTTTTGTGTTGCTTAATTATTTTTAATTTATTTATTTCCATAGGTTTTGGGAAAACATTTGGTTTATGGTTACAAGAATAAGATTTTAGTGGTGATTTCTGAGATTTTGGTGCATCCATCACTGGTGCAGTGTACATTGCACCCAGTGTGTAGTATTGATCCCTTCCCACCCCCTTCCCTTCCCTTCAGTCCCCCAAATCCAATGTATCATTCTTATATCCTCATACTTTAGCTTCCACATATAAGTGAGAACATACAATGTTTGATTTTCCATTTTTGTGATACTTCACTTAGAATAATAGTCTTCAGTTCCATCCAGGTTGCTGTGAATGCCATTATTTTGTTCCATTATATTATGTCTGGATAATATATATATATATATATATATATATATATATATATATATACTACTGTTACATCAGTAGAGCTCCATTACAATAAAGTTAATGAGAGTAATGTGTGCATATATATATATAATTTTATGCATATAATATGTATTTTATGTACATAATATATATAGATTATTTTATGTGTATAATTATATATGTATATATATATTTCTTTTATGGAATGATTTCTATATATAAATATATAGAAATCATTCCATATATAAATTTTATTATTTCATATATATATAAATTATTCCATAAAAGGAACAATATATTGGTATTCACATTATATATATACATATGAATATTATATATATATATAATATCACATTTTCTTTACTCATTGATTAATGGGCATTTGGGCTGGTTCCATATTTTTGCAATTGCAAATTGTGTTGCTATAAATATGTGTGTGGAAGCATCTTTTTTGTATACTGACTTCTTTTCCTCTGGGTAGATACCTGGTAATGGGACCGATCGCCGGATCAAGTCGTAGGTCTACTTTTAGTTCTTTAAATAGTCTCCACACTGGTTTCCATAGTGTTTGTCCTAGTTTATTTTCACATCAACAGTGTAAAAGTGTTCCCATTTCAATGCATCCACACCAACATCTATAATTTTTTGATTATGGCCATTCTTGCATGACTAAAGTGGTATCACATTGTGCTCTGGATTTTCATTTCCCTGGTAATTAGTGAATTTGAGCATTTTTTCATATGCTTGTTGGCCATTTATATATCTTCCTTTGAGAATTCTCTATTCATATCCTTAGCCCAGTTTTTGATGGGATTTTTCTTTGCTTTTTTTTTTTTTGCTTATTTGTTTGAGTTTTTATTGTAGATTCTAGATATTTGGTTTTTGTCCCATATCTATATCGTGAAGATTATCTCTCGCTCTGTATAAACCCACTTATGTTTTGATTCATAGACTTTTGTTATATGTGGGGAGGGTGTACTTAATACTATTGATTGGGCCTATTGTTTAAAAATTCTCCCTCATTTTTATGCTGAGTCAAAATTTTCAGTTCCCAAACTTTTAAAACACAAATAAACATTAGAGACTATCATCTCTTAATATAGTACCAGAGTGAATTAACAGCCACATATAAGAAAAAATAATAATGAGTCATTAACTTTGTGCCTTAATACTTACCAAATGGGAAGAGAGGAAAAAAAGTTATCATAGATCATCATCTTCATAGTTTTGCTTTCTTCTGCCATCATGAATAGAATCATCAATTTCTCATTTAATTCCCCTTCTGTTTCTGATTGACTGACTCTCAGCTTCTTTTAATCTGCTTGCGGTATAAAATTAAAATAATAATGTAATAATACATAAAATTATTATAAATGGTCCTACATGATAAAGGTTGGGAGGTAAAAAGTGAAAAGCAGGTGAAAAGTCAAGGCATCTTGGTTGATTACATTTTCTCTCAATCTCCAAATCTAGTCATTCTCTGCTTTCTAACCCCACAGCATAAGAAAAAGAAAACAGATAAAATCTGTGACAGCAATGCTATCTTTTCATATTCATAGTCTACATTCTTAATCCTGTGAAGAGAGCCATGAGATGACATAAAATTCATTGTGTTTATATACTATAATTTGATGTTTGACAAGCCATGCAATATTAATGAACAAGGTTTAGTTTTTCATGGCGGCATATTAGCAATGTTTGCACCAGAATTGAGCAGATAATGAAATTTGTTTTTAAACTCTAATGCAGAGTCAAGGATCTGAGCAATGCTGAGCAGTCATGCTACAGTGTTGGAAGCTAATTTAGTGTTTTGGGTCTATGTAGATTATGCAATCTGTCACACGTCCTATAGTCCTAAAGAAACAAAACTTAAGCATATTTTAATTTTCACAGAGAAAATGTTATTCATTTTCCAACACCTCTTTGTATCATGGGATTAAGGATAGTCTTATAAATTGGCAACATTACTAAAATTTAGGGGTGGTGTAGAACTTGATATCATATTACTAAGTATAGAAGCAGTCACTTTTAACTATTTACATATAAATAATTTCTTTTTTAGCTACTATGTAACAAATAGGCTGATTTGAAAAATCTGGCACTGATTACATGATTGTTTTTAAGGCCATGAACAAAGAAATTTGAAGTATAATTCTGTGGGAGGAGAGTTCTAATAGTCTAATAAAGTTTATAAGAATACTGAGATTTTCAGATTTACTTTCTCAACATTTGCTAAATTAAAGGCGACACTTCTCAAAACACTGAACAGGTACTCTTATTTCAATCTGTTTCTATGTAATTTTACTCAAATTTTATGAAAATGAAAAATGAACATGTTAATTTCCTTCTTCAAGAATGAATGAAATTATACAGAAAAACAGAAAAGGGTTGAATTTAAAACAATGTCGAGCCAGCATTGATTAATCCTATCACATATATCCTGTAGAATATTCATAAATAATAAGTTGAAATATGATTTATTTTCTGAATCTATTGTTAGAATCCAGATTGATTCCAAAATGTATTATGGCAACAGAGCAAAAGAATTCCATATCTTTTAGGATGTCCCTTTTACTTTTATCACAAACACCATCACTAAATATAATTAAAATGTAGTAGGTGGATAACAGATGTAGAGATGGAGACAGGAAAAGAGAAGAAGGGAGGGATGGAAGAAGAATGAAAGAGAGAGAAAGAGAGACAACAACTGGCAAATAGATAAATAAAATTCTTAGAGTCAAAAAGTAAAGATTCTCAGAAGCCAAAATTAAAATCAAAATGCAAATGTGAATGCTGAGAGGAGACGTAGTTCTAACCTTCACTTTACCTTTGAAACATTTGCTTTTCACTGAAGAATATGTTTCTCTTGAAGACCACTTGAAATTGTGAAAGGAGTCAGTTCTAGAACTTGCCCAAAATTCAGTGTCAAATAAGAACTTTCACATGGGAACGTGGACCACAAAAGTGTACAAAATCATATTAGCATGAATTAGATATAAATTCAGCCTACAAAATGGTTTACAAAGAGAATTTGTCTCCTGGAAAACTAGTGCTGAGTGAAGGAAACAAATTCTTGGCAAGGAATATGTTACCATAGGCTAGTCTTCAAATGCATTTGTGTCACAAATTTAGACTACCTGCATCATCCAAAAATTCTCGTCACAAAAAGTGACCATAAGCAAAAAGTCAGCAGTTGTCAGTCTATATATCCAAGAAAGTTCCAGTGAGGGATTACAAATCTACTCACCAATAAAATTTCCTTCTTCCCGGCAACTGTTACCTAGTCTTGGATGATATTAAACCTAGTCTAGGGGGACAATGGGATCATGTACTTAAGACAAAGAGAAGCACATGGCCTAGTATATCCTTTTTATTTTTCTCATTATAGGTTTTCAATGTACAGCAGTGCTGAGAGTGTGAGGGAGAATAATTCTTTTAAATTACATGTTGATTGTATATAATTATGATTTAATTACTGCAATAACAATAGTATTGTGACATAAAATTACTTGGATCATACCTAATAATTGATATGCCAAATTTCAATTATACGTAGATACATTTGCAATTCTTCTTTTGCCAGTGACACATGGCTTTAATTGCTATGTTTTTTATAATTAATATAAATGTCTTACTGTGAAAGGCATGCCTTTAAACAACTCTTTCAATATCTTGGTTCTATTAGGATATTTTTTATTCATAGAAACTTTTTAGATAGTTTGTTATAAAAATTGTTTAGATTTTGATTTCACATTTGTTACACAGGACAATTTAGTGAGATAATATTAGTAGTGTTCCTATGTATTCATGAGTATGGGATAGCTTACTCTATGTTAAGTTTTTTTTTTTTTTTTGATACGGAGTTTCATTCTTGTTACCCAGGCTGGAGTGCAATGGCGCGGTCTCGGCTCACCGCAACCTCCGCCTCCTGGGTTCAGGCAATTCTCCTGCCTCAGCCTCCTGAGTAGCTGGGATTACAGGCATGCGCCACTGTACCCAGCTAATTTTTTGTACTTTTAGTAGAGACGAGGTTTTACCATGTTGACCAAGATGGTCTCGATCTGTTGACCTCGTGATCCACCCGCCTCAGCCTCCCAAAGTACTGGGATTACAGGCTTAAGCCACAACACCCAACCTATGTTAAGTTGTTATTTCATCTAGTATAACTCAGTGTTTCTAGTGGGTGTTTTTCTAGTAACAAATCTAACCACGGTAAGTAAACTCCAATTTTCTCCACTAATAAATTTAAAGCATTTGGATCTTTTGTTGACATAATGAAAATGTATCAGTTAAAACTTTTATTTATAAAAAAAATCAACTTCATAAGCCACTGCTTCCTATGTAAGATGGCAGTCCTAAAACATGTCAAAAAGTGTCTATATGTGTATATACCACTACTTGTTTATACTGCTACTACCTGTTTAAATTATAATGGACCTGATATGGTTTGGCTTTGTTATCCCACATAAATATCATGTAAAGCTTTAATTACCAGCATTGGAAGAGGGTTTTGGTGGGAGGTGATTGAATCATGGGGTTGGATTTCCCCCTTGCTGCTCTCATAATAGAGTTTTTTAAGAGATCTGGTTGTTTGAAAGTGTTTACCACCTCCCCATTCTCTCACTGTCTCTCCTTCTCAGGCCATGTGATGATGTGCCTTCTCCCCTCACCTTCCACCATGATTACAATTTTCTGAGGCCTCCCAAAAAGCAGAAGTCTGAACAGCCCACAGAACCAGGAGCTGATGCAACCTCTTTTCCTTATAAATTACTCAGTCACAGTCTTTACGGCAGTATAATAACAGACTAATATAGAAGATTGGTATCAGAGAAGAAGAGCATTGCTATAAAGATACCTGAAAATGTGGAAGCAGCTTTGGAACTGGGTAATAGCCAGAGGGGAAACAGTTTGGAGGGCTCAAAAGAAGACAGGAAGATGAGAGAAAGTTTGGAGCTTCTCAGAAACTTGTTGAATGGTTGTGACCAAAATGTTGATAGTTTATGGATAGTGAAGACCAAGCTAAGAATGTCTTAGATGGAAGTGAGGAACTTATTGGGAACTGTAAAAGAGGTCACCCTTGCTATACTCTAGCAACAAGACTTGTGTCAATGTTCCCCTGATATAGAAACCTGTTGAACTTTGAACTTGAGAGAGATGATTTCAGGTACTTGGAAGAAGAAATTTCTAAGCATCTAAGCATTCGGGATGTGACCTGGATATTTTCAAAAGCTACACTCATTTGCATAAGCAAATAGAACTTACCATTAAAAGGGAAGCAGAGCATAAAAGTTTAGAAAATTTGTAACCTGGCCATGTGTCAGAAAAAAAATTCAGGAGAAATTCAAGCCAACTTCCAGAAATTTACATAAAGAGGACCCAAACGTTAATATCCAAGACAATAGGGAAACTGCCTCCAAGGCATTTCAGAGACCTTTGCAGCATCCCCTACCATCACAGGCCTAGAGGCCTAGATGAGGAAAATGGTTTTATGGATCAGGCCTAGAGCCCAGCTGCTCTTTGCTGCCTTGGAACATAGTGCACTGAATCTCAGCTGCTCCAGCTTCAACCATGCCTACAAGTGGCCAAGATACAGCCTGAGCCTTTACTTCAGATGGTGCAAGCCCTAAGCCTTAATGGCTTCCCGATGGTGTTAAGCCTGCAGGTGTGCAGAGGGCAAGAGTTAAGTCTTGGAAAACTCAACCTAGATTTCAGAGGATGTATGGAAATGCCTGGATATCCAGTTAGAAATCTGCTGCAGGAGCAGAGCCCACATGAAGAACCTTTGCTAGGGTAGTGTAAAGGGAAAATATAGGGTTGAAACCCCCACACAGAGTGCCCACTGCTTAGTGGACTTTTGAGGAGACAGCCACTGTCCTCAAGACCCCAGAATGGGAGATCCACTGACAGCTTCCACCATGTACCTGAAAAAGCCATAGGCACTTAATTCCAATTCTTGAAAGCAGCCATGAGAGATGAGCCATGCAAAGTAATAGGGGCAAAGCGGCCCAAGGCTGGGAAAGCACAACTCTTGCATCAGTGTGGCCTGAATGTGAGATATCTACCCAAATGAGATTATTTTGGAGATTTTATGACTTTCCTGCTGGGTTTTGAGCTTGCATGTGGCCTGTAGATGCCTTATTTTGGCAATTGCTCCCTTTTGGAATAAGAGCATATACCCAATGCCTATACTCTCATTGTATCTTGAAGTAACCAAGTTGTTTTTTATTTTACAGATTTTTAGGCAGAAGGGACTTGCCTTGTTTCAGATGAGACTTTGGATTGTGAACTTTTGAGTTAAGACAGGAATGAGTTAAAGCTTTGAGGGACTATTGGGAAAGCATAAGTGTGTTTTGATATATGAGAAAAACATGAGATTTGGCAGGGGATGGGGCAGAATGATATGGTTTGGTTCTGTGTTCCCACAGAAACCTCTTGTTGAATTATGATCTTCAGTGTTAAAAGAGGGGCCTGGTGAGAGGTGATTGAATCATATGGGAATGGGTAACTTACAATTCAGAATGACATTTGGGTGAGGACACAGCCAAACAACATCATTCCACCCCTAACCTCTACCAAATCTCATGTCCACACATTTCAAAACCAATCATGCCTTTCTAACAGTCCCCTAAATTCTTAACTTATTTCACCATTAACTAAAAAGTCCAAAGCCCAGTGTCTCATCTGGGACAAGGCAAGTCTCTTTTAATTATGAGCCTATAAACTGAAAACCAACTTAGTTACTTTCTAGATACAATGGGGATACAAGTATTGGGCAAATATAGCTGTTCCAAATGGGAGAAACTGATCAAAACAAAGGGGCTACAGGCCCCATGCAAGTCTAAAATCCAGCAGGATAATCAAAATTTAAAGTTCCAAAATGATCTCCTTTGACTACATGTCTCACATCTGGGCTATGCTGATGCAAGTATTTTGTTCCCATGGTCTTGGGAAGCTCCACCCCTGTGGCTCTGCAGGGTACAGTCTCCCAGCTGGCAGCTTTCACAGGCTGTGTTGAATGTGTAGTTTTTCCAAGCAGATGGTATAAGCTGTCAATGGATCTATCATCGTGAGGTCTGGAGTGCAGTGACCCTCTTCACACAGACCCACTAAGTGGTGTCCCAGTAGGGATTCTGTGTGGAGGCACCCACCCTCATTACCCTTCTGCACTGTCCTAGCAAAGGTTCCCCATGATAGCCCCACCCATGCATCAATCTTCTGCAATGGACATCCAGGTGTTTCTATACAACCTCTGAAATCTAGGTGAAGATTCCCAAACCTCAGTTCTTGACTCTGTATACCCACTGGCTCCACAACACATAGATACTGCAAACACTTGGGGGCTGGCACCCCCTAAAGCCATGCCTGAGCTCTACATCAGCCCCTTTCAGCCATGGTAGGAGCAGTTGGGATACAGGGCACCAAGTCTCTAGGCTGCACACAGGACAGGGACCCTGGGCCTGGCTCATGAAACCACATTTTCCTCCTAAGGCTCTAGGCCTGTGATGAGAGGGCCTCCCATGAAGACCTCTAACATGTCCTGGAGACATTTTCCCCATTGTTTTGATGATTTACATATGGCTCCTTGTTACTTATGCAAATTTCTGCAGCTGGGTTGAATTTCTCTTCAGAAAAAGGGAATTTCTTTTCTATCACATTGTCATGCTGCAAATTTTCCAAAATTTTATGCTCTCTTTTCCTTCTAAAACTGAATGCCTTTAACAGCACCCAAGTCATGTCTTGAATGTTTTGCTGCTGCTTAGAAATTTCTTCTGCCAGGTACCCTGAATCATCTCTCTCAAGTTTAAAGTTTTATAAAGCCCTAGGTTAGGGGGAAAATGCCACTAGTCTCTGTGCTAAAACCTACCAAGAATCACCTTTGCTTCAGTTGCCAAGTTCCTCATTTCCATCTGAGAGCAAATCAGCCTGGACCTTCTTGTTCATATCACTACTAGCATTTTTGTCAAAACCAGTCAACGAGTCTCTAGAAGTTACAAACTTTTCCACATTTTCCTATCTTCTTCTGAGCCCTCCAAAGGGTTGCAACCTCTGTTCGTTACTCAGTTCTAAAGTTGCTTCCACATTTTCATGTATCTTCAGCAACACACCACCCCTAGTAACAATTTACTGTATTAGTCCATCTTTATGCTGCTGATAAAGATGTACCCAAGACTGAGAAGAAAACAAAGTTTAATGGACTCACAGTTCCTTGTGGTTGGAGAGGTCTAACAACCATGGTGGAAGGTGAAAGGAATGTCTCACATGGCAGCAGAAAGTAGAAGAGAGCGTGTGCAAGAAAACACTCCTTTTTAAAACCATCGGATCTAGTAAGATCTTGTGAGACTTCACTATCACAAGAATGGCATGGGAAACATCCACCCCCACAATTCAGTTACTTCCCACTGAGTTCCTCCCATGACATGTGGGAATTGTGTGAGCTACATTTCAAGAGGAGATTTGGGTGGGGACACAGCCAAATCATATAGAGCATGCTTTTATTTTTTAAAAATCATTAATCATTTCTGAGTACCTTAGATTAATAATTTGTTGTTGTTGTTGTTGTTGTTCAACCTTAAAACTTTTGAAGTCAAATTCTTCAGGATTTTTTTTTTTAGATAGGTCGTTTTTGTCATTGGTTCTGTTCTTCAGGATTTTTAAAAATCATGTTTAATTATATTTAAAATGGGTACATTTTCTTAAATGTAAGTTAACTTTTAAAATTTTTTGTCATGAGAACACTTAACAAGAGATATACCTTCTTAACCAAATTTAGGCATATAAAGCATTATCATTGAATATAGGATTGTGCAGCAGAACTCTAGATTTTATTCATCTTGCCTCTTCATTCATAACTATGTCCCTTGATTAGTAACTCTTCATTTCTACCCTTCCCATTCCTGGCAACCACCATTCTATTCTGATTCCATCTAGTTGACTATTTCAATGTTGAGAAGTCTAGGAAATTGCATTGTTTTATCTAATTCTTACTAATTCTTAGGTGTGTCTGTTAATCCTATTTTATGGATAAGATACAATACACTTGAGACCAATTTCAAAGCTTGCCTAACAATGCAAAATGATGCAGCCACTAATAATAGCATGCACATTTCTCAAAAAGTTAAAAATAGATATATCATATTATCCAGTAATCTCATGTCTGGGTATTTATCCAAAAGAACTGAAGTAAGGATCTTGAAGAGATATCTGCATTCCTATGTCCATTGTAACATTATTCACACTAGCCAAGATGTGGAAATAACCTAAACATTCATCAATAAAAGGGGAAAGAAAACGTGGTCTACTCACACAATGGAATACTACTCAGCCATAAAACTGAATGAAATTCTGCCGTAAGTGACAGCATGAAGAAACCTGGAGGACGTTATTCCTGGTAAAATAAGCCAGTTGCAGAACAACAAATGTTGCATGAATTTTTTCTATCTTAATCTGGAAGAAAAATGTATACACAACCTCAAAGGAATACTAGGTGTCTCTAACAGTCCACAAAAATGTGAGCTCTTTGGGCTCGAAAAGACCCTGGAGAAGTATAACTTTTTAATTTTCTTTCCCTCAAGTGACATTTTTCAAGCAATATAGGTCAAATATTTTTCTCTGAAAATCCTCTTGAGATAACTGTCAGTGTTTTTTTTTTCTATTCAAAAAGTAGAGTAAAACTTTTTGAAAGAAGAATCTCTATAGGGATTTTACTTTATGCACACAGCAGGGTTTGACCCTAGGTGAACATACCCCCTAGAGTGAGTAATTGCCCAGCTGAAAGACAGAATGGCCTCACAGTGTGAAATTCAGAGAGAAACCAGAGACTTGAAAGATAAACAGAGACTAGACTGCCTTACTACTTTGATTATTCTTTTTTCTGCATCATTGTGATTATTATTATTTTTTGTGGCACTATTACTTCAAGTACTACTTATTTATTTCTCTACTGCATATTAAACTCATATAAATGGGAAAGAATATTTATCTGTACATAAATGCTGATAACATTTAGCTTAAACTATCTAAAATCATTTTTTTGGGGTTAAATACAAATGAAGGAAGAGTGGAAGTAAAAAAATAGCTTTTGGTTTTTTTTAAAAAACTTTTCAGTCTTTTGAAATTCCATATTAGCATAAATACATGACTACTATATTGAAAGATATTTCATAAGAAATAATTTACTAAAGTCCTAGTTTAACTACATTATTATTTGGCAAAATTCAAGAGCG
This sequence comes from Leontopithecus rosalia, assembly GCA_028533165.1. Taxonomy (NCBI): domain Eukaryota; kingdom Metazoa; phylum Chordata; class Mammalia; order Primates; family Cebidae; genus Leontopithecus; species Leontopithecus rosalia. The sequence continues at coordinate 168,264,797 of CM052648.1, read as the reverse complement.
AGCCATTATGAGACATACATACATTTTTAAGAGTATTATAAATTTTTAAAATGTTAGTCAATATTCTGTCTAAATTCTTTCTCTCTGGATAGGTTTGTGAGTATGAGATATTTCATCTTTTCTTGCAAAATGTAATTTTGTGCTATTTAGTCCAAAATTTGTTTCTCAAGATTACCTTAAAAGCCATAATAGATAAAAATACAGTAATTCTCATAAAAATAATTATGAATTTTAATAATCATAATCATTTCATAATTGTGTTAATATATCAAATGTTATACCCATTCTTGCAATGGTTCAAGTTGCTGAGATATCATTTAATTCAACTTAATTTTTAAATCATGCTACATGTTTGTAACATCTTTTTGACTAACTTTGAAACTTATGTTTTTTACTCTATCATCACTGATCACTTGTTCTAGAACTGTATTTAGCATATTTAAATTAAAATGAAATTTCTTTATGTACAAAATAAAAACGTTTAGTTATAATTAATGAGAATTTCTCTTCTATATTCTGCAAATTGAGTGTTTACTCTGAGTATACCTTGAATGAAACATCTGGAGGTATTTGAAGTGTTGCAGAGGCATAGAATGGAATGAAGAAAACGGACATTAGAAGTAAAGAAAGTATGGCTGTGGAAAAGGCCAAGATAAATGTATGAAGGAAAAACTCACTTTTGCTATGGTATAGACTCTCTACTAATTTTTAAATTCAGTGCAACAGTAACCATTCAACAGGATTGTGTATTTGTAAGTCTTGCTCACAATCTCCACCTCTATTTGACCAAAAGATGCAGAAACACGTGCACATGCACACTTTAAAAAAGAGGGAAGTTAAATATATTGTATGGAAAAAGATATAAAGAAAAAAGTATATGCCCTGATTCACAGAATCTTTTTGAGAAATAAATAAATATGAAGGGAGTATAAGAGATCATCTGTGGAGTCAGGAAAAACAGAGTAGGGTAGACTCTAAGGGTCAAGGAAGGGACTGGTCCTAAGTGATAAATTGTGCCTCTTTCTGGAAAATCATCTATTTTGTAATATGAGCTAAGACCTCTTGTACTCTCTTACTCTATGCATATAATTCAAAGACGTGATTGAGGAGATAATATATTTAATTTCAACAACAGGCACTGTTTTAGATAATAAAATGAACACACTTGTTAAGTTTTATTGACTGACTAAAGCATGTTGTCCATATGAATATTAAAAGATAACCTAAGTAATAATTTATTACTATATATTCCCATTCTCTAATGAGTTTCTGAGCCTAGCTGTTTTGAATATTCAGAGAATTTTCTTTAAAAGGAAATTACACTTCAAACTGATCTAATTATGATTAATTTTTAAATAGTTGCCAAAAACATTCTATATTATTTCATTTTTATGGTTAAAATTTTTGAAAAAGTTAAAACATTTAATTAACCTTTTTTGTTGAACATAATATTCTTTTCAAAGGGTATTTTCCTAAATATACAGAGGTACTTTATATGCTCAGAATAAATTCAATTAAACATAAGAATTACTCAATTACATTTTTAATTGAGATCTGTAAATATTACAGTTCAAATACTTTCATGAATACACGGTTTTTTTTGGGGGGTAGGGGTTTCTTCCCTGATTCAGAGAATCTTTCTTTGGCAAATAGTTTTTATAAGACAAAACTTATCAAGTAAATTGTCATTATTTATAGATTTCTGAGTATATTGCAAAATGCAGATGACTTAAAATTGCTGACCTTATCACTTTTAATTTACTAAGTAAAGGACTGTTAATGGATCCACTTAAAGATATAATAACATAGGCTGACACGGTGGCTCAAGCCTGTAATCCCAGCACTTTGGGAGAAGTGGGTGGATCACGAGGTCAAGAGATCGAGACCATCATGGTCAACGTGGTGAAACCCCGTCTCTACTAAAAATACAGAAATTAGCTGGGCGTGCTGGTGTGCGCCTGTAGTCCCAGCTACTCGGGAGGCTGAGGCAGGAGAATTGCTTGAACCTGGGAGGCGGAGGTTGCAGTGAGCCAAGATAGTGCCACTGCACTCCAGACTGGTGCCTGGCAACAGAGTGAGACCCTGTCTAAAAAAAAAAACAAAGCTATAAGGACACAAAATGATTTTTTGCACACGTCAATATATTATAAAGTTCAATTAGATAATTTTCAAGTTAAATAATTTACCGTCACTAAATTTGTTCTTGCTTTTGTGGGACAAACTACAATAGATTCTTGTTTGCATGCTCATTTGCAATAATTATAATTCACTGTGAAGCTTCTAAAAGTTGAACATTTTGGAACTTTATTTGCTAATTTGGGACAAAGTGCAAGTAAATAAACACAATTTTATCAGATTTATTAATAAAAGTGTCGAACACTATTATAGATCATTATTTCTTCAAAAGTTTATACATTCTTCAATTCTAATTTACAATGAGCATCAGAAATAGAAAGTAGATATTGTTATGCTGGAGTAATTTTGTACATTTAGCATCATCATCAGTCTCATTATATTTTAAAAAAGTTGTTATGTGACATGTATATGTGTGTGTTTGCATGTGTGTAAGTTTAGTAACTTCAACTTCTTCTCAACTGGTAGTCTATTAAAGTTTGTTTGGATTAAATTATTACAACTTATTGCAAGGTCATTCTGGTCTTATAAAAATGTTGTTTACACAAAGACATTTGCTTTACCAAATTCACAATACATTTTATCAAGGAAAAAAATAATTTTATTACTTGTGTAATTTTCACTGGATTTATAACAACATACTTTAAAATGTCATATAGTCTACCTTTAGTGAAATGTACTTTCAAAAACATTACTTTGAGTTCATAAATTAAATGAAAACACTTGAATCATTTTTTGCAGTTAGGTGATTTTTTATTTAATGCATTAGATGATATTGGTGTAAAACTGTCAGCTTTTAACTGTTTGCAAATATTTTTTTTCTGCCAGTTCAACTCATGCATTCACAAATATCAATCCACTTTTCTATGTGCACATGAAAACTTCGATAAATATTATTATGATTAATTTAGATGAAAAGCTATTTGATCAAAATAATCATCAAGATAATATATAAATGGTTTTCTGCAGCTGTACATATAATATTATCACTGTGTTCTTAGAATAAATGCTCACTGTGGAAGTTATGATGGTGCTACTTCAGAAGACTTGATTCCTATGGTTTCTTCATAGGTTTAATGATATCTCTACCACCTCCATCTGCCATGGTAGATGGCTGTTGTCCAAAAAATGTTTTATGCAGTGATACACTTATCAAGAACATTCTTATTAAAATAGTACATACATTTCATTAAAAATGCCCTATCTTTTGTTAGCTCTTTATCTAGCACTGGGATTTACTACACAATTTTTAAAATGCATCAACTAAGAAAATGCACTAGGAACTTTAGATTTGTTTTATAGAAGGAGTGATAAATCATCATCACAAGAACTTTCACTGTATTCTTTTTTTTTTTTCTGAGACAGAGTCTTGCTCTGTTGCCCAGGCTGGTGTGCAGTGATGTGATCTTGACTCACTGAAACCTCTGTCTCCTGGGCTCAGGTGAGTCTCCCATCTCAGCCTCCTGCGTAGCTAGGACTACAATCATGTGCTACCATTCCCTGCTACTTTTTTTTTTAAGAGACGAGTTTCTTCACGTTGCCAAGGCGGGTCTTGAAATCCTTAGCTCAAGCGATCTGCCCACCTTTGCCTCCAAAATTCTGGGATTACAGGTGTGAGCACAGTCTATTCTTTATATTTATCATATAATTATCGAGCTTTTCTTTTCTGTACTGTTAGAAAAATAAAATAGTGCTACCAATAGAAAGACTCCTTTGTACCAATATAGAAGAGAAAAAGAATACAGTTTATCGTTGGATAATTAGGTCAGTTTTCCATTCCTAAAACAAATTACTCCACACTGCAGTTTAAACTGTGTAAATTTACTTATTTAATGATTTGGATACTGGAAATTGTAAAATCAAGATTTTGAGAGGGCTGTGTACCTTCTGTACAATTTTTTAAAATATCTGCTTTATTGTTTTTTTATACTTCTAAAGGGTGTTCACATTCCTTGACTGACAGACCTCCACCTCTGCTTTTGCCAATATTTCCTTAAACTCTGAATATCTTGCCTCTCTTCTCCTTATGAGGATGTTTGTGATTACATTAGGCTCACCTTGATAATCCAGTATAACCTCCCTCATATAGTTTGAATGTTTATCCTTTTCAAATCTCATGGTGACATATGATCTCCAATGTTTGAGGCGAGGCCTATTGGAAAGTGTTTGGGTCATGTGGGCAGATTACTCCCGAATGGCTTCTTACCATCCTCGCAGTAACAAATGAGCCTCACTCTATGGGTTCACAGGAGATCTGCTTATTTACAAGGCCCTAGGACTTCCTCCCCTCTTTCTTGTTCTTTCTGCCTTATCGTGTCATGGTTCTCCTTCACCATCCACCAGGATTGTAAGATTCTTAGAATCCTAACCAAAAGTAGATGCCAGCACCACACTTCCTGTAGAGCCTGAAGAACCATAAGCCAAACTAAGCCTCTTTTCTTTAAAAATTACCTATTCTTAGGTATTATTTAATAGCAATGCAGAGGAACTAACACATTCCCCATCCCAAAATTATTAACTTAAATGCATCTGCAAATTCCTTTCTACTATGCACACATTTACAGGTTTAGGGTGTTAGGGCTTGGATTTTAAGGGGGTTCCGTTATCCTTTTGACCACAGTAAACTTTAATAGATACATACAAGTGGAATTGATCACAAAAGGTACCACTAAATTAGGATAAAATCTTACACATTTATACAGCAAGCAGAAGAAAGAATAACTTCTATTAAACAATTAGAGCTCCTATCAATTTCCTTTACATCTTGTGAGACATCACTGAGCCACTTATAGTGATGTATTTTTACATACCTGGAGGTTTTGTGTCAGCCAATTTGGAACTATCACTTCATTGTAAAACCTGGAATATCTAGCTTAATCCTTAGAGAGATTTATCTCTATTCCACAGATTATAGTAAGGACTCAAACTAGCATGTCTTGAAGGAAACAATTTTTTTAAAGGGGAAAATGGATTTTAAAAGAAGTATCTGATTGAGTGAAACAGGCAAGAAAAACTTTCTTAGAATGATTGCAAAAGTGATCAACAGTATTGCAAGGAGGGTTGGGGGAAGAGATTGTATTCAGTGCCACAAAATGAATGATGGAAAAGCCATCAAGTGCTGAGGTGAGATAGTGAAAAATTACAAGAGGATATTCGAGGAGAGATTGGTCAATGTAATTTGGCAAACTATGTTTGCTTATTGGTACTTATAGAAGTTACACTTCAACTGTCTCACAGAGACTAGGAAGATGGCATACTACTTTCTTGATAATTACTTTGCCAAGAAAGCTTTCCCAAGTCCTTGAGAAACACTTTTGTGGGTTACTGGCAAGAGGCTGGAAAAAGATTGCATCTCAAAAGGAAGAGAAAGCATTTACCATTGAGAATTTTCTAAAATAAATGCTCTAAGAAAAAGGATCAGGGGCCTAGAGTCAGAAACAAACCTTGTTTAATGTTTAGTCACACTTAGGCCGGTATTCAGTAGGAACATGTTATTTTTTTCCTTTATAAATGATGGAAGACATTTTTAGTTGTCATTATATTTTACTTACCTTTAAAGTATAAGTTTGTACATTTCTTACTGACTTCACAGATTTTAAGCCTGACTTCTAGTTAGTTAAACAAGGGACCCTTCATCGTCACAATATTTAATACTTCTCCCATTATGCTGGATGGTGTTAACTGAATTTCACTATTTTTACGCAAGAATGCTTCATCTTATTAGTGAACAAGGACCCTTGTAAGGGAATTTTTAATTACTCTTATTGATTGAATGTTTGTGTCCTTACAAAATTCTTATGTTGAAACCTTTTTTCTCAATGTGATGATATTACAAAGTGGGATTTTTGAACAGTAATCAAGTTTAGATAAAGTCAAGGGGGTAGAAACCTAATGAATAGAATTAGTGCCCCTAGAAAAGAGATTCCAAACAGCTCCCTTGCACCTTCCAACATATGAAGTTACAGAGGAGAAATGGCCATCTAGGAAGTAGGCCCTCATCAAACATTTAATCTACCAGTAAATTAGTCTTGGACATCCCAGCCTCCAGAAGTATGATGGATAAATTTCTGCTTTTCTAAGCTTCCAATCTATGGCATTTTTTTGTAGCAGACTGAGCTGACTAAAAGAATTACCTTGAGCCAGAATCTATCCAAGAAAAGAGGGAACAGTTACTGATGGTTTTAAAATTTAGCCATGTGTTCACTGAACGTGCATCTTACGTTCTACTAGACAAAACGTAGAAGAAATTGGAAATACAATGCAAACCTGCTCTGGCTTATATTAAAATAATTTTGAATAACATTTCACAGAGAGCTAAAATTTTGATATAAAATCTGAACCAGGAAAATCCTAGGAATAACACAAGTAAACTAAAGACATTATAAGCGATTCATGACTTCTGGTCATTGTGGGGATCCAGAAATAACACATTGTAAAGCACCTGAATTTCAACCATTAGGAATGCCTCAATAACCCTGAGACAGTCAGAAACAAGAAATCTATTTGTTCTATGGATGATGTTCACCCAGATACATTGATGTGTATGGGATGCAACAGAAAGTGAAAATTAGCTCCAGGAAGATTTCTTTGGAAAGAACTGTAGCCAGAGAGAAAAAATAGATAGAAACTAAATTTCAGCCAGAAAAGTAACAGACATATCCAGGAGCAATCCCAGAATGGATCAGGTTCTGCTTATGGAAGTGAACAATGAAAAATGAAGAAACTGCTTACGGATGAAAATATTAGTCTTTAGAGTAAACTCAAGCTTGAAAACTCACAATATTCAGAGTTTTGAAGCATGACAGACAATGATCACCTAATTTGTTTTCTCTCCATAGGTAATAAGACAATAAAAAGGCTGCTGAATAATGGCATTTTAGTGTAAGAAGGTAAATGAATGCACAGGCAAATCTTTCTATGAAGTGTGTCGAAATTTTTCAACTGGATAATCTGTTTATGCAGGTATATTTGGGTGTCCATGTGCATACTGATATGAATGGGAATACTGAATACTTGTAATTGTTTGAAATTTATAATATATAATCAATGTTCTTTTCAATGTTACCTAGTCAAATAAATTGCTGTTTTTTAAAAATCTTAATTTTACTATATGTATAGTACATATGTGTATGTGTGTGTGTCTGTGCGTTCTTTTATTATACATATACAGTGTGATACATAGAAAAAAAATCAGTACTTCATCACTGTAGCATTTAGGTAAGATCTATGATAAAAATAGATAACTAACATTTGTGTTTTACTATTTATATATATTTATTTAAATAGTAATTTGAAGAAAAATGAACTATTCAAACATGCAAGATTATTTTAAATGGGAAAGAATAGACGTGAACTATGAAGTGTCAGAAGATAAATTTTATGCTGGGTTTTTCTTTGTCTTCTGTGTCTAGAAACAGAAAGTCACCTTGGGGCATATCATCTTTGTTCTGCTAAGAAGTCATATGATTATCCTCTTTTATTCATGCAAATATTATGCCAGAAAGGACATTTATACAGGGTCAGGGTTAAAAAAGGACCTATTGTGTCTTGACAAATGCAGCTTCTTACAAAATCTTGCTGCAGAGCTGTCACAAAGAAAAGAGAGGAAAAGTCTGCTTGCAGACAAAGCAGCCTCCTGGGGGGAAAGGGCTTGATACTTTCACTCCTTCCACTCTATTGTTCACATTTTCAGGACTCCTCTGATGGAATAAGGTGGTGGGGGAAAGGACACAGATAACAAGAACACATCATGAAAACATCAATAAGTATGAAAGCTTCTGGACTCTCACTCATAATCAATACAATGTACTAAACTTCATGGAGAAAGGCTGGCTTCGGTAAATTATATGGCTAAGGGTAATCATAGAGTTTTGGAGAAATGTAAGAATAATTGTTGAATGTGTATGAGCTGTGGTACTCATACAAGCCAATGTATTCAGAAGTGATTTAGACCAAACAGAAGGCACTCATCAATAGGGAATGAATATTCATCACAAAAGGCAGGGGCAGTCGTCAAACTTGCTAACTGAAGTCCCTGGGAAGTAGTAGCAATACCAAATTGATTAGACCCCAAGTTTTTTCTCTTCTGAGTATTTGGAAGCATGGATAAATTTAGCTAAATATAAAAAAGCCCTGGATTTTGGTCAATTAGCAGAGATCTTTAAAATAAAAAAACTTCCTGGTAATACGGGTATACAGGGCAAGATGTGAGAGGAGGAGTAGACATTTGCAAGATTTAAGAAAAACAAAGATTTGCTTTATAGACTGCTATGAAATGACCTAAGACAGTTGAGTAACTCACATGTAATATATATGTTAAATTAATCTCAGCTTCCTTCCTGTAAGAATGCTGTAACACAATATGGTATAATGAAATGAATTTCAGACTGAATTCTGCCACACATAGGAATATTTATTAGTGAAAAATTAAGGAAATAACTACAGAACTTTATTTATAAGCTTGATGAAAACTGGATCTCTGATCCTTTAGCAGATCTAACAGGACTTATACAATAAAACTAGTTGCGTTCAGTTTACCTTCTAGTTCAGTCACACAGCAAAATATGTACATGGGATGTGGTATGCCAGCATTTGTGTTGCAGGGGAAAGGTCCTGATTCTTTCAAAAGCCAACTAGGCACTCCTGATTGTCTGTGCTAAAGGGATTTAAAGCTAATCACAAATATGCAAATTAAGCTTACTAAGCAAATATAACAACATGGTATTATTTTGTTTGCTTTTAACTTTTTTCTATGTTATGTAGTAATACTTCCCTCTAAAGCATGAAATAGCATTTGGGAAAATATCTGGGAAAGTTCTTTGTAAGTATAATAGAAATTTTAAAAGAGAATGGGGATCATAACTGAACTGCAAATTTTAGAGATGGAAAAAAACTATATTAAAAAAAATCTTGGCTATTTCAAAAGCTGATTAACTTGGGTTAGTATAATAGACATGAGGTAAGAACAGAAAAATGAGTACTTTCTATATCTGAGTATGAATGAGTCCACATTTTGGCTTGATTTGTGGTTACACAGATGTTTGTGATAATTCAGCAAGCTTGTAATTTGTCTAGTTTTCTGGAAAAATAAATGTTTCAAAAAAAAAAAACCAGATACTGTAAATGTATGATAGATACATAGTGTGGAAGCTATCACATTTACTAACATGAGTCTATAACATTTTTTCTAAAGTATACTTTAGCTTGTATGTAAAGAACAAGTTTCTTGAGAGAAATGAACATTTTAGTTGTATATTGACTAGAGTTGTAGAAAAACTTTGTAAGGGTTTTAGTGTAACCACTGTATATCATGTATGAAAAAGTGTGACATAGTAAGAGGTAAGAAGGTAAGCAAGGACAAAGTAAGAATGACTTCACATACCCGAATCCACAAGTTCCTATGTTATTCTTTGGGCATTGTGAAGTCATTTAAATAGTGTAGAATCAGCGGATGAAATAAGAATAAAATTTTAGGAATTATTTATATGAAATGGTTGAATAGAAATTCATTATATGAACAAAAACTTAATGCTGTTATTTGATCAGCCTCAGCATTATAGCTAAGGAAACTGATTTAGTCTACTTCAGAATTTTGCACATTTAGCAAGTAGAGGAGGCAAGGTAGGCACACAGCCCAATCCAAATGGGTCTACCACAGAATTTCTGAAAAAAAGGAGTGTAAATGTAAGTCATTGCAGGTAAGGAAGTTGAGGGACAAATTCTGGAGAACTGCATAGATAATACATATGATTGTTTCTTCTGAATTTATTATTGCTTGAAGTAATGGAAATGCTATGCTTTGTATGTGTCCTCGAAAAAGTATGTGATAGAAACAATCTTAATTGTAATAGTAAGAAGAGGTGAGGTCTTTAAGAGGTGATTTAGCCATAAGGGCTCTTCTCTCATGAGTGAATGAATGCTTTTATTTCTGAAGCGTGTGTGTGTATGTGTGTGTGCGTGTGTGTGTGTGTGTGTGTTTTAATAAGATGATGAGTTCAGACCCCTTTGCTGTCTCACACACCCTTGCCCTTCCACTTTCCACCGTGGGATAATACAGCAAAAAAAGCTCTTCTTACCAGATGCCGGCACCTTGATTTTGATCTCCCAGCCTCTAGAACTGTAAATAAACACATGTCTGTTCCTTATAAGTTACCCAGTCTGTAATATTCTGTTAGTTATAGCAGCACAAAATGGTCAAAGACAGCCACCAACTGTGATTCAAGTATTAAATGCCTAGAGAGATATATCAATAACAGAGAGACCTTCCAGAAAAAGGATTGCAGCAGATTGCTTGCTGATTACCGGAGCTTTAAAGCAGAATGGTGCTTTACGTGAAGCCCACAAAGATTTCTGAAAGTGTTCTTACAGGTCTCCAACAGAATTTGCATGGATGGGTGAGAATATTTCACTCATGATGCTGCAAAGGAATTTTTTTTTTTGCTTCATGGCAAGATTTCAGCTACAGAAAGAAGTTATATGCAACATATTTGTGAAGATAAAACTACAGTGTTATGTCATTAAGGTTTTTACTTTAAATGTATCCAATAAATCCTTTGTCTTTATTAAGTGCCTGAGTAGAATATGTCAAACACACAACTCAACTCACTTTAACTATTTATAGAACTACTGTAATCTTAAGTGTTATTGTTTGCATATGATTTTTCCCCACCAAAATATATGTTGAGGCTTGGTCCTCGATGTAGCACTGTTGAAAGGTGGTGTTTTTAAGAAGCGATTAGTTAGTTAAGAGGCATTAATGCCTTTCTCCAGATAGCAAGATCTCCTTTCCTAGAACTGGATTAGTTACCACCACAAGAAAGAATTGTGATGAGCTAGGCCACCTCTTGTGTTTGGTGACATTTTGCAAACACTGGCTTCTCCTTCCTCTTTTCTTCTGTGTTATGAAGCAGCACAAGAGCCTCACCAAAAGCTGACCAGATGCTGCTGCCTAATCTTGGACTTCCTTGCCTCTAGAATAATGAACTTAAGCCACCCTCCTTTATAAATTACCCAGTCTCATTCTGTTATAGTATCAGAAAATAGGCTGAGAGTAAGGAAAATGGAAGATGTCTTTAACAACTAATATTTTGCATGGGCATAATAAAAGATATGTAGGTTATAAATATTTTATTATAATACAAAAAATATAGACTTCTAAGTATTTAGTTGGGTTAGGTTTTCATATTATTTCTCAATACCTGAAAACCTCTATGTGTTGCAGCAATTTACTAAATGAAAGTTGCAACAACAATCAGGATTTGGTTGTGTGGATCATGGTTATACTACTAGAAAAATAAATATGCACCGTGTGATACCAGTTTCTGATAGAATGATAAACAGGGTACTAATAATTTTAAATGATGTTTTAGATTGTTGCTGCACACACAGTGGCGGGACAATTTCTGGAAATTTCTATCATCACCATTTGGGTTAGCTGTCTGAAAAGCTGCCAGAGACAAGAAATAAGTTATTTATAATAAATTCACCTGTATGTGTTGTATCTTGGATGCGTCATTGCAAACTGGCTTCATCAAAGAGCATGTTAAAGGTAAACAAATGACATAAGTACAGAACTACTTATTCCACTATTACGTATTTATCTATCTACTCTCCAGCTTTATTGTATTTAATCCACCTAACTCTAAATTGACTAAAGTATGTTATTACTTTGAACCAATTTTAATGAAGAGCTAAATGTGCATAAAAATTAGATCAAATACTTATTGAAAATTAAATACTTTATAAATTACTTTCCAAATGTTAAACTATTTATACCTAGATAAGTAGATAGACACTTATACATATACAGTGGAAACATTTAGAATAAATTTTAATTTTAATTTAGATATTTTTTGTGATAATATATAACCTTAAAACAAGAAGTGTTAAGTGTAGAGAGTCCATGAACCCCACACATTGGGTGCCAGAATGTAGGGAATCCATGAGACCCACATTTGGCATCAGAATGTAGGGAGCCAGCCCTACATCACCTGTGGGTACCCTGAGTTTGGTGGTGACAAAGGAATGAGAAAAAGACAGCTTAAGACAGACAATGGGACCAGGGGGCCATCATTTATTACTTTGGAGGAGGCAGTGAAGGCCGGGAGCTCTGATCATCCACTCTATTTATTGGTTACAATCACTTTGATCTACAGGGTAGGGGTGGCGAAATGGTGGGTAAAGGGTGATGATGCAGTGAGTCAGTGAGCCAGAACTTGTGTGTTATCTTAACAGTGGCAGTTTGGGAGTTTCACAAAACAAGAATATGTGGTTATCTTTAGCTTATTATCTATGAGCAGCTGGTGGAACTTGGGCCTACCAAGGAGCCTACAAGTATGGCTACATCATAGTGCCATGAAGGGGTTTTATGTCCTTGAGCACAATGTTTACGGAAACAGAGCTGAGGTAACCCTGCACCAGAACATGAGGCATGGAGGGGTTTTCCTCCTCAAAGGCTTCCTGCAGCCTTCTGCAATTTGTTGTTCCTTGTTTATGTGTTACTCATAACCAATTTATGTAGGCACTCTGTAAGTCCTTTCTCCTTTGTTGCTTTTCCTAACAAATAAGCACAGTATTTAAAGAACAATAATTATGCAGGCAGTTGGACAATGCCAAGACCCAGAAATAATTATTACTACACAGGAGAAAGGATGATAATTATTGGCAATACAAAATAGATGTATTTTAAATAAAAAGACAGAACAATTATTTAAAAATGGAGTTTGTATATAGACACTTCTGTTTTGATGAAGAATATTTTTATAAATTAGCACAATGCAAATATGTTCATAGAAATATTTAATTGGTAATTTAGTAGTCTTTCAATCATTGAAAATTAGATAGAAATAATATATTAATAGGTATATGCAAAAGATGATTAAATATTTAAATAAACAACTCTGTTACATTTTCTCAAATTGAAATTTTCCACTGTGAAATAATGATAGTAAGAAAACTTACATTTATATAAATGTCATAACTGAAGATAATTCTAAGCATTATAAAGCAGAGAACTTATCAATATTTTAAATTTATGCTAAATAAATAAGCTTACATATTGCTTTTTACTCAGCAATTAAAACTCTGAAAAGTTTAACAGATTATTGACACACATTTTTTAGTAAAAATGGTTCAGCTCACATTTTCTCAAGGCATGTTAAGACAAGCCATATGGTTTATAATTTACAGCCTTCATGAAAGAGTAAACAATCCAGTTTGTTTGCAAATTAAATCATCTAAATAGATTTATTTAAATACATTAAGTGCAATTAGGTTAATTCCCTTTATCCATTTAACAGAGCTTATCCTGTTTATCTAAGCAGTTGATCAAGTATTTTTGATCCCTGTCATAAGAAATAATCACGCAAGTGTGACCTGAAGAGACAAGCTTACATGGTTTGATATAACTGAGGATTTTAAAATCTATGGCCATTTTCAGCATTATCTTTTTATTTACATGGGAATATAAATGAAGTTTAGGTTTTTTCTAGTGAGTCACTGGTTAGTTATTAACATTTACTAATCTACAAATAGATGAATGCAGGTGAACTGATGGATTGGCAGAAGAGAAAACTTGATATTGATAGAATCATTAAAAACTTGCTGAAAAGAAGTAAATTACACATATTTGTTATTTTTTTTACTGGATTTTACTGTGTTTATAATGCATCATGATGTCTAGCAGTTTTAATGTCAACAAATTATTTTCAGTCCTTTGCTGACATAAGTGTATGTACGATAACAAATGATGTTAAAAAGAACACACTGCCCTTTATTCTCTGCACTTGCATATCGATATATGTGTTAGGTCAATTCCTACAGATGTAGTTGAGCAGTCACAGCATATGTATATTTTAAAAATGACCAGGGATTATTCAGCTCTTCTTGCACTCCTCCCCCTAAAAACAACTACTATAGAAGAAATTTGAAGTATCAGAAAGCATATGAAAGTGCAGGTTTGTGCATACAATCTCTGGAAATATGAATTACAAATCACTTAGATTTAAAATACTAACACTTAAATAATCACCTTTATTGTTATTTTAGTTTACATTTATTTGACTATGACCAAATTCAATATCATGTGAAACCTGCAAAATTGACTAAAATGCATTATTTTTTAATGTAAAATGTCTGATGTATGCCTTGAGAACAGTACTGTTAGGTGACATATAAAGAGCCTTTAAATGTTTCAAGGAATTTATCTAGAAGCTAAACATAGGAGTTACTAACAATTTTCTTGTTAGTCACTTTTTTAGTTTACCTTAATTTGGTGGATTTTTGTTCTTATTTTTAAGAAATTATATTTAGCAGTATTTTTACAAAGGAATCCTGTATTTCTTACATTAATTGCCTTGCTTATAAAATAATGTTTTATTTTTTTTCTTCCTTTGCAACACTTATATATCTAATTTTCTTCTTCTTTCTTGGCCTCCTAATCATATTTTCCTTCTTTGCTTTGACTTTCACCATAGCTTCTTTATTTCTTTTTTTTAAAACACTTTTCCCAGAACTTTAGAAAAATAGAAAATAGCATCATTAATAGTCCAAATTCACCACTTTTATAGGATCCTTGTAAGTTTTCACAGTTATGTATGTTTACAAAATATTTATTTATTTTTTATTTCAATAGCTTTTGGGGTACCAGTGGTTATAGGTTACATAGATGAATGATATTGCAGTGAATTTTGAGATTTTAATGCACTCATCACTGAACTACTGTGCTTTGTACCTAATATGCTGTTTGTTATCCCATACACTTCTCCCACACTCCCCTTCTCAGTCTCCAAAGCCCATAATATGACTCTATAGGCCTTTAAGTACTAATAGCTTAGCTTTCCACTTATAAGTGAAAACATTTGGTATTTGGTTTTCCATTCTTGAATTACTTTCTTTAGAATAATGGCTTCCTGTTCCATCCAAGTTGTTGCAAAAGGCATTATTTTATAGTTTTTATGGCTGAGTTGTATTCCATTGTGTATATATGGCATATTTCTTTATGCACTCATTGAACAATGGGAACTTATGTTGGTTCTGTATCTGTGCAATTGTGAATTGTGCTGCAATAAACATATGCAAATGTATCTTTTTAACATAATGACTTGTTTCCTTTACATAGATATCCAGTAGTGGGATTGCTGGATTGAATAGATCTATATTTAGTTCTTTAAGGAATCTCCATACTGTTTCCCATAGAATTTGTACTAATTCACTTACCACCAGCAGTGTATAAGTGTTCCCTTTTCACCACATCCTTACCAACGTCTATGGTTTTTGACTCTTGCAAGAGTAAGTTGCCATCTCATTGCAGTTTTAATTTGCATTTCCCTGATGATTAGTGATGTTGAGCATTTTTTAATATGTTTTTGACCATTTGTATAATTTCTATCTCATTTCCTATGTCTAATAATCGTTTATGAATTTGGGAGCTTCATTGTTAAATGCATATAGAGTATATAATGTAATATTTCTTGTCAAATTGATACTTTGATCATTATTTAATGACCCTCTTTATTTTTTCTATATTGTTGCTTTAAAGTTGGTTCTGTTTGATACAAGAAAAGCTACTCTTCCTTTGATTTTCATTTGCATGGAATATTTTTCCACCCATTTGCCTTGAGTTTATATAAATCCTTGTGTGTAAGTGTCTTGAAGACAGAAGATACTTGGTTTGTGATATTTTATCCATTGTGCCAATCTGAGTCTTGTAAGTGGATCGTTTAGATCACTACTTTCATTACAATGTTATCCTCGAGATGTGCAGTACTGTTCCATTCATCATGTTCATTTTAACTAGCCACTTTGTTCATTTTTTTCTATTGTATTATTTTATAGGCTTTGTGAGTTTTATGCTGCAAGAGGTTCTACTTTGGTGTGTATCAATCTTTTGTTGCAAGAGGTATAACTTCTTTTAGTATTTCTTATAGGGTTGTTCCGGTAGTGACAAAATTCCTCATCATTTTTTAAAATCTGAAAATGACATTTCTTCTCTTTTATTTATGAACTTTGATTTTGCAGGATACAAAGTTCTTGGCTAACAGTTATTTTGTCTAAGGAATGTAAAGACAGAATTGCATTCTAACTTGTAAGGTTTTTGCTGAGAAAGCTGTTGTTACTCTGATAGGCAGACTTTCCTTTATGGGTTACCTGATGCTTTTTACCCACTGCTCTTAGAATTTTTTCCCTCATGTTGACAT
Source organism: Leontopithecus rosalia (assembly GCA_028533165.1). Lineage (NCBI taxonomy): Eukaryota > Metazoa > Chordata > Mammalia > Primates > Cebidae > Leontopithecus > Leontopithecus rosalia. Next base: position 168,248,469 of record CM052648.1, on the reverse strand, counting down.
TAGCTAGCCTGATGACTATATGCCTTGATGATAACCTTTTTGAAATGAATCTTCCAAAGCTTATTTGAAATTCTTGCATTTGCATATCTAAATACTTAGCAAAGCCAGGGAAGATTTTTATCAATTATTCCCAGATAAGTTTACCAAATTTTTGCCTTCTCTTCTCCCTCAGGAACACCAATTGTTCTTAGGTTTCACTGTTTTACATAATCCTATATTTCTTTGAAACTTCATTTATTTTATTTTTGTCTGATTGTCTTGATTCAAAACCTTTATCTTTGAGCTTTGAGATTTTTCTTCTACTTCTTTTAGTCTACTGTTAAAGTTTTGTGGGGGTAGCCAAGAGGACCAATTAGAAGCAGCTGTGTTCTATGCAGCACTCATGGAGAAGAATGAAAATGGCAAGTGAATTCTTTCTTTCAACTGAAGCATCCAGATTGACGAATTGTAACTGATTGGATGATCAGCGTAACCCACAAAAAGCAAGGCAAAGCAAAGTGTGGTGATGGCCCACCCAATAGCAGCATGGTACCAGAGAAGCCTGTGCCCTTAATTGAGGGATGCAGTGAGTGATTGTGTGACACTGCCCAGGAAACCATACATTTCTTATGGATCTTTGCAACTCATTGATCATTAGATCCCCTCATGAGCCCATGCCACCAGAGCCTTGGATCCAAAGCACAGGGCTATGTGGGCTCTCAGCAACTGCTCAGGCCCACATGGAGATCCAGGAGTTTTTGGCTTCTCTGGCTCAGGAAATTCCAGTGAGACCAGAGATCATTCCCCTAGTGAGGCAGGAGAATAGCATCTGGAAGCGGGGAACCTATCACCAGTTAGTGCTGACTTCCTGGAACTGCATCAGAAGAAAAATCTCAACTGTCTTTGCCTAAGCAACAAAAGAATCAGATGAATTTAAGGAATTTTTTTATTCCTTAAACCCTCCTTTGTTCATCACAGATAAAAAGTATAGTGGAATAGACCAAGAAGAGGAAAGAATTTCAGAGCTTCAAGACTATTTTTCTAAAATGAGACTGGAAGACAAGAATAGAGGAAAAAGAACGAAAAGGAACAAACAAAACTCCAAGTTATATGGGATTATGTAAAAAGATGGACTCTACAACTAATTGGGGTACCTTAAAAAGATGGGGAAAATGGAACCAAGATGTAAAACATACTTCAGGATGCCATCTGGAAGATTTTCCCCAACCTAGAAAGACAGGCCAATATTCAAATTCAGTAAATCCAGAGAACTTCAGTAAGATACTCCACAAAATGATTAATCTGAAGACACATAATCATCAGATCCTTCAAGGTTGAAATGAAAGACAAAATGTTAAGGGCAGCCAGTCAGAAAGTCCAGGTTACCTACAAAGGGAAGCCCATCAGACTAACAGCTGAACTCTCAACAGAAACCTAAAAGCAAGAAGAGATTGGGGGCCAAAATTCAACATTCTAAATAATTTCCAACTTAGAATTTCATGTCTGGTGAAACTAAGCTTCATAGGAGGAGGCAAAATAAGATCTTTTTCATATGAGCAAATGCCAAGGGAAATTGTCTTGGAAAACCATTACCAGCCACTACAAATACAGGCTGAAATACTCAGACCAGTGACACTTTAAAGCAACTACATAAACAGGTCTGCAAAATAATCAGCTAACAACATGATGATAGTATCATTTTCACACATAACAATATTAACCTTAAATGTAAATGGACTTAATGCCTCAATTAAAAGACACAGAATGGCAAGCTGAATAGAGAGTAAAGCCCCATTGGTGTACATCTTCAGAGACACTTCTCATGTGCAAAGGCACACATAGGCTCAAAATACAGGGATGGAGGGAAATTTACCAAAAATTAGAAAACAGGAAAAAGCAGAAGTGGCAATTTTAGTTTCTGACAAAAGAGACTTTAAGCCAGCAAAGATCAAAAAAGATCAAGAGAGCATTGCATAATGGTAAAGGGATCAATTAAACAAGAAGAGATAACTATCATATATATACACTCCACTGACAATATTAGACAGGTCATCAAGATAGAAAATAAAGATATTCAGCACTTCAGAAAGCCAAATCAAGAACTAACTCCCATTCACAATTGCTATGAAGAGAATAAAATACCTGCAAATACAACTAACAATGGATGTAAAGGACCTCTTCAAGGAAAACTACAAACCACTGCTTAAGACGAGAAGACACAAACAGATGGAACGACATTCCATGCTCATGGTTAGGAAGAATCAATATCGTGAAAATGGTCATACTGCCCAAAGTAATTTATAGATTCAACCTATCTCCATCAAGCTACAAACAACCTTCTTCACAGAACTGGAAAATACGCCTTAAACTTCATATGGAACCAAAAGCGAGCCCTCATAGCCAGGACAATCCTAAGCAAAATGAACAAAGCTGGAGGCATCACATTACCTGACTTCAACCTATACTACATATCTACAGTAATCAAAGCATGGTACTGGTACCAAAACAGAGATATAGACCAATGGAACAAAACAGAGCCTCAGAGGAAATGCCACACATCTACAACAATCTGATCTTTGCCAAACTTTACAAAAACAAGCATTGAGGAAAGGACTTCCTGTTTAATAAATGGTGTTGGGAAAACTGGCTAGCTATGAGCAGAAAACAGAAACTGGACCCCTTCCTGACACCTTACACTAAAATTAACTCCAGATGGATTAAAGAGTTAAATATAAGAAATAACACCATAAAAACTCTAGAAGAAAATCTAGACAAAATCATTCAGGACATATGCATAGGCAAGGACTTCATGACTAAAACACCAAAAGCATTGGCAACAAAAGCCAAAATAGATAAATGTGATCTAATTAAACTCCAGAGCTTCTGTAGAGCACAAGCAATAATCATCAGAGAGAACTGGCAACCAACAGAATCGGAAAAAATTCGGCAATCTACCCATTTGACAAAGGACTAATATCCAGAATCTACAAGGAACTAAAACAGATTTACAAGAAAAAAACAAACAAACCCTTTCAAAAGTGGGCAAATGATATGAACAGGCACTTTTCCAAAGAAGACATACATGAGGCCAACAAACACATAAAAAATGCTGATCATCACTAGTCATTAGATAAATGAAAATCAAAACCACATTGAGATACCACTGATAATTGAAAAATCTGGAGACAACAGATACTAGAGAGGATGTGGAGAAATATGAACAGTTTTACACTGTTGGCGGGAGTCTAAATTAGTTTAACCATTGTGGAAGACTGTGTGGCAGTTCCTCAACGATCTAGAAATCGAAATTCCATTTGACCCAGCAATCCCATTACTAAGTATATGTCCAAAGGATTATAAATTGTTCTATTATAAAGACACATACACGTTTGTTCATTGCAGCAGAGTTTACAATAACAAAGACCTGGAACCAACCCAAATACCCATCAATGATAGACTACACAAGGAAAATGTGGCACATATACACCATGGAACACTATGAAACCATAAGAAAAAGATGAATTCATGTCCTTTGTAGGTACATGGATGAATCTGGAAACTATCATTCTCAGCAAACCAACACAAGAACAGAAAATCAAACACCACATGTTCTTACTCATAGGCAGGTGTTGAACAATGAGAACACATGGACATAGAGAGGGGAGCATCACACACAGGGGTCTGTTGAGGTGGGGGCTAGGCGAGGGACAGCAGAGGATGGAGAGACTGGGGAGGGATAAAATGGGGAGAAATGCCAGACATAGGTGACAGGGGGATGGAGGCAACAAACCATATTGCCATATATGTACCTATGCAATAACCCTGCCTGATTTGCACATGTACCCCAGAACCTAAAATACAATTAAAAAAAAATATTTCAGCACTTGAACTGAGCTCTGGATCAAGAGGACCTGAGAGGTATCTATAAAACTCTCCACTCAAAAACAACAGGGTGTACAGTCCTGTCATTATCACATGGCACTTACTCTAAAACTGATCACATAATAAAGAGTAAAACACTTCTCAGCAAATGCAAAAGAACTGAAATAATAATAAACAGTCTCTCAGATCACAACACAATCAAATTAGAACACAAAATTTAAAAATTAACTCAAAACCACACAATTACATGGAAATTGATCAACCTGCTCCTGAATGATTCCTGAGTAAATAATGAGATTAAGGCAGAAATCAAGAAGTTATTTGAAACTAGTATAAACCAAGAGACAACATACCAGAATATCTGGGACACTGATAAAGCAGTGTTAAGAGGGAAATTTAAAGTACTAAATGTCCACATCAAAAACTAGAAGGATCACAAATTGATAACCTAATATTACAACTAAACGAACCAGACAACCAAGAATAAACATCCCCCCAAACTAGCAGAAGACAAGAAATAACCGAGATCAGAGTGGAACTGAAGGAGATGGAGATACAAATAAACCTTTAAAAATTAATGAATCCAGGAGATATATATGTATATAATACATTGAATATAGACCATTAGCTAGACTAACAAATCAGAAAAGAGAAAAATATCAAATAGACACAATAAATGAAAAGAAGTATATCACCACTGACCCTATGGAAACACAAAAACCATCAGTGAATACTGTAAAATCTCTATGCATATAAACTAGAAAATCTAGAGTAAATAGGTAAATTTCCAGACTCACACACCCTCCCAAGACTAAATCAGTAAGAAATTGAATTCTCAAATAGACCAATAATGAGTTCTGAAATTGAGGCACTAATAAAGAGTCTCCCAACTTAAAAAAAGAAAAAGCCCAGGGGCAGATGGATTTACAGCTGAATTCTACCAAAAAGGAAATGGCACCATTTCTTCTAAAACTGTTCCAAACAATTGAAATGGAGTGATTCCTCTCCATCTCACTTTATGTGGCCAGCATTATCCCGATACAAAAACATGGCAGAGATACAACATGAAAAGAAAGCTTCAGGCCAATATCCCAGAAGAACATCAATGCAAATATCTTCAACAAAATACTGGCAAACCAAATCCAGCAGCACAACAAAAAGCTTATCCACCATAATCAAGTTGGCTTCATCCCTGGGATGCAAAGTTAGTTCAACATATGCAAATCAATAAATGTAATGAGTCACATAAACAGATATAAAAACAAAAATCCACATGATTATTTCAATAGGCACAGAAGAGTCCTTTGATAAAATTAAAGGTCAAATTATCCTTCTTTGCAGATGACATAATCCTATATCTAGAAACCCCATAGTCTCAACCCAAAAACTTCTTAAGCTGATAAGCAACTCTAGCAGTCTCAGGATTAAAACTCAATGTGAAAAAAATCACTAGCATTCCTATACACCAACAACAGGTAGGCAGAAAGCCAAATTATGAATAAACTCTTATTTACAATTGCTACTAAGAAAATAAAATACTTATGAATGCAGCTAACAAGAGAAGTGAAGAACCTCTTCAAGGAGAACTACAAATCACTGCTCAAGGAAATCAGGAAAAAACATTGTTTTCTCGTCTATTATTTTAGAAAAGATTTTTCATCCTTGTGTATTTGCTAACACTGAGAACTATGATAAATAGCATTTAAGGCTTAAGGTATCATCATCAATATAGTGATACAAAACTACAACATAAATGTAGACATTTAAAAATAATGTTATAAATATAGACCTTTAGCTAAGAAAGTTTAAATCTCAATCTAGCATCTCTAGTTTCTATGAGAACACTCTTTACAAAGTTTGCAGTGGTCTCTGCTGTCATCAATGGCTGTTGTGAAGTGATGACTAAATGGTAATTTCTTATATCCAAAAATTTTCTTACACTAGATGCTTCAGGACATGGAACTCTTATTTCTTGGTAATTTTTGAAGTTTATGATAATAATTCTGTACCCAAAATAAAAATGGATGCAAATAAATAAGAACACTTCCTGGGGGTAACTTTAATTTACAGAAAGTTCTTAGAAAAAGGATAACTAATACAAAAAATAATTGAATTATTTCAATATAAAAGGAAAATACTTTTAAGAAAATAGAGTCCTTCTGCAACAACCCTCAAACCTTGAAATAATAGGTCAGCTTGTCTGCCTTTGCAATGTAAATGGGAACTTCTGGCATTGTGATTATATCTGTTTCTGTAGGAAGTGAATTATGAGTATGAATAGTTCACTGAAGGGTATAGAATGCTTCTCTTCAAAACACCCTTTTAGTGTGTGTGTGTGTGTGTGTGTGTCTGTGTGCGTGTGTGTGTGCGCATGTGGTCTGCAAGGGCGGAAAGAATGGTGATAAGTGTTCCTCAAACATTAAATGTAAGTTCATGTGTCTGAAACCTTTAAATTAGTAGTGGTTTATTTATCTTTTTACTCTCATGGCTATGGATAATTGGGGATACCAGTGAACTGTTGGGGAACTTATTTCAGCAATATAGATTACAATACAAATATGTTCCACAGCTGCAAGGTCAGACAAAATTAAACTTGTTTATGAAAGTATGCAGTGTTGTTTCAGGATCACCATTAATTAATTTTTGCAATAATTTCTGGATTTTAAAAAGACCTGTATAACAAAGTTAATAATTTGGGGATTTAAGTTATTTGGAAGTACTTTTTACTGCTAAAAATCTAAGATTGAAACACTTTGTAAAATATTGAGTACAAGGGAAACCTTATTTAATTAAATAAATTCAATATAAGTGTGGTAAGTGAAATGACCAGGTACACTTATATCGAGCAATCTATTTAATATAATTAAAACAAAACTATCTCTAAATAAGTATAATAGTATGAAAAGACTTCTGAAAATCTAGAATTGAGAAATTACATTTAAAATATAAATGTGGGAGTTCCAGAAGCCTTCATAGACAGTTATTTCACTGTGCACTTTGAAAAATAACCCTTATATCCTGTAAATAGAAACAAAGCAAGAGAACTATACAGCAGAAACCTGCTCCTTCACATTGTGACCTTAGAATAATGAAAGGTCAAGAACAGTGATCATCTATCTCCATAATTTCAACTAACAATTGACAAACACAATTTAGAAACTGCCAAAAAGTGAAATTGATCTTGTTCTTAGAGAAAATTGTATCTATCTGTTTGGGTTTCTCTACTATGGTACAGTAGCAACAGTGATAAAGAACTCATTCACATCCATCAATATGAGTATGGAAGCATTATTTTGTAAATGCTTTGATTCAATTTACAGAACAGAAATTCCATTTAAATAATATATCTTTAGACAGTTCCGGGAAATGCTCTTATATTGTATTTTGCCTTACATTTATGACATGCAGCTATAATTTTGAAGCAGACATAGCCACAGTATGTGCAAGGTTTAAAAAGTTTGACAATTCCAACATTATTAGTATATTTAGTTCCCCTATAAACTAAAACTATCTCTCTTGAAACTTGCTAGATATTAAAAATACAATTGAAGACGATGGCTTGAAATTTCATAGGATAGGATGCTTACATTTAAAAAATGACAATATTTTTCATGGTTTAGTTGAAATATTGGGCAGCCATTTTTTGCAAATATGGTAAGTAGATAATTATGAAAAGAGAGATATTAACATCTCACATATAAAGAAACATATAAAATACATTGCTAGTAAATGCTAATATGAAGACTATTCCATATATAAGCTGTTATTTTTCTTATTTCTTAATGAAGGAAAGTTTGCCAAATAACTATAACCGTATGTGCGCATATACAGAAAACACACAATCCAATTTTAGTTTAAGTAATATAATGGGTCAGCAAACAACACTTTAAAAACTGTTTCTTTTCCCAGTTATTTAATAATAAACAATCACTGAAGCCTTTTAGGAAATGGTTGGTGAGACAATGTAAAGATTCAAACACATTCACCTCCACTATAACTAATCACAACTTAAATGTACATAATTAAATATAATGGAAATTATTGTAAAGCATGAGTTAAAAGTTTCCAGTAGAGTGCCTTACTTTCTCCCCTACTGAAAAAATAAATAAGCTGAAGCTTACCTCACGGGATTTTAATATATATTATTTAATTTGGTTGTTAGAATTGTTTAATTGTGTACTGTTTAGTATTTACAAAGAGAATTGAATATTAAGTTAAAGGAATATTCTAAAATGATTAATAATTAACCAATATTCCTAATTTGGTCCTGAATTGTAATTATTGTGAGAATTATTTAATCATAAATAATATGATTTAAACTATTTTTTGAGAACACTTTAGTATATAGTAAGAGTTAGGAACATTTTACAATATTGTATACTCAAAAACATGTATATATTAATGTATATGTGATCTATCACATATTTATCATGATATATGCATATATTTAAATGAATAGTAAATTCCCTTTTAAGGGAATATACACATGGCTACATGTAGTCATTCGTATATTTCCTTAAAACAAAGGAACTATAAACCAATATTTTAAGTGATATAATGTGATCTGTAGAATATAATGTCAGTTAAAAGATACTTCCTTACAAAGGATGTATTAAAATTCTTAATCTAATATGGCTAAGACATTTGTAGATTTTGAAGACGTCTTTAAATTTTCTTGTCAAGTTCTGCTGATATTTTTATCTATGTTTAATGAAGATATTATATTATTATCTCATCCATTAAAATTTCTCAGTCTAAGCCTAGGGTACATTTTTCAGTTTCTGTTCATATATAGAAACACAAACTTTTAAATGGAATAATCTATTAAACAAATTATATCAACAAAAAGATGTTTCTTGTCTTAAAGAAAGTATATGAAATTGACTTTTGCAATTGGAGAGACCACACATCAAATCCTTTGAGCAAGCTGCCTTATACTTTAAAGACTCCATTATTTTCTCTTTTTTTTCTCCTTCTGTAAGGTAGGGATTGGCACCACAGAGTTGTTAGAAGAAAATAAGATTAGTCATGAAAATGGACTAATAAAGTGCCTGCTCCATAATAGCTAAATCAATACTGATGTTATCATTATCACCGTCATCATTATCTTTGTTGATAGTAGTAGCAGCTGAGTTAACTATTAGAAATACTATGGTAACAGAAGTTTTGAGTAGATAACACCTTGAATTAAACCCTGTGATGTAATCTTTTTGTGCTCCAAGGTGAAAGCATTATGTTTTAATCCTGTTGCTAAGTATAATACTTTTCTAATAAAATAAATATGAATCTGCACAATATGAAGAAAAAGAGTAGCCATTGTATTTCCCATGTAACATAATAGTTTCTAACATTTGACTACATTATTTTTATATTAGTTTCTTTCCATGTTAATTTTACTTTGCCAGTGGATTGTTACATAAATTTTTATTGTTTAAAGTATAATTTATTCTTTTAAACTTGTTTTAAGTTTCCAAAAAAAATAACCTGAGCAAAGATTACAGAGTTTCCATATACCTCCTCCCTCCCGATGCACACACATATACAGAGTTTCCCCTATTATAAATATCTTGAATAAGTATGGTACTTTTTTTGCACTTCCTAAGCCAATATTATTACAAGTTTATCAAGGAAAATCTAGTTTATATTAGTGTTCACTCTTAAGTTGTGCATTATACAGCTTTGAAAAATGTATAATATTACACATCCATCTGTACAGTATCATATAGAATAGTTTCACTGCCCTGAAAATGCTCTGTGCTCCATCTCTCATCTCTCATACCCTCTTCACAAAGCCCCTGGAAACCGATGACCTTTTCACTATCTTTTGCATTTACAATAATGTTATGTATTTGAGAATCATACTGTATGTAGGCTTTATTGACTAATTTCTTTCACATAGTAATATACATTTAATTTTCTTCCGTGTCTTTTGTGGTTTAATAGTTCATTTCTTTTATCACTAAATAACATTCTGTTGTATGAATTTATCACACTTTGTTCAACAGATCGAGACCATACTGGTCAACATGGTGAAACTCCGTCTCTACTCAAAATACAAAAAATTAGCTGGGCATGGTGGCACGTGCCTGTAATCCCAGCTACTCAGGAGGCTGAGGCAGGACAATTTCCTGAACCCAGGAGGCAGAGGTTGCGGTGAGTCGAGATCCTGCCATTGCACCCCAGCCTGGATAACAAAAGCAAAACTCCGTCTCAAAAAAAAAAAAAAAAAGAAAGAAAGAAAAGAAAAACAGTTTGGTTGCTTCCAAGTTTTGGAAATTATTAATAGACCTGTCATGTTTCATATTTATGTTTGATATTCACAAAACACCAGAATATGCTTATTTTAATAGTTGCTCTTACTTTTCACAAATATTTTAAGTGACGTATCTTCTGTTTTTAAGCCAAGCAAATTAAGTGATGCAGAAATGAACCAGTAATAGTGTTCTCTTATATGAAAACGTAATACTGATGCCATCCTGTGCTCAAACTTCCTTATTTATAGACTCTTTTTCAGAACAACTATGCATTTCAACTATCTGACCAACACAGAAAGAACAAGATATTTAAATATAATATTTATAAGACATTTTAGAGAACAAGAATAATTTCCCTATATTTGCACATGTATTTATTAGCAGACATTGATGTCATAGTATTATAATAAAAGAAAGAAACCTTAAGGGGTACTGCAGGAATCTAAACTACTTAATGCGTTTTATTTCTCTTTGGCACACAAGTATAGGTTCATTGTACAGAAACTTGTATTCGCCTTATTAGCAAAGGACTAGGGTACATAGGAAAATATCTTGCCATAAGGAAGTTATCTGCCATCAAATATTAGAAAAGCAATACCTATAAACTTTATATCCTAAAATAAATCGAAAATGTAGGTATTTTGCAGATATACTAAGCCAAAACTCTTCCCAGCAAAATCTGAAAAATTCCTTTGCAATTCAATTGTTTACAACTTTACTTTCTCTTTCCCATGTTAAAAAAATAACTCCATTAGGTCACAGCATATTTTCTTTTCTGTTATCACTGAACACCTAGTGTCTCTGATACTGCTTACAAATGATAACTGTAATAGACAGTCATGAAATGAGTAAAGATCTGATATGGTTTGACTGTGTCCCCACCCAAATCTTGCCTTGAGTTTCGATAATCCCCATGTGTTAAAAGCTGGGACAGGTAGAGACAACTGAATCATGGGGACAGTTTCCCCCATACTGTTCTCATGGTAGTTAATAAGTCTCAGGAGAGATGGTGGTTTTATAAATGGGAGTTCCCCTGCACAAGTTCTCTTGCCTGCACCATTTAAGATATGACATTGCCCTTCTTTTGCTTTCTGTCATTATTGTGAGGCATCCCAGTTGCTCAGAACTGTGAGTTAATTCAAGCTCTTTCTTTTATGTTTTTAGTAGCAGCATGAGAACAGACTAATACAAAGGTGTCCCTGGAATAGCAAATTCAGTACAATTTTCCCAGCCCTGACAAGGTAAATCCTAGAATGGTTCGATTTCTAGCCTTGGCTGAAGTTCCGTTACAGCAATATAAGAGGAGACTCTATAGTTTAAGAATTCATGCTAAAAACTTACAGTTTATACACACACACACACACACACGTGTGTGTGTGTGTATGTATATTACATCACACATTTGTATACAAGGGCATATATTTATAAGATGCACCTAAAGACATACATATACATGGTGTAATATAAACATCTAGCACTTAGTTTTCTGAAAGATGCCATTTCTGGTAGATTGTAAAATGACAACAAATTAACTAAACAAAAATTCCTTGCTTAACTATGCTATTGTGTATTGTGGATCCTCTCAAGTAGAGGTGTTTTCTATCCTTGTCTCTAGGTAGTTGATTTTACTTGCTTTGACCATGAGGCACTATAAATGTGAGGCAAATACAGACTTCAAATTGTTAGCAAACTAACACATGCTTTTTCACTGCCGTTTGGAATCTTGAGCCTTCCATGGAATACTACAGGAAGAAGCTCATATTAACCCACTTAATGAAAAAGAATTATGAAGAGCAGAAAAGCTTTGTCTCAGCATATCCTCTTATTCTATCAGGTTGTTAACTGATGGACATTTGAGTGAGACCATCCTAGAACATTTAGCAGCCAACATTTAGTGACCCATCATCTGGCAATAGATGCATAAGAATACACAGCAGAGATCAGTCAAACTGTCTCAGCAGAATCACATGGCTTAGACACAGAATTATGGGCTAAATAAAATGATTGTTTCTTTAAGCCATTGCCTTTTGTGAGTTTAATATGCAGAAAAATTTTACCAATACACACTCAAATTTTATACTTTGTATACAAAGTACTTCCAGGTACTACTTCTTTTCAGATAGGTTAAATTAGGGTGGGGTGGCAAAAAGTTAATATATTGTATCAATATAGAAGTAGGCTTAGTAATATGTGAGAGTACACTGCAGCACAATTAATAACCATCTATGGTTTTGAATATATGTACTTTAAAATATGTCTTTCATATTCGTCATTAATAGTTCATTTGGCTTAAATTGTTTTTTAAATGAATTATTGTGTGATCTTCAGTGTACCCATATGGTGTTCTTCATGTTTGAAATCATATTATTTGAGATATATACTTTTGGGGGGCCTCATTTATTCAATCTATTTTTCATGCCAAATATACTGTCTTATCTTAGTTCTTGTGAAAACACTCACTTGTAAGGACACAATATTATTGAGTTCATGGTTTTAGAACATTTTGGTTACAGTTAAGTATGCAAACACATACATACCCTAATTTCTTATAAAATATAGATAGAATAATTGTCAAAGAAGTTGAAATTATAGGCTTTCAATATCATACAATTCCAAGACCTGACATGATGCATGTAATGATTTTCAGAAAATTGCACTGCACACAATTTTAACCTTTAAATAAATAAGAGCAAAGGTTTTATTTTACTTGTATTGACATTGTGAAAAAATAATCAGAGAGATACATAGGATAGTACATTATTTATTCTTGGAAGAATTTATGATAAACATGTAATCCCCTTTTATTCTGAATTAATATTTGCAATTATATCCAGTTGGTTTAAAACACAATTCTAAAATTCCTTCAATTTAACAGATAACTTTTTTTCTCATTTGAAGACCAATGCGAATGTTCTTATCTGTCCCCCTATGGTTGGTGGCTATCCCTATAGTTCTGCTGGCCATGCATAGGTAGAAAAAATTACTAAAACATTAGGGAACTGTTTATAGGCCAGAGGTCTACTTAACTTCTGTTCCCATTCCATTGATACATTACAACTGAATGGTAATACATTGAGGCTTGAGGATTTGAAAATTGCATTTTTTTCCATGAACAGAATGAAAATATATAAACCAAGAGGACAAAAGTTTTTATTTGCCAAATGCCCCTTTCCCATTCTAATTTGAACTCTATTGTTCTATGTTTATTTGAGATGCTTTCTTCATTCCTTCATTTACCAATATGATAAAATTTGCATTGACTTCCTTCAATGAAACATAGGAATTGTAAGACTTACTTAATCTTACTCTTCATGTTTGTAGACTGATATGTTTATTATTGCACTATTTTTTCCAAATGATTATGGTTTCAACTTTGAAATTAGCACATAGAATTTTATGTCCATGTCAATCACTTGCCAACAGAATGTCAAGCCTTTCCTGAGCGCAGTTCTTTAATCTCAATTTCCCCTATCTCAACCAACAACGATTTAAATTTAGCAGTACCAAAGGTTTTAATTTATATTCTATTCAACCTTGAAAATTATTTTTCCTATTCTGTGTCTTTAACATAAGAAAATTAAAAAGCAATATAATATTTGCATTAATTTTAGTATAAAATTATGTTTACATATATCCAAGTACTTTAAATTTTCTAGTTTTATTTGTATATGGTAATTATTATCAATGCATTGATATTCAAATATGAATATTCCTAGCTTCAAAGACAAATATTTTCATTTAATTGTACCTCTTCGCATTTTATCTCCCCATCGCATCTTCTATTTTGCTTCTTGTTTGAACCATGACTGTTATAAACAGATGTTAGGATTCACTTGGGGTGGCTGGAAAAATATTAAAGGAAAAATTAGGGATAGTTATAGATTATAGTCTCAAACATTTTGGAAGGCTGAAAGTTTTTATTAACTTATGGAACAGGATGAGGGCAGCCAATTCTTACCTTAGAACATTAAGTCATAAGGTGCAGATTAGGTATAATAAAAGCTTCCCCATTTAAGTCTGTTTACCCCACATTCCTTTGTCCCTACTCTAATCTGTTTACACATGTAAACTTTATGCTGAATGGTCCTCTCAGTGGGAGGTCAAAAGGGAATTACCTGTTAATGGTGTTTATTCTGGGCCCCTGAACTAGAATATCATTCGTAAAACCATTCTTTAACCATGTGAATTATATGCAACCATGTTGACATAGAACCTCTATTACTAAATCTATACTGAATAAATGAGAGGAAGAACAAGGATGAGAGGTCAGTTAGCTGCAATCACCCTCTGAAATCTAATGTTCTAAGGTAAGAACTGGCTGCCCTCATCCTATTCCATAAGTTAATAAAATCTTTCTGACATCAGTTGACGACCATCTCTAGCCCACTCAATTCACTATATTCCTGTATGCAAGAGTGTATTTCATGCATCTGTCACTGAGTCAAGGTCTGCAGGACAGATCTCTGCTGTTAGTGATCCATGTCTCAGGTAGTAATCCTGATGTGATCAACGTCTCACATAGATATATTTCTTGAAGTTGGTGATTGCTTGTCTTCTTATGTCTTTATTTTTGTGCCTTCATCAATGTTTTTTTTTCACTCAGCTCCCAATCACACTTAATATTTTATCCAGATTTTGTACTTTTTAGAAATTTTTCTATCAAAGCCCTCTGTGTGATTTGGAGAAGATGGCCACTAGGCTATGAAATTAATTTGTCCCACTCTCTATGTTAGAGTCATTGTTTCCCATGCCACATGTCTTTCAATTCCCTTCGTCCAAGTTTTGATAGACCATAAAAAAGTTTGTAGGATGCACTTTTTAAAATTTAATTTTTATTTTATTTTCATAAATTATTAGGGTACAGGTGATATTTGGTTACATGAGTAAGTTCTTTAGTGGTGATTTGTGAGATTTTGGTGTACCCATCAACTGAGAAGTATTCACTGCACCATATTTGTTGTCTTTTATCCCTTATCCCCCTTCTACTCTTCCCCACAAGTCACCAAACTCCAATGTATCATTTTTATGCCTTTGCTTCCTCATAGCTTAGATCCCACATATCGGTAAGAATATGTAATGTTTGGTTTTCCATTTCTGAGTTACTTCATTTAGAATAATAGTCTCCAGTCTCATTCAGGTCATTGCAAATGTTGTTAATTCATTCCTTTTTATGGATGCGTACTATTCCATTATACACACACACACACACACACACACACACACACACACATACTGCAGTTCCCTTATCCACTTATTGACTAATGGGCATTTGGATTGGTTCCATGATTTTGCAATTGTGAATTGGGCTGCTATAAATATGCATGTGTAAGTATCTGTTTCTAACAATGACTTCTTTTTCTTTAGGTAAATACCCAGTAGTGGGTTTTCTGGATCAAATGGTAGTTCTACTTTCAGTTTTTTAAGGAATCCCTGTAGTTTTCCATAGTGGCTGCACCAGTTTGCATTCTGTGGGAGGAAAGTTTTATTTGTCCTTTAAATGTGAAAACATTCTTCATGGCCTCACAGTTGACTGACATTTTGGGTGAGAAAAGAATTTTGGGCAGTGGCCTCCAAAACTCCTTTTCTATCAGAACTTCACTAGCAAGACATTGGTATCTGTACTATCTATTGTTCTCTAACGTTAGTTTGATTCAGTAACCCACCACATTGCTTTTTATTGCATATTTCTAAATAAAATGGATTATCCACTCAACAATTAATTGCCAGAATAATTAGGTAATGCATTCTAATTTGTTAAATTTAGCCTAAAAACCAACAGAACAATAACAAGTTTTAGCAGACCCCAAATATTTAATTGTGTATCCTGTGAAATTCAATATACTTGCATTCCAATATTTGTGGATGTCTCCTTGTTTGTGAGATGGATCACTGACCTATATGCAATAATTTATGTAAACTCTTAGCAGGGTAACATTTTATTATGTAAATAATATGGCACAACAAATACAGAGGAACCACAGTATCTTTGGGGAGATATTAAAGACCATATACTTTTTTCAATGGAATAAAATAGAGACCTCAAAAATAACACCACACATCTACAACCATCTGATATTTGACAAAGCTTACAAAAACAAGCAATGAAGAAAGGATCTGCTATTTACTAAATGGTGCTGAAAAACTGGCTAGCCATATGTAGAAAATGGACACTGGACTCCTTCTGTATACCTTATACAAAAATGAACTCAAGATGAATTAAATATTTAAATGTAAAACCCACAACTATAAAAATCCTAGAAGAAAACTTAGACGGTACCATCCAGTACATAGGCATGGGCAAAGACTTCATGGCGAAAATGCCAAAAGCAATTGAAACAAAAGCCAAAATTGACAAATGGGATCTAATTAAACTAGAATTTTTTCAAAGCAGAAAGAAACTATCAACAGAGTGAACAGGCATCCTACACAATGGTGGAAAATTTTTCCAACCTCTCCATCTGACAAAGCTCTAACATACAGAATTTACAAGAAACTTACAGAAATTTACAACATCAAAACAATCCCATCAAAAGTGTGTGAAGGATATGAACAGACACTTCTCAAAAGAAAACATTTATGTGACCAACAATCGTATTTTAAAAAACTCAACATCACTGATGGTTAAAGAAATGGAAATCAAAACAGCAATGAGATACCATCCAATCAGAATGGAGATTATTAAAAAGGCAAGAAACAATCGATGCTGGCAAGGCTATGGAGAAGTAGGAATGCTTTTACACTGTTGGTGGAAATGTAAATTAGTTCAACCATTGTGGAAGACAGTGTGGTGATTCCTTAAGAATCTACAACCAGAAATACCATTTGACCCAACAATCCCATTACTGGATATATACCCAAAGGAATAAAAATCATTGTACTGTAAAGACACATGTACATGTGTGTTTACTGCAGCACTACCTAAAATAGCAAGTCCTGTAACCAACCCAAATCCCCATCAATAATAGAATGGATAAAGAAAATATTGTACATATGTGCCAAGGAATACTACACAGTCATAAAGAGAAATGAGATCATGTCTTTTTTAGGAACATGGATGAAGCTGGAAGCCATCCTCCTCAGCAAACTAACAGAGGGACAGAAAACAAACACCATACGTTCTCACTCACAAGTGGGAGCAGAACAGTGAAAATGCTTGGGCACAGGATGAAGAACAAGATACACCAGGGCCTGTTGGAGGATGGTGGGCGAGGGGAGGGAACTAGAGGATGGGGTCAATGGGTGCAGCAAACCACAATGGCACATGTACTCCAAGGTAACAAACATGCACACTCTGCACATGTATCCTGGAACTTAAAGTAAAATGAAAAAAAAAAGAAAAGAAAAAGAAAGAAACAAGTGAATTTTGTCAGTAGACATATGAAACAGCATCTCTTTATCTCCTAGACAGTGGTGTGATTTAACACTCATAGGTGCTCATGCACACATGCACCACAAATACAACCGAAAAATCTTTTAATATTTAACTTAAATTAGAAAATAAATGGGAAATTTTTACTTATCAGCTAGTAGTTTATAACAATTAACAAATCTAGTTTAACCATAAAGGTTAAATAGTATGGAAAGAATGGAGGAAATAAAGTTAAGCAAAATACTCCTTTCAGCCTCAATTAGGTTATATAGAATAACAGAAGTAAAGAATAACAGAGTTGTATTTATAGTAGCTCTTTTATTAAACACCTCTTAATGCATCAGTATGTTAAGTAGTTTGTATAATGATTCGCTTATTAGATCTATCAGCACATAACACATCTAGAGTCAATTAATACAAATAAGAGGTAAATCTCATGCTAATTTAACATTAAAGTCATTTTTTTTCCCATCTTTTGTATGTTGAATCTTATCTCCTTCTTCATTACAGGCTCTCTGCAATTGTCAAATCAATTTAGAACTTTCCATCTTAAAAAAAAGTAAATACTATACTAAAATACATCTTTGATTTTCATCACAGAAAATATTGCCAATAAAGGTTCTATATTCTCTGTGAACATTTTTATGTGTGCTTCAAGGTATCCTTTTACTCTGTTCATTAGTTTAAATAAACTTAAAATTGAAATAAAACTAAAACCACCAGTATTCAATAGTCTTACTATTCTATCCAATTATATATGCCACCCAAGGGACTGCATTCTTTATCCTAACAATACCTGTCAGAATGAGGATGATAAATTGCAGGCTTTTACATCTGGCTCAGGCATATATGTAGATTTCCAAAAGAATATATGCAACTGTTTCTGGAAACTTCAAACATGCATGTCCCACAAGCACAGCAGAATTGATAACTCCAAATATTACTCTTTCTTACTTTCAATGGAAAGCCCATTACAGCACTTCATCCTCATTTACCTGAACAATGATCTCCTTCCAAACAGAAAATAGATTATGTTTTTCAATATTCATATTTTAATGCATTATACAGTACATGGCACATAGAATTGTTATTAAATATATTGAATAAATTAACTAATCTGATTTTAACATCTTCTTGGACTAAGACTTTTGCAATTGCATATATGCATAACAAATATGCTAAAAAAAGTGACAATATTGTAGCCCCTCCAAAATTATAAGTTAAATTGTTAAATCAATTTTAAATGTCAGACTAACCTTGTGACAACCACTAATAACCAATCTAAACAAAGCCACAACACACACCAAATGCTATATAAATTGGAAAAGTAAGATAATGAAAAGATAATGTATTAAGCTTTAACATTAAGCAAATATTTAATTACCTGAAAATGATGCCATAAATTTTAATTATAGTCATATATTGGACTAGAAACCAAACTCTGTCTTTTGATAATCAAATTCCCACCCTGAGTCTAGCAAACTCAATCATAATGAATGAATTGATTTAACAAGTAAGTTATTACCAGCAAAGAACGTTGTGAGTCTTCATCTGGAATAAAGAAAAGAAAATTTTATCAGATCCTGTTAAATATGTTAGCCAGGAGAAACAGAACAATAAAATTAATAATGTGTTTCCTGATAATACAGGAGCAAGCTGAATGATGAATCAGATAGTGTAGCAGATAGTAAACCTGAAAACCTTGGAACAGATAGCAATAAGACTAAGGAGCGTGTTCCTGAAAGGCAAACAAATGAAAAAAGTAAAATAATAATGGACACAATGATGGTGATTTAGGTAATGCTGAAAAGCTTATCTTAAAGAGAAATGAAGAAATAATGAATGTTCTGTTTGCTCAAGGTGAATATGAGCTAAATTAGATAAAAATGTGAGAGAAACTTTATCACACGTTTCTAGATGCTGCATATTGTAAAGCAAATTCTGAAAGAGGTATTAATGTTTTAGAGTAACAGCCTCTACAGAATCATTTGCAAGGAAATGACCCCTACAACCAACCACCATGAATTCCTTATAATCAAAGGGGTATATACTCACCTGCACTTAAGGCAAAATTGTGTACCTATGAATATTATAGCTTAATATCCGTAATCAGCTTATATACTTACCTTGAGTTATTCTGACACATTACCCCTCTTTTAGAATTCTCATTTAAAGAAATCTTTTGGAGAACTCATTCTTAAGGTATTAACTGCAAAACAGAATACAGGGTTCATCCTTAATCAGCGCACATCAATCATTATCCTCTTATGATCTCAGGCAACCAAACATGTTTGAGATCATGTCATCCTGCTTGGGATCAGTCAATCATAAATAAACAAAAACAAAAACAGTATTTTGTAAAAGTTTGTAATTTTGGTAATTTCCCTCCATTCATGCCACTCTTTCCTGTCAGCTTGGGTACTATAGCAGAAGCCGTAATCATTTCTCTAATTTTTTTCATACTTCATACTTACACACAATTCTCACTCTGCTTTTTGGAAACCTTCTATCTATTGTAAATAAACTGACATGATTATTTAAAATTCCACTGAATAATATTTTCGACACCTAGGATTAATTGACTCCTGGTACATAATTGCGATTTTGCTTCTCTTATAGCAATCTAGATTAAACAAAACAAAATAGCCTATTATAATAGACCCATCTATCATGGGAGCCATGGGTAAAAAATAGATAGACCATAGACATTATTCTACATGCTAAATGCTGCTATATAGTTTTTTTTTAAATACTTAAACTATTCAACATAATTTCAAATCCCCTTACACCCAGTAATAAGTATCCTGTGTTTTGACTATGAAGAGAACTTTAATTTCTTTATACCTGTTTTTTCCAATTCTATCATATTCTCACATTTTCACTTTTTACTATACTAATCTCTCTCCCTCTTGTTAATCATCTGAACTCTACTTTAATTAGCATTTCCTAACCTATGGTTTGCTAAAAAATATACATTGTTGTGAAGGTTAAGGCTAAATGCCTCATTGGGAAGTGCATATCTAGGACAAAAAGAGTGAGGAAAATGGGTGGGAGGTTAAAGAGAGAAGAATGAGAAGCAGATACAAAGCAATGCATGATCAAATTGTCAACTGCTTGAAAAGAGATCTAGCCAATCCATCAGCATGGAGGTCATATCTGAGTAGGATGTACAGAAAGTCAAAGGAAGGTATGGAGAGTCATTTTTTTCTGCAGAACTTTTATCTCTTCTCCCACAATGATCAATTTTATCCCATAGAAAATTAACTTATTTGCAGTTCCAGTGGTCATCATTTGAAACTTTTAATAGTCACTCGAGAAGCTAGCAGTTACATCCTATCCCTTCATACTTTATTCAAGTCTGCAAGAGTAGGAAGGAGCCAGGCTTTAACTGCAGATGGTAGGATTGCTCAGGCTTACACAAAAACCTTTGTGGTGTTGGCTGGTGCAGAATAAGTAGTGAGAGCTGGTAGAAATTCAAGATAAAAAAATCTGAGGCATTTATATGAGATTTGTCTGATATTCAGCAATGCCTACAATTCCCCTGTACCCCAAACTTAGAAGAACTCATCACTGGATAAATTTTCAAATCTAACGTGTGTCTTGTATACTAAGAAAGTTAGATAATATAATCCAAAATTAGTTTGACAAAAAATTATTTGAGTTAATATTTCTGTCATATTCTTTTTTTTTTTTTTCTGAGACTGAGTTTCGCTCTTGTTACCCAGGCTGGAGTGCAATGGCGTGATCTCGGCTCACCGCAACCTCCGCCTCCTGGGTTCAGGCAATTCTCCTGCCTCAGCCTTCCGAGTAGCTGGGATTACAGGTATGTGCCACCATGCCCAGCTAATTTTTTTTTTGTATTTTGAGTAGAGACTGGGTTTCACCATGTTGACCAGGATGGTCTCGATCTCTTGACCTCGTGATCCACCCGCTTCGGCCTCCCAAAGTGCTGGGATTACAGGCGTGAGCCACCGCGCCCGGCCTCACATTCTGATTTTTATAGAAAATATAAAGTATAAAAAATACACTTCACCAGCATCTGTTATGCCCTGACTTTTTAATAATCATTCTAACTGGTGTGAGATTGTCTCATGGTGGTTTTGGTTTGCATGTCTCTAATGACCAGTGATGATGAGCTTTTTTTTCATATGGTTATTGTACACATAAATATCTTCTTTTGAGAAGTGTCTGTTCATATAACTGTGCCCAATTTTTCATGGAGTTGTTTTTTTTTTTTTGTAAATTTGTTTATGTTCCTTGTTGATTCTGGGTATTAGACATGTGGAAGGAGAGATTCACCTTGGAAATGTTGCCTTCCTATGTTTTTGCTGCTCTGGTTTGGGTTTGTTTGTTTGTTTGTTTTCTCCTGCTAGCACTTAGTTACTCCTTCTAAGCTATTCGAATTTATTTTCCTTCAATTGTAATCACTAAACTGTCATTCTCTTAGCAGTGAAAATCAGGAACCTGGAGATCATTCTTGTCTCCTGAGCATTTATCTTACCACAACAACCATTCTTGCTATTGAAATGCCAAAGAAAAAGCACACCTAACACAGTTAAACAGATAAGGAAGACTTTATTCAACACTGTTGCAGTAAGTGGGGAGAAATTGAACTCAACTCCTCTGAAACTAAAGGCTAAAGGGTTTTTATGTTGTGAGGTGAGTTATGAAATAACTGGAGGACTTCAGGGGTGGGTTGGTCAACAGAACGTGTTGAGCGCATCGAGAATTTATTCCTGCATTTTCATTCCTTTTTCTCTTTGTAAATAAGTCATCCGTGTTTGCTAATTAGAGCTTGCGGACGTTAGACCCTTGCCCTCCCTCAGAAGCCAGGAGACTTTGGTGCTAGCTTTCCTAATGAGTACATTTCGAAGATGGCTCCCAAGTCCTTGAAAAAGACAGTGGGTTGTAAAACTGGCAATAGGCTTTCAAGGCAGTATAT
Organism: Leontopithecus rosalia; assembly: GCA_028533165.1. Classification (NCBI taxonomy): domain Eukaryota; kingdom Metazoa; phylum Chordata; class Mammalia; order Primates; family Cebidae; genus Leontopithecus; species Leontopithecus rosalia. Next base: position 168,226,043 of record CM052648.1, on the reverse strand, counting down.
ATACATTTCACGAAGGAGATCAGAGTAAGAACTATCAATGGTAACATTTTAAAGTGAATGCCTTAAGAAAGGGAGGTCCAGGGCTTACAGGCAGGGAGAAACATTTCTAAAATTCAGGCAAGCTTAGGGGAATATTAAGGATGTCTTGGTCACAATCAACCTCCTTATACCATGTATTTTGCTTTCAAAATATGCCTCTCAAATTCATCCATTTTGTTTTCACTCCATCCTCACTGTCAGAACTGAAGCTCTAGTCCCCACTGTCCACCACCTGCCTTCTTGTCACTGTTGCTTGAACATATAGCAATTCATATACCTTGTAGCTGTATCTGCACTGACCAACTTATTATTTATAAAGTCACCATAATAATATTTCTACCTGGCCAGGTGCGGTGGTTCATGTCTGTAGTCCCAGCACTCTGGGAGGCAGAGGTGGATGGATCACCTGAGGTCGGGAGTTCCAGACCAGCCTGACCAACAGGGAGAAACCCAGTCTCTACTAAAAATTCAAAATTAGCCAGTCATGGTGGAACGCGCCTGTAATCCCAGCTACTCGAGAGGCTGAGGCAGGAAAATTGCTTGAACCCAGGAGGCGGAGGTTGCGGTGAGCCAAGATCGTGCATTGCGCTCCAACCTGGGCAACATGTGCTAAGCTCCGACTCAAAAAACAAAAACAAAAACAATAAATAAATATATATATGTGTGTGTGTGTGTGTGTGTGTGTGTGTGTATATATATATATATATATTTTTAGAGCAAATTAATTCATGCTCAGCCTTCTTAAAAGAGAATCCTTTGACTTCAAGGTAGAGCCCAAAGACCTTTTCCAGGCTTCAGGAGTCCTTCATGAACAGGTCCTGATCAGCTCTCTAGTCTATACTTTGCCAACACTGCTTCAAATTCCAAACACTAAATTCTAGTTTTTTGAAACTTTTCTAATATTCCAGAATACAGAATAGTCTTCTGACTATAGACAATATCGATACTGTTTTCCTTTTCTTAATTTTCCTTGTCTACTGGATTTGCCCCGCTTGATTTTATTAATCTGACAGATCAGAAATGAAATATTACTTAATTTGGAAAGCTTTCCTTGAGCATCTTAGGCTGAAATAGATGTTTTTATTTTTCTATAAGTTCCTATAGTACACTGTAGTTTCCCCTTCAAATCACTTGTCTTGAATGTTCATAGCCAGTTACAGTTTGACTTTCCAGCTACATCATGTCAGAAATGTTTGTGATTGGATCTCAGTCTTTGTAAAATGCAGTGCATATAATAGCACCACTGTTGAATTAAAAATAAAATTTATTAAATTTGTTCTGATTCTACTTGACCCAAATTTTTAAAAATAGATTTTTCAAAGAAAAATGATCACAACTCAGTATCTATTTACATATATATATATTATAATATATATAATATATAATATATATATAATTTTATTTTTATTAGAATAGAGTCAGCAAGATGCAAGGCACATTTCAATTGAGAGCATGCTGTTTGGGACAGAAATAATTCTACCCCCCACCCCACACTCCTTCCTTCCACTACCTGCTCTCCTCTCTCCTCAACAGATCCCCAAACCCTTTCTCAAATAAAATCCATTTTACCACCTCTAGGTGTTCTACTTTTCTGATAGAATGCCTTCCACTATATATATTCAATTACCAGTCTGGTCCCTGACATTTGGATTGTTCCTGGCATATAGGATTCTTCATAATGTTTCACATAGTCTTCACCTGCTTTTGATATATTGGGGAAAATTGGAATCCACTCAGGGCAGTAAAATACGATATACTCAGCAGTGTCTAAATTCACAAAATTCTTCTAAATGTTCATATGACTCAGTAAGCATTTGATGGAATAAAAGAGCCTGCTCTTCCACTTTGTCCACATAAAAAATAATTCCTAACCACAAACGATGCTCACTCTTAAATACAAAAGAGAATTACACTGGCAAAAGTGACATTGCTCAACAAATAATAAAATACCAGGGTTATTTCCAAGATCACTTTATCTATTAAAAAAATGAAAATAGCACATTCTATGTGTGCATCTATGTGAGTGTATGTGGGTTTTAATTTAGACAGGATGTAACTAATAAACTGAAAAGTTATCAACCTACTTTAGTGAGATATATGTTTGATGTCTAAAGAAAGACTGTTCTTAAGATTCAGGTGTTGTATTAAGTCAAGATGTAGCTATAAATTACACATAGATATTTGACTTCTTTACTGCACCTTGACTGTTCAGCTTACTGCAGAAAATTATAAAGCTGTGCAGATTGGTGCCCTCATTTATAGTCATGACTTCAATAGCCATCTATGAGGCTCATGCCCAAATCTGAAACCTTAGAATAAATCTTTATCCAGACCTCAAGCTTGAAACATATTTTAATAGTTTATTTGTTTGCTTGGTTGAAAATATTTTTCCTTGATTGTGCCCTAGATATCTGCAAATAGATGTTCCCTGAGCATTACACATTAAACTAATCCAATTCTAAACTCATTATAATCCTTGAAAACCAAATCTAAACTCATTATAATTCTTGAAAACTATGTTCTACTGCATACATTCCATATTTTACCATAAACATTTCCTATTGCCAGTCATCATAAAAAGAAACCCGGGAAAAATGTAAAGGTGTATTTTCTATGCACTATTCATATTAAAACAGTCAAGAAATATTTTTGATTCTACCTCCTAAATATTTTACAAATACATTAAATTTCTTCCATACTTAGTATATTTCTTTCTTACCATTTTTATTATTTCATATCAGAAAAATAAAAAATTTCATTGCTTTTTATTCAGTTTCCAAACTAAATAATACAGACACATATATGCATGTATACACTAAAATTAGAAATGTTCAATTAAAAGAAACCTTTACTTAAAATTCCGATAGCAGTTACTTAATGGCTCTGCATAACCTTTGTACCAATCTATATTCCTAGTATTTCTTCAAAATTGTTATATTTTTATTTTTTATGCTGTTTTTTAGCTAATCATATTAACATACAGAAATAATATTTATATGCCCTCCTTTTAAAATGTATTCTTTATTATAGTAAGTAAATTTCCCAAACAATATGCCAGTCATGGCAAAGCAGGTATATTTGTCTTGTTTCTGAAGAGAGGACTATCTCATGAATTCATTTGATAGGAAAAAGTTTAAGATATAATTTTGGCTGTGTTTATACAAGAAAATTAGAGGAGATTAAAAAAAGTGTTGTTTAATCAGATTAATCCATTAAAATTAGTAAAATAATTTTATTAATTAATATATATATGTGCATGCTCTTAATAAGTCAACTATAAGAAAGACAATTGTGGAATTCCCAAAATAAAATATAATTAGCCAAAATATGTTATTCCCGATATACATTAAAAAAATCACAATATTACTGAAAATATTTTGATAATATTTTACTATGGAAGTGTTATTTTATAAATTAAAAAATGTTATGCTTTGTTTTCTGCTCTCTCCCTTCTCATGATTCACAAGTGATTTGACTAATTGTTTTCATGTCTCATTAAATGTTGAAACTATTCCAATTATGCTGTTTTCATTGCTACATAGGATATTGTCAATAACCTCAATGAAGACTTAAGAGACCACAAAATTCTTCACGTTTATGAAGATATATATATATGAGGTTGTACACATATATAAAAATGTGTATATTTGGATATGTATACATTTATACAAATACACATAAATAAGTATAGATATAAAATATGTGGTACAATGGCAAGGTAGTTACATAAATTTTTTATATCTCTATTTTAACATATGTAAAATAGAGATACCACTATTTGATAAAACAACTTATGGTGAAATATTTATATGATGTATTATATAGGCAGTGTTTGAGTAAAACATTTTAGGCTGCTATGTAAATATTAGCTAACCCCTCCACACTAAAATACATGTAGTTATCAATAATGTGTGCATGTAATTTATCAATGTCTTGAGAAGACTCACTTGAATAAGCTGAAGAAACAAAAGAATATCTACTTCTCACTGCTATTTAATATTTTTATATGGATGTTCTCATAAATTTAATTGGCAAATAAACAGTAGATAAAACAAATATTTGGAAGGAAAATATGTTTGCTAAAACTATAAACACTCAGAATGTTCAAAAATATATAATACAAATTTATTATAAGCAATGCATTTTATTAAGTAGCCCCACATAAATATTGTTAATAAATATTTTCTGTAGATCTAGCCATATTATTGTATATGTAAGAAATATTAAAATAGTAAAGTCTAAAATACTTTCCAGACTGATATCTGTGAATGGATAAAAACTACAAAAATCACTGTATTTTCCTTTAGAGAAGAAATAGGCCAGCTATCTTGAATAGCTCAGATAAATGTGTCCAAAAATTGACATGTTGCTTTTAAAACATTTAAATTAGAAAAAAAAGTGTTCTGAATTATTAATGCAGAAATTTAGTTCATATAAAGCAGTGTAAAATTCAAAAGGGAAATTTTGCTACTTATACATACATTTTTAAATATCTTAATGATAAATATTTGAAACTTCTCTTCAATATGCTTTTTTTAGTATTCCACAAATCCTGTTTTTGTTATGTATATTACACAAAATAACTATAATCTCAAAAGTCAGTAATTAATTTTATTTTCTAATACCTTATTAATATGGTTAAAAGAAGAAGTGATTTTCAATGGAATTCATTTAGTTTACAGATTATTTATACTAATATTTCATTTTCTACTAATATTGTGCATGAATTTTTGATTCTATGTACAGTTTTATACCAAAATTATGAATCCTCTGAAGGCCTGATTGTATTAAGGACAGCAAAAGAAATCATACAAAAATTTATCAGAAAAAAAATTAATAATTTTTGTTCTTATGTATATAAAATAATTATTCTGTAATTTAGTCTGCTAAAACCAAAGAGTAGCTATAACATACACCAATGTATTTGTTTTATTTATTTACTAAAAGCACATAATATTTTATATATTTATGGAATGCACATGATACATTGTTACATGCATAGAACAATTAGTTCAAGGTGCTTGAGATATTTATAACTTTGACTATTTCTCATTTTTATGTGTTGAAAACAATACATAGAAAAGTTCTCTCTTCTAGTGACTTTGAAATATACAATACATCATTGTCAATTATAGTCACTCTACCCTGTTTTCAAAGAATGGAACATAAATAGAGCTGGTGCCATTCCTCCTGAAACTACTCCAAACAATAAAAAAAGAGGTAATCCTCCCTAACTCATTTTATGAGACCAATATCATCCTGATACCAAAACTTGGCAGAGATACAACTAAAAGAGAAAATTTCAGGCCAATGTTCATGATGAACATTGATGTGAAAATCTTCAATAAAATACTGGCAAACTGAATCTAATAATACATCAAAAGCTTATCCATCATGATCAAGTCAGCTTTATCCCAGGAATGCAAGGCTTGTTCAACATCCACAAATCTATAAACATAATCCATCACATAAACAGAACCAAAGACAAAAACCACATAATTATCTCAATACATGCAGAGAAGGCTTTTAACAAAATTCAACAGGGCTTTATGCTAAAAGCTCTCAATAAACTAGGTATCAATGGAATGTATCTCAAAATAATAAAAGCTATTTATGACACACTCACAACCAATATCATACTGAATGGGAAACTGGAAGTTCTGGCCAGAGCAATCAGGCAAAAAAAAGAAATAAAGGGTATTCAATTAGGAAAAGAGAAAGTCAAATTGTCTCTATTTGCAGACAACAGGATTGTATATTTAGAAGACCCGTCATCTGAGCCTAAAACCTTTTAAGCTGATAAGCAACTTCAGCAAAATCTCAGGATATAAAATCAACGTGGAAAAATCACAAGCATTCCCATACACCAATAACAGACAAACAGAGAGCTAAATCATGAGCAAACTCCCATTCAAAATTGCTACAAAGAGAATAAAAAACCTAGGAAAACAACTAACAAGGGATGTGAAGGACGTTTCCAAGGAGAACTACAAATTACTGTTCAAGGAAATAAGAGAGTATGCAAACACATGGAAAAAATTTTCCATGCTCATGATTAGGAAGAATCAATATTGTGAAAATGGCCATACTGCTCAAAGTAATTTATAGATTCAATGCTATCCCCATCAAGCTACCATTGACCTTCAAAGAACTGGAAGAAAAACCACCTTAAACTTCATATGGAACCAAGAAAAAGCTGGTATAGCCAAGACAATTTTAAGCAAAACAACAACAACAACAACAAAAGCTGGAGGCATCATGCTACCTGACTTCAGACTATACTACAAGGCTACAGTAATCAAAAAAGCACAGTACTAGAATCAAAACAGAGATGTAGACCAATGGAACAGAACAGAGACCAAGGAAGTAATGCCACACATCTACAATCATCTGATTTTTGACAAACCTGACAAAAACAAGCAACAGGGAAAGGACTTCCTGTTCAATAAATCATGTGGGGAAAACTGGCTAGCTATATGTAGGAAGCTGAGACTAGACCCCTTTCTTAAACCTTATACAAGTATTAACTTAAGATGGATTAAGGATTTAAATATAAGATCTAACACCATAAAAACCCTGGAAGAAAACCTAGGCAATACCATTCAGGACATAGGCATAGGCAAGGACTTCATGATTAAAATACCAAAAGCAAAGGCAACAAAAGCCAAAAGAGACAAATGGGGATCTAATTAAACTTAAAAGCTTCTTCACAGCAAAAGAAACTATCATTAGTGTGAACTGGCAACCAACAGAATGGGAAAAAATTTTTGCAATCTACTCATCTGACAAAGGGCTAATATCCAGAATCTACAAATAACTTAAACAAATTTATAAGAAAAAGAAAACCCCATGAAAATGTGGGCAAAGTATATGAACAGACACTTTCAAAAGAAGATATTTATGCAGCCAATAAACATGATGAAAAGCCCATCATCACTGGTCATTAGAGAAATGCAAATCAAAACCACATTGAGAAACCATCTCATGCCAATTAGAATGGGGATCATTAAAAAATTAGGAGACAACAGATGCTGGAGGAGATGTGGAGAAATAGAAGCACTTTTACACTGTTGGTGGGAGTGTAAATTAGTACAACCATTGTGAAAGACAGTATGGCTATTCCTCGAGGATCTAGAAATAGAAATACCATTTGACCCAGCAATCCCATTACTGGGTATACACCCAAAGGATTATAAATCATTCTACTATAAAGATACATGCACACATATGTTTATTGTGGCACTGCTTACAATAGCAAAGACTTGGAACTAACCCAAATGTCCATCAATGATAGACTAGATAAAGAAAATGTGGCACATATACACCATGGAATACTATGCAGCCATGAAAAAGGATGAGTTCACGTACTTTGCAGGGACATGGATGAAGCTGGAAACCATTTGCTGAGGCAAACTGACACAAGAACAGAAAACCAAACACCACATGTTCTTACTCATAAGTGGGTGTTAAACAATGAGAACACATGGATATAGGTTGGGGAACCTCCCACACCCTGGTCTGTTGGGGTTGGGGGACCTAGGCAAAGGATAGCAGGGGGTGGGGGTATTGGGGATGGATAACTTTAGGAGAATTACCTAATGTAGATGATGGGGGGATGGATACAGCAAACCACCATGACATGTGTATACCTATGTAACAAACCTGCAGATTCTGCTCATGTACACATGAACTTAAAATATATATATTCCTAAGTGCTGCTATTGTAAATCGAATTATCTTCTTTTTTCAGCTAATTTATTATTGGCTTATAGAAATGCTACTAATTTTTCTCTGCTGATTTTGTATCCTGCAATATTATTCAATTTTTATCAGTTCTAATAATTTTCTGCTGGAGTCTTGATGTTTCTAAATGCAAGAACATGTCATTGGCAAAGAGCGACAATTTGACATTCCCTTTTCCGGTTTGGATGTCTTTTATTTCTTTCTCTTCCCTGATTGGTCCAGGTAGAACTTCCAGTACTATGCTGAATAGGCGTCGTTAAAGTGAGCATCCATGTCTTGTTCAACTTTTTAGAGGAAATACTTTTAATTTTGTCCATTTAATATGATTTTAGCTGTGGTTTTGTCATAAATTACCGTTACTATGTGAAGATATGATTCTTCTAGTTTTAGAAAGTTTTTATCATAAAAGGATGGTTGAATTCCTTCAAATGCTTTTTCTTCATCTGTTGGAAAAATAACATAGATTTTGTACTACATTCTGTTGATGTGATGTGTCACAATTATTGATGTATGTATGTTGAACCATCCTTGCATCCTTGGGGAAAACAATCCCACTTGATCATAGGGTATTTTTTGCAATGTGATATATTTAGTTTGCTAGTATTTTGCTTTGCTGAGGAGTTTTGTATATATGTTAATGAAGGCTGTAGTTGTCTTGTTTTGCTATCCAGGTAATGCTGATAGCACATTATCTTGTTGTTTGTCACTCACGGAGTGAGTTAGAGTGAAATGTTTGAAATAATATTAGGAGGGTTGATATTAGTTCATCTTTATACATTTGATAGAATTTGGCAGTGAATCTCTCTGGGCATGGGCTTTTTTTGTTGGAAGATTTTTTAAATTTCTGATTCAATGTCACTACTCATCATTGGTCTGTTTGCTTGTTTATTTGTTTTCTATGCCTTTCTTTTGTTTTTTTTTTTAGACGGAGTTTTACTCTTGTTGCCCAGGCTGGAGTGCAATGGCACGATCTCGGCTCACCACAACCTCCGCCTCCTGGGTTCAGGCAATTCTCCTGCCTGAGCCTCCCAAGTAGCTGGGATTACAGGCACGCGCCACCTTGCCCAGCTAATTTTTTGTATCTTTAGTAGAGACGGGGTTTCACCATGTTGACCAGGATGGTCTCGATCTCATGACCTCGTGATCCACCCGCCTCGGCCTCCCAAAGTGCTGGGATTACAGGCTTGAGCCACCGCGCCCGGCCTTCTATGCCTTTCTAATTCAGTTTTGGTGTGTTACACGTTTCCAGGAATTTATCTCTCCCTCTAGGTTTTCAAGTTTGTTAGTGTATCATAGTTAATAGTAGTGTCAGTTAATCTTTTGTGGTATCAGTTGTAATATTTCCTTTTTCATTTCTGATTTTGCTTATTTTTGTTTTTGTTTTTTTCACCTCTTTTTTGGTTAGTTTATCTGGCATTTATTAACTTTGCCTTTTTTAATAAGCAACTTTTCATTTTCTTGTTCTTTTGTATTATTATAATTAATGGTAGTACTATTGCTATTATTATGGCCTGTATTTTGTTTTAGCCTGATTTTTTTCTTTAATCATTTTGAATATATCAATCCGTTATCTTTTGGCTTCCAAGGACACATTCACTGTTAGCCTGATGGGGTATATTCAAAGTTGACTAGACGCTTTTCTTTTCCTATTTTTAGAATTCTCTTTGTGTTTGACTTTAGACCATTTCACAATAATATACTTTTTACATTATATTTCTTTGAGAATCTTACCACCTCCTGTATTTAGATATCTAGGTCTCTTACTAAACTTGAGAAGTTTTAAATTATTATTAGATGTTTGAAACTATTATTTCGTTTTGCCTTCTGGGACATATAAGTTGTGTATTTTGTTGCTGTGTGTTGTGCCAGATATCATGAAGCCTTTGTTCATTCTTTCATTATTCTTTTAAATTTATTTTTGTTTGATTAGGTTATTTCAAAAGACGTATCCTCATGTTTTGAAATTATTTCTTCTGCTTAATCTATTCTATTACTGAAGTTTTTAATATATTTTGTATTTTATTAATGAGGTTTTCATTTCCAAAATTTCAGTTTGACTTTTTAAATAATATCTCTTTATACCTTTGGTAAACGTCACATTCATATCCTGAATAGATTTTTTTCTGAATTCTTTGTATTGTTTGGTAGAAATCTCTTGTATTTTACTTCTATAGAATCAGCAATTGAATACTTTTTAAGAGTTTCATGAATTTCTTTTTAATTGAGATGTGTTAATAGAGGATTATTGTGCTCCTTTGGAGATATCATATGTTCTTGCTTGTGTTTCCTGTGTCCTTATGTTGATAACTGTGCACCTGGTATAGTAGTTGCTTCTTCCAATTTTTGAATTTGCTTTCATGGGGAGAACATTTTCTCAGAGATTGTTCTGTGTTGTTGGTTGGGTAGGGCACTTCGGCTTTGCTTCTGAGTGCATGCCATATTGTAGCCTCTGCATGGTTTCTTCAGCTATAAACAGGCTTAGTGGTTTTTGTGGTATCTACTCACTTCAGAGGCTAAGGGTGCAATTCTTAGTGGATGCTGTGGTGACATTTTGTTGGAGACTAGGACACCAAATAGGCCAGGCCTCAGGCCCCATAGTGGCAGCAGTGTGCTGAGCAGGCATGTCTTTGGGTCAAAGGGCAGCATATGTGGTGTTAGCAGATACAATAAGGTGAACTATTGTGCCTCCAGGTAGCTTTGTCAAATGGCATGTAGTGGCAACAGTGGGCTAGGTGTGTGGCCACGTTCTTGGGCTCATTGTCAGACAGCATGGGAAAGTAAATGGCAATGGCAGTGCTGGGACTACCCTTTGGGTCCTGAGCAATGCATACTGGTTTTCGTTATGGCTGCAATGAGCAGTTAAGGCCAGTCTTCAGGCCTGTAGGTGGCACATGTAGGCAAGTGTCAGCTATGATGGTAGCAGCCTGACAGCTAGTCCCAAACTCAGCCTCCAAAAGGAACATTCATGTGCCACCAATTGTATACTTGGCTGGGTAATCCTCTGTTCCCTGGACTGTTTTCATAGGAACAGTGCTGGGACAGACAAAGTTGTGCTGGGCATGCTTGTCCCTAGGCCCCTCAGTAGTCTCTATCATCATCAGCTACGGTAGGCAAATACAAGGCAAACCTCATGTTACTGTAGAATACTCAGATGTAAAGTGACGGCAGTCATGACACTGCCTTGCCACTAAGGAGAGTTGATGCATCTTTAGTGGTGTTAGTTAGGCTGACAGGTGGAGAACGCACCACTCGCACATTGGTTCCAGTGGTGCTCTGGCCTCAACTGCAATGGTCATAGACCATGCCTTGTTCATAGCTTAGCCTCTGGTCAGGAGCCTGGGCTTTGGTCACACCTCAGCCCTTACTGGAGTAGCCTGTAGTCACTCGCACCTTAGGCCAAGTGCCAACAGTCCATATTTATCTTGCACCTCAGCCACAGCACCCCTGAGTTACAGAACAGTGAGCAATCTCCTGGTTATAAGGGCTCTAAAGTGGAAACTTGCTGTACCTGCTTAAGACCAGGGACCCTGTGGGACCCACAGAGACCTTCCTTTCTGGAGTAGTCCCATCACACCATCTTCTGGCAGTTTCTTATGTTAGTTTCAGATCCCACGAGGATCAAATGGTTCTCCCATGGCTAGGATTATAAGAGTACATGGAAAGAATGTGGAACCCTGAGAGTCTCTCACTTAATTTTCACCATATTAAGGAGTCTATCTTGGCTTCCAGACAAGCCTGGCCAAGTAGGCTACCTTGCTTTATTCTTCTTTCTTGCTTTGAGTATTTCCTGATACTTTTCTCTCTTGAATTCCGTTGTCCTCTCTTGGATGATCTATTTGAAGCGTGATTATCTACTCACTATTTTGTTTCTTCTTAGTGTAGGGAGTGAGTACAAAATGCCTTCTCTGCCATCGCAAAGCCCCTCCTGACCCCCAGTGTATTTTTAAAATCTAATTTAATTTTGAAATTAAAACTAGTAAAAACATTAAAAAGTTGAGGCTGGGCATGGTGGCTTACACCTGTAATCTTAGCACTTTGAGTGGCTCAGGCTGGCAGATCACCTGAGGTCAGGAGTTTGAGACCAGCCTGGCCAACATGGTAAAACCCCGTCTCTACTAAAAATACAAAAATTAGAATGTAGTAGCACGTGGCTCTAATCTCATCTACTCAGGAAGCTGAGGCAGGAGAATCATTTGAGCCTGGGAGATGGAGATTGCAGTGAACTGAAATCATACCACTGCACTCCAGCCTGGGTGACAGAGTAACACTCTAGATAAAAAAAAAAAAAGGAAAGTGCATCGTTTTAATAAGTTGTAAAAATTCTAAGTTCCTTAGACATTAAGAAACAAATTTATCAATATATTTAAAGATTACTATACTGTAATAAAAAGTTGCATTGTTTTTGTTTAAAATAATTCAATATTAAATAACTTAGAGAAATTTTATTGAAGAAGCACAAGCAAAAACATTGCATTTTACAAAATAAAAATCATTTAAGCAAAATCTGTGATTAATGAAACTAATAAATGAGGGAAGAATTAAAACTTATTTACATGTAAAAAACTGTCTTTAAGACTCATAACTAACATCTATCCTACTTAAAGCTGACATATTACATTTATAAAAATTAAAGTCAGTAACAATGAAAATTACCAAATTTTCATTGTTACTGAGTATCACTGTCTTTAAAGTTCTGGTAAGAGTGAATCGTCAGTAAAATAAACATGATTACTCTATTTCTTCTCTTTCTTTGTTTGAAATAAACATATAAACATGTAATTTTACAGAAAAATATTAAAAGACAACAATGATAAATATTTTCTGTATTTAAAAAAACAAAAAAATGTTATTGGTCATTTATTCTGCTTTATTTTCTCCATAGGTCTAGAGATTGCAGCTGCTGCCCTTACTCCTTTCCCAGTTGCATTCTTATCATTGCCTGTGAGAGTCTTTTTCCTTTCCAAAGAATCAGCTTAACCTAATTATGCTAATTGAATGGAATGCTCAATTAGTCCCTTGTGACTTCCTCAACCTTTTATTATTCGAAGTAGCAACAGAAAAATTTTTATAGAAATGTTTTGAAGATTTCTATTAGAAAATGCAAACATATAATAATTTTTAAAGAACATATATATGATCATCAGATTGTCAAGTTTGTGAAGGTTCTGAGATTTTACCAGACTACAAGTTCACCACTTAGCTTGTTGCAGTTTTCTGGAACCTAACAGAAAACGAAGTACCTCTGAGTCACAGAAGTATTGCTCATGGCAGAGAAAGCAGGATGGGCATCAGCACATACAAGTTACCACCCTTGTCGCAGATCTCTTGGGAGCAGTAGAGAGGTGGCCAGATGACACCTGCACATGAGTGGGTTGCCTCACAGGAGAAATTACTTTAAGAGACCTAAAATTGTATAATTTGTGATAAGCACACTTTCCCTTGCTCTGGGCCATAGTTTGTGGAATGCTGCCCTACATCAATAACCACTTTATAATTTTTATACCAAAGGAAAAGAACAACTTTCTAATATTATTTATGATAATTAAATGTATGCCTTTGGCTTTTACACATAACAGTTTTTTTTTTCAAACTAGGATTTAGAATCCAGAATATTTCATTGGCTATTATCATTATGTCTCTTTATTTCTTTTAAAATATAATATTCACATGTCTGTGTTTCTTTTCAGTGACTTTATATATTTAATGCAAACAGGCAAGTTTCCTTTTAGGCATCAAGTTTTCAGGATTTGTCTGTTTGCCTGCGATATTATTTAATTATTTGTCTAAACTGGGGGATAACTCTTAACTTCAACTACGGTTAAAAAATTTTGGCAAGAATTCTTTAAAGTGATTCTGGGTACTTAATATTGCATCTCCTTAGGCAGCACACTCTATTATGAAGTCTAAATTTCAGTGATACTAATTTTAATTACTTTGGTAATGTAATGATGGTCAGCTCTCTTGCTCATAAAAATAATTATTTTTTTCAATTAACAAGTAATATCTATAATGGTAAAGCATTCTCCTTCAACCAATGATTGTAGCCTATGTTGATGATTCTGACTGAATCTATCATTTCAATATTAGTAACAAGATGATGTTTTTCTTAGTACTCTCTGTATGTTTAAAAATGAATTACCTGATTCCAAATTTCATTTCTACACTTTCTAATTCTTACCCTGAGAATTTATAAAATAGTTACCAGAACAATACTATTTATTAAAAGATAAAATGAGGAAATTTTCTTATCTCTTCACACAGCATTATTCACAGAATTTAAGCCTAAGAATATACAGGAAGAATATATGTTAGTTACTTACATATGTGGCTAAGCTGACTTATGCTTTAGAAAATTTTTCACTTTATTTTAAGTTTTGGTTTTGATTATCATACCTTTTCATTTATTTTAGACTATTTAAATAATATACATGTTTTAGAAGTCAAAATAATATGCATTTCCAACAAAATCTTGAAGAAGAACAACTATAGGACACATAATTCCCTATTTGAAAACTTACTGCAGTGCCACAGTAACAAAAGATGTGTGCTGCTGGCATAAAGATAAATGACAAATCATCAAAATAGAACTTTTGCATTTATGGTCTTATTTTTTCCAAAGGCACCAAAACAATTGAATGGGGAAAGATTAGTCTTTTTAGCAAATGTACTGGAACAACTGCACATACATGTAAAAGAATGAATGAAGATGAATCTCTAGTTCTAATCATATATAAAATTAACTCAAGAGAAATCATAAATGAAAATGCTAGTTGTAAAACTATACAACTCTTACAAGAAAATATAGGAGTACATCTTCATGAACTTAGGTTAGGTAACTTTTTTTAAGATATAACACCAAAAGAACAAATGTGAAAGAAAAACAATAGATAAATTAGACCTGTTTCAAAATATAAACCTTTGTACTTCAAAAACACCATCATGAAAGTGAAAGGGTAACTCACAGAATAGGAGAAAATATCTGTAAATCATAGATCTTATAAAAAGTTGTGTCCAGAAGATACAGAGAATACTAACAACTCAATAATAAGAAGGCTAGTAAGTCAATTTCAAATGGGAAAAGGACTTGAAGAGACATAGTACATTCAATGACTTCACTCAAAAGGATATACGGCTTTCAAGTAATACATCAAATGTCCATCATCAGACATTAGACAGATACAAATTAAAAGCACAAAGAGATACCATTATTCACTTTTCTGAATGGATTAAAATTTTTAAAAAAAGAACAAGGTCAAATATTTGTGAGGATGTGGAGAAGTTGAATCCCTCATAAATAGCTGGTGGGAACGTAAAATAGCATGATTTTTTAATTCTTTTTATGGCTGTGTCATATTCCATGGTGTGTAGGTACCACATTTTCTTTATCCAATCCACTGTTGATGGGAACCTAGCTTGATTCCAATGTCTTTGCTATTGTAAATAGCACTGCGATAAACATGCAACCCATGTGTCTTTTTGGTAGAATGATTTATTTTTCTTTGGTTATACATACAGTAAGGGATTACTGCGTCAAATGGTAGCTCTATGTTAAGGTATTTGAGAAATCTCTGAACTGTTTTCCAAAATTGTTGAACTAATTTACATCCCACCAACAGTGTGTAACCATTTCCTTTTCTCTGCAGCCTTGCCAGCATCTGGTTTTTTTTGTTTTGTTTTTAATTTTTCTTTTTTTTACTTTTTACAAATAGCTATTTGGAAATGGCTAGAAAACAATTTGGCAGTTTCTTACTAAAACTAAGCATGCACATTCCACATTGCACTCCTGAGTATTTATTCCACATAAATAAAAATTACATTTATGGGAAAACAAAAGCAATAGAAACCAAAAAGCTGTACATGAATGTACCTTTCAGTTTTGTTTATAATACACCTAAACTAGAAACAACCATCTTTTCTTCAATGGGTAATTGGTGAACCAAGCTGTGATACAGCCTTAATATGGAACACCACTCAGCAGCAAAGAGTAATGACGTATTGACATACACATCAACTTGGAAGAATTTTCAGAGAATTATTCAGAGATCAGAAATCTAATTCTAAAAATATCACATACTGTACAAATCTGCCTATATTACATCCTTAGAATGAAAAACTTACACAAATGAAAAGCAGATTAATGGTTTCCAGGGGCTTAAAAATGGGAGAATGGAGAGTGTATGTGTATATAAAAGAGCAACAAGCAGGAACTTTGTAATGATGTAAATGTCCTATAACTTGACTGTATTAATGTTGGTGTCCTGGTTGTATTACTGTACTACAATTCTGTAAGATTTTTCCATTGTAATAAACTGGGTAAAAGGTGGAGTGATCTATCTGCATATGAATCACCAGTACCATCAGACACAAAGTTACACAAATTAAAGAGCAAATGAGAACAAAGAAAGAGATCTGTGTTAATAAAAGTATTTGCATATGTGTAACCTTGACTATTACTTTGAGTTCTCAGAAACTAAAGTTTTCTGGTTGTTTTAATGTCATAATAATAAACAGATGTTCCTTACAGATTTCAAAGTCATTCCTCTTTGTAACTGTTGACAAATGTCCTCCCATTACTTTGATTTAGAAACTCACAGCCAGCTTTTTTTGGGAAAAGATATTATGTTTATATATTTCTTTAGTACAATTAGTTTTCTCACTGCTTTCATTGGTATTTTCTAATTGCTACTTAATTTTCTATTGTAATTTCATAGCATCTGCTCTTTGATACTCTTTTGACTCTCATTTTCTTTTGGAAAAATAATCACAGATATATGGGTGCTAGTATTTAGTTGGTAGAAGCTGCTCCATGCCACTGTTTCACATCCACTTCCAAGTACACTGCCTTTGGATAATTATTACTTGTAGAACTTAAGGCTGAAACAATTCTTAAACAAGGTTGGCATTCTCTCACGAGGAATTTGATGATGATGAGCCAAAAATCTAAACTGGTGAGCTCCTCCCATAACTTGGCAAATTCCTTCATTATATCATCACCTTTGTGACTGAAAGTGATTAAGTTTCAGGAAAAACAGACTAAAGGCCCAGGAAGTCCATGACAAAGTCAGGAGAGAAGATGGCCATGGTGTCTTCACTGGCTCTCAGTTTCAAGTCATACCAGTTAGAAGGGCTGATGGACGGAGTGAGATACACAGTACTCACCACATGGGTTGGCGGGAACACCACATTTGCACAATTAAGCATGGTTTCTGCAGTGCCTTCTACCTTATTTTACCTCTTTTTATAGTTACCACTCTTTCTCTTAGCTCTTGAATTTCTACCCACTATTTCACTTACTATTATTTCTCTTGCCAGCTTGTACAACCACAAGGACATGAATATGAATTTTATGTCCTCTAATTTTGAATCGCAGTGACATAGAAATTAAGGAGAAAGTTTTTGGGTGAAAGAATATGAAAGATCAAAAACATTTCTCTTGTTATTTATTCATTTATTATATTCTAAAATTCTGGTGTCATTTTCCTTCTGGCTGGAAAACTTTCTTTAGCAGTTATTTAAGAGTAAGTTGGTTTACTTCAAAGAGGTTTTTTTTGTTTGTTTTTCATCTGAGAATGTCTTTGTTTCATCTTAATTCTTTAAGGATATTTTCTGTATATATAAATACAAGAGTTCATTTTAGTAACTTTAAAAATATCGTGGCACTTCCTTTTATTCTCTATGATTTCTGATGAGAATTTCAGTCATCCAAATTATTGCTCTCATATAAGCAAAGGATTGCTTTTCTTCACATTTTTTTCTTCCTCAGAATTTTTATTTTGTCTCTATTTGATTATAATGTGTTGGGTATGTTTTTGGGGGTTTGGTACATTTTTTTTTTAATTTACCATGATTTCTTGATCTGTAGGTTTATGCGTTTTGCCAAACTTGAGGGTTTTTTTTTTAAATACTACTACTTGAAACATGTTTTAACAGTACACTCTTTTCTACCTTATCTAAGACCCCAAAGTCACAAATGTTAGACCATATGTTATTTTTCTACAACTCCATTAGATCATATTCATTTCTTTTCTTTGATCTCTTTTCTCTGTGTTGTTTGGATGAATAATTCCTATTAACCAATTTTCAGGCTTACTGATTCTTGTATTAACCATTTCCTATCTGTTATTTTTCTAAATTATTTATATTAAAATTATATAAATAACATAAATTTAACATGTTAACAGTTCAAAGTGTATGTTTTAGTATTGTTAATTATATGTAAATTGTTGTATAACAGATCCCAAGAACTTTGTCATCTTGTGTTACTGAAAATATATCCCACTGAACAACGGCTTCCTGCTTCCTCCAACCGCATCTCCTAGCAACCTCTATTCTATTTCTGTTTTTCTGAGTTTGATTACCTTATACACATCCTATATATGGAATCATTCAGGATTAGGTTTTTTGTGATCTCCTCAAGGTTCTTCCATGTTGCAGCATATGCCAAGATACCTTTCTTTTATAACTCTGATTATATTCCATTGTATGTATGTACCACCACATTTTCTTTATAAATTCATTCATAGATGGACATTTAGTTTGGATCTACCTCTTGACTATTGGGAATAATGCTACAAGAAACACTGATGTGCAAATATCTCTTTGAGACCCTATTTTTAATTTCTTGGATATATAGTAACAAGTGGAATTGCTGGGCTGGGCATGGTGGCTCACATCTGTAATCCCAGCATTTTGGGAGGCTAAGGCAGGTGAATAATCTGAGTTCGGGAGTTCAAGACCAGCCAGACCAATATGGTGAAACACCCTCTCTACTAAAAATACAAAAAGTAACCGGTTGTGGCGTGCCCCTGTAGTTCCAGCTACTCAGGGAGGCTGAGACAGGACAGTTGCGTGAACCCTGGAGGCAGTGAGCCAATATAGCACTACTGCCCTCTAGCCTGGGTGACAGAGAGTGACACTCCATCTCTCTCATATACACACACAAAGAAAAGACAGAAAAAAAAGAAGTGGAAGTGCTGAGGCATACAGTAGTTTTATTTTTATTTTTTGAGGAACTTTCATGCTATTATCATAGTGGCTATATTGCTTTACAATCACACAAACAGTGTGCAAGAGTCCCGGTTTCTTCAGATTCTCATCACATTTTATTTTCCAGTTGTCATTGCTGTCATTTGATAGCATCTACCCTAACAGATGTGAACTGATATCTCACTGTGGACTTCATTTGCAATTATTTGATTATGATTTTGAGCATCTTTTCATACACCTTTTGGCCATTTTAATGTCTTTTTTAGAGAGAAATCTCAAGTATTTTGCACCTTTTTAAATTGGGTTATTTTTTTAAAAAAAATATTTATTATACTTTTAGTTACGGGGTACATGTGCAGAATGTGCAGGTTTGTTACCTAGGGAGAAACATGCCATTGAGGTTTGCTGCATCCATCACCCCATTATCTACATTAGGTATTTCTCCTAATGCTACCCTCCCCAATCCCCCCATCCCCTGCCATCTCTCCCCTAGCTCCTCACCCACCAACAGGCCCCGGTGTGTGATGTTCCCCACTGTGTCTATGTGTTCTCATTGTTCAACACCCACTTATGACTGAGAATATGCAGTGTTTGGTTTTCTGTTCTTCTGTCAGCTTGATGAGAACAATGGTTTCCAGCTTCATCCATATTCCTGCAAAGGACATGAACTCATTCATTTTCATGGCTGCATAGTATTCCATGGTGTATATGTGCCACATTTTCTTTATCCAGTCTATCATTAATGCACATTTGGGTTGCTTCCAAGTCTTTGCTATTGTAAACAGTACCACAATAAACATATATGTGCATGTGTCTTTATAACAGAATGATTTATAATCCTTTGGGTATATACCCAGTAATGAGATTGCTAGATCAAATGGTATTTCTATTAGATCCTCGAGGAATCACCACACTGTCTTCCACAATGGTTGAACTAATTTACACTCCCACCAACAATATGAAAGGGTTCCTATTTCTCCACATCCTCTCCAGCATCTGTTGTCTCCTGAGTTTTTAGTGATCCCCATTCTAACTGGCATGAGGTGGTATCTCAATGTGGTTTTGATTTGCATCTCTCTAATGACTGGTGATGATGAGCTTTTTTTTCATATATTTGTTGGCTGCATAAATGTCTTATTTTGAGAACTGTCTGTTCATATCCTCTGCCCACGTTTTGATGGGGTTGTTGTTTTCCTATAAATTTGTTTAAGTCCTTTATAGATTCTGGATATTATCCCTGTGTCAGACGGGTAGATTGCAAATTTTTTTCCCATTCTGTTGATTGCCAGTTCACTCTAGTGATAGTTTATTTTGTTGTGCAGAAGCTCTTATGTTTAAGTAGATCCCATTTGTCAATTTTGGTTTTTATTGCTATTGCTTTGGCGTTTTAGTCATGAAGTCCTTTCCCATGCCTATGTCCTGAATGGTATTGCCTAGGTTTTCTTCTAGGGTTTTTATAATGTTAGGACTTATGTTTAAATATTTCATCCATCTGGAGTTAATATTTGTGTAAGGTATAAAGAAGGGATCCAGTTTCAGCTTTCTGCCTATGGCTAGCCAGTTTTTCCAATACCAGTAATTAAATAGGGACTCCTTTCTCCATTGCTTGTTTTTGTCAGGTTTGTCAAAGTTCAGATGGTTGTAGATGTGTGGCATTATTTCTGAGGCCTCTGATCTGTTCCATTGTTTTTTACCTCTGTTTTGGTACCAGCACCATGCTACTTTGATTACTATAGCATTGTAATATAGTTTGAACTGAGGTAGTGTGATGCCTCTAGCATTTTTTTTTTTTTTGCTTAGGATTGTTTTGTCTATGTGGGTTCTTTCTTGGTTCCATATTAAGTTTAAGAAGGTCTTTTCAAATTCAGTGACTGTAGAAGTTTTTATATATTGTGGATATTAACACTGTACCTAATATATGCTTTGCAAATATTTTCTTGTATTATGTTGTTTGCCTTTTCACTTTATTGTTTTCTTTGCTGCACATAAGATTTTACGTTTAATATAATCCAATTTGTCTATTTTAGTCTTTTTTTAACCTAAGCTTTTGGTTTCATTGATCCTTCTAATACCCTGAAACTTTTCTCCAATGTTTTCTTCTAGGAGTTTTATAGTTTTAGGCCTTATGCATAAATTTTTGAGTCAATGTGTATATATGTTGTAAAATAAGACCCATGTCCCTATTTTGCATGTGGATATTCAGTTTTCCAAACATCACTTGTTGTTGTTGTTGTTTTATTTTTAACTCTACTTACTCTCACCAGTTTATTATAAAGGATACAACTCAGGAACACCCAAATGGAAGAGATGAATATGGCAAGGGAGAATGGCAAGAAAAGATGGTGTGAATAGGTAACCCCATTAAACAGCCATGATTAAGAAAATCCTCCATCAGTTGTGCACTCCAAAAGCAGCTAACTGCAAAAAGACATCCTTCTCATTTGTACCTATCATAAAGCCAGACACAGACTCTACAAATTCCCCTTTTTTCCTGTAAACAGTCAAATGAACAATTTTATCTTAAGTGGCTAGAACAATATCTTTGTTAACCAAATTTTTCTTAAGTTTCTCTTCTTCCCACAGGCCTCCTACTTTGACCTACCCTCAGTGGGAGCTTAGGTACAACTTCTCTTCATGTCTCCTCCTAAGAATAGGCTTACTTCAGGGTGAAACATCCTCTGCTCTGGATCTAATTTTCTACTATTTTTGTTTTACAGTCTATTTTCCCCTTTAATTCTGTCAATGTTCATTTCATATATTTGGGTATTCTCTATTACATGCGTATATACTTAAAATTATTGTATCTTCCTGTAAATTAACCTTTATATCATTATTTGTTAAGTTTTTGTTTTAAGTCTATTTTATCTGATATGTCTATAGCTATTGCTGCTCTCTTGTGGAAAATATCTCTCATTCTTTTACTTCAGGTTTCTGTGTGCCTTGACAACTAAGGTGAGTCTTTCATAAAAAGCATTTACTTCTATATATTTTAAATTCATATAGCCACTTTATGTCTCTTGATTAGGAAGCTTAAGATATTTAAAATTAATTACTTCAGCAAAATTCTTGAATTATTTAAAAAATAAAAAGCTGTAGAATCAAAGAATAATAATAAATTAAAGAAATTAATTAAGTCATTTTCTATCTTATGGTTATTTTCTTTCTCATTTTATTTTGTATATCTTACATAGGTATTTTCTTTTTGATTACCAGGGTGCTTATATCAAGCATTTATATTTATGACAATCTATTTTCAGCTATTGACACATTAGCTTTTATTGTATACAAAAACTCTACTTTTTTACATATCCTCACGCTCATTTTGTGTTACTGATATCACGAATTACATCTTGGTATATTATGTGTGCGTTAACATGATTTTATAATTATGGTTATTTGTATACTATTTTCTTTTAAATTCTATTCTAAAAGTAAAAGAGCTTTACACACCACCATTTCAGTATTGCCCATTTTTCTACACATTTACTTTTAGCAGCAAACTTTATATTGTTACATGTTTTGTTTACTGTATAGCATTGTTCTGTTTTGACTGACAGGACAATTGGCAATGTGTGCTTTCATCATTTTAAATAATTCATTCCACTGTCTTTTGACTTATAAGATTTCTACTAAAAAATCCACTGATAATCCAAGAGGAGTTCTCTTGTACATGACAAGTTGCTTTTCTCTGCTGGTTTCAAGATCTTTCTTTGTCTTTTATTTTAATGGGTTGATTATAACCCGTCTCAATGTCGGTCTTTTTATGTTCATGCTAATTGGAGTACTTTGAGTTTCTTGAATTTGGATGTCCATTTTCTTCCTCAGTTAGGGGGAGTTTTTGGTCATCGTTTTTTTCCAATAAGCTCTCTGTCCCTTTCTCTTTTCTTCTACTGGATGTCCCATAATGCATATTTTGGTCAGCTTGATGGTGTCACGTGTGTTTTAGGCATGCTTCACATTATTTTTTTCTCTATTGACTTGGTAATGTTTAATGACCTGTTTTCTAGTTTACTGATTATTTCTTCTGCTTAATCAAGTCTACAGCTGTAGCCAAGCAGTAAAATTTTATTTTATTATTCAGCTCCATAAATTCCCTATTTATATATTGTCTTTATCTCTTTCTTTTTTCTATTCTCTTTTTGTTTATGCATTATTTTCCTCATTCTGTTTAATTATCTGTTCTTTTGTAGATCATAAACCTTCTATAAAATGATTATTTTAAATTCTACGTAACACAAACAATTGTCTGTGTTGTTAGGGTTCATCGTAGGAGATTCATTTTATTTCTTTGATTGGGCTGTTTCTCTTTTCTTCTATGTGTCTTCTGATTATTTATTTATTTATTTATTTACTGAGTTTTATATGTTTGAAAACAACTGCCACCTCTGCCAGTCTTTGCGGACTGGCTTTATGCAGGGGAAAAACTTCAACAATCAGCTTGAATAATATTTGGGGAGGCACATCCCTCCACCTTTTGTGGGTGGATACAAATTCTCTGAGCTTTCACATGTAATTTCTCAGAGAGGGTTCCTGGTTTCTTTTTCAGGAACTCACAATTTTTTTCACCCTCTGCTGTCTGTCATTGCTACTCCAGGCTCTCTGGTGCTACAGTGTAAGGCATACCTCTCTCCTTTGTTCTCAGTGCCTCTCAGGCTTATAAATTATGCAAATTCTCCATCAGTTTCCCGAATCAGGCAAGACACATTTCAGTTCCTTTAGAAGCTATCCACAAACCTAAATTCTAGATGCATGCCTCACTCTTCTCCCTCCATTCCATGAGAGAAGCCACAAGTTGGACTCCTCTAGATTATGCTGAGGTATACCTTATCTGTAGCACTATATCCGTAGACCTGTAACTGTAGACTCTCTCATTTGTAGCACTGTAACTATAGATCCTCTGATGCTGCAACAAGCCACCTTTGCTTTCAGCAGCCTGGAGATATCCAAACCATGCTGATTCCATTAGTGCTTGGAGTCAGGCAAACAGAACCCTGCCCCTCAAGGTAGCCCTATATAAAAGCCACAATATTGAATGCTTATTTCACTGTTTTCTACTCCCTAGTCCAGACGCCACAAACTGAGCTGTGCTGTGTGGGCTTATGGAAGGGATAATTGTAGATAAAATTAAACAGCTCTTCTCACCTATTTCAGTGCAGCTATTCTGAGCTCTGTATTTCCCTGGCATACTGCAAATTCTTTACTGGTTCCTAGAATTCCCATAAAGATTTTTTTGGTCTGTACATTTTGGTTAATTTACTTTGTCTGTGAAGGAACCTGGGCTGGGACTTTTTATTCTGTCATCTTGCTGATATAACTTCACCTTGTTTCTGCTACTGAGTCTGTCTGGTAAGTGGTTTTAGATACGCATTTTAGTTTTTATATCTTTTTAATTCTACAGATTTTGCTTTTTAACATTTTATTTAAAGAAATTTCATATTTTTCTATTTGTCAAATGTTCATATTTGTATCTTTGAGCATTTTCGTAAGCTGCTTTATAATCTCTAATGAATCATTAAAGAATTATTATTTTATTCTTTAATGAATTATTTCAATTTTTTTATTCATCATATTGGTATTCACTGACTCCCATTTCAAATTCAAGTTGAAATTGTCATGATTCCTTTTATGTTCTTTTATTTTGGATTGTATCCATCACTCAGAGGTGGAGACATTAGTAATTTTACTAAACCTAGGGATAATACAGATATTTAACCTTAGCAGGCAATTAATTAGGGGCTGCACTTTCTAACCTACCTTTTGTAGTCCATGGTTCCAAGGTTACTTTTTAAAAGATGCAAAAGAGCCATTTAGTTTTTTTTCATCCAAGCAACACCCAGTGGTCCTTGGTGGATATCTATACTTTTTTTTTGCACTTTACAAAGTCTTAAATTTGCTAACTAGAATCAGATGGATGCATACACAGAATGAAGTTGTGCATAGGAGTTCAAAACCTTTTACTTGCTTTACAAGTCTCTTTCCTCTCTGTGATCTTTCAGAATTTTTTTGATTTCCAAATCTTCCATCTTTTAGTCCTCTAGGCAAAGGCCACTCACTTTCATTATATCACCTTGTTAAGGACCATGAAGAAAGAAGACAAAGAGGAAGAAACAAAGGAATGAGAGTTATCTCTTTCGGTTGCAATAGCTGATCAGTCGAGATAATTCAGATTTACCCATCTCGTGATTTTGCAGCATTGAGAGAAACCCTGTGCCACAGAACCAAGAGGAGATTTCAGATCTGATGACAGAAATGGAAAGACAAATGTTTTTGTCTTATGATGCTATATTTTAGGATGATTTGCAGCGTAGTGAAAGATAACAATCTATGATTTTAAAGTAATGCCAGCATTGGAAATTATATATGAGATTATGTTACTTGAAATTATCTGAGAACTTACTTTTTGTTCAACATTCCTGAGTCAGAGTTGGAGCTAATTTCATGCATTTGCTATCTGCCTACCATGACCCTAAATATGCATATAACTCATTGCCCAAGGAATAACACCTCAAATTTCTAGGTATACAATGTTTGGGTGGGTTTTACAAACCCACATTATTACTAAATATAAAGAAATGAAAGGAATTTCACAACCCATAGCCTAAAATAGTGTTCATCTTGCTCACTAAAAACAGCTCAAAATGCATAGAAACATTTCTTTCTTAATTTTAATGAACAACTCAATTACTTAATGTATAAATAGCAAAAGCATAAAACCGTTTTCTTGGCACAAATTCATGTATAATGTTAAACTTCCAAAAGTAAATAAAATATAATATATGTATATATATATGTATATATCTACACACACATATATATATTCAAAATTCTTCTTAATAAAGTATTATTAATTCGTAGTCCTAGGGGTCCTATATATTGCACTGAAAAGAAAACAAGTATAGTTTACTTCATTCTATATAAACTAGGAAGTTAATCTTATTCATATGAGATATACAAATCATAACACATTTGTGTAAATTTGTCTCTTGTGTCATATATCTTTACTGTAACAATCACATGCAATCATGATCAGTTTCTCAAAGTAAACCATTCATAAAGAGTTCAATTGGAATTTTTTAGCATTGAGAGAATTAACTATTACAAATGCACAGAATGATTATCCTTTACTTCATTGATTGAATCACTTCAATAGTTGATGATTAATCAATGTGAATGTTTAGCTTGCTTATCCCTATCAACTTCAACCAAAGAATTAATAATTTTTGAAAAAAAAAAAATTTAATGCTTTTGAACCCATGTTTAACAGCTAGTAACCAACTTGGTGTCTTAAATTGAGAAAAATGCAAGATTAAAATTACTTGCTTTCTGCTGTCCAAGTTAATCCAGAATGTAGTTTTAACTTTAGCAGGGAAATGAAGAGTCAAAAATGTAGGCTAGCAATTTTAACAAAAATGTTAAACGTGGAAGCAGAATATAATACCTTAAGAAATTATGACACTGATTTTAAAAAGCTTGAGGAGGAGCTACTCAAAATGTAATAATTATAATGGATTTAGATGTTCTATTTTAATTGCCTGGTGGTCTCTGACTGGGATACCTTTTCTATCATTATTTGCATCTCTGTTGAAATGCTCTATTTTAAAAGAGAATGTTCTATTTAAACTACATTCTAGCCATGATTCAACATGCAATATGGTGCTACTACTATCTGAGTATATTAACTGTCTCTATAAGGTCATGGACTTCTAAATCAAGAAGGCAGTGGCTTAGTCAATTTTATTTATTGTTCCATTCCAAATGCCTGGCAGATAATAAGCTTTCTGTAAATATTTGGGGCTATGTATTTTTTTTTTCATATTTGTCTCTTCTGCTAAACTGGATGTTCATTTGATTTGGCAAAGAGTGGTAACTTCATCATATTCTCACTGTCTGGGTGTGCACCTGGCACTTGACAGGAACTTAATAAAAGTAAGTCAACTGAATGAGCAAATGTCTATACTAATGGATAAATTTAATTCTTCATTCTAACTCTTATAGACATGGGTTTGAATTCCTGGGAGAGATAACAGTGAGTGAAAACCTGAAAGGTACATTACACTAAAGAATCTCTGTGAATCATTAGAATCCTGGGGTGGCTGCTGGAGAAGAATTAAACCATTGTGGATGGCAGCACACCACAAAGAAACAGAGGCACAGGGGAGCAGCTTCTGCACTTTTCTGCATTGGCACTGTCTGCAGTTCTGTAGGCATTAACATAACAACGTGATGCAGCAGCTGCCAGCAGTAAAGATGTATGCTCTGCAGTAAATATAACCACAGGGGATGGGAGCCAGAACCAAAAGAAAAATAAAAATAAGAAAATAGTGGATTCAGAATGTTGGTGTTGACCATGGTAACAGAGAGCACATAAGAGACACCCCAGGCAGCAATGCTGGAGAGCAGTGTTTGAGGAGGCTTATAAGTCCCCAATTCCAGGCCTTAAAAACAAAACAAAACCATAGATATAAAATTTGCTACCCTGCCAGTAAACAAATAATAAGTTTTTCCTAGGCAACTTACAGCAGAGTAAACACAGGTTACATAGTCATATTAGAAGGTTATTTTCAAGGAGTTGCAGGTGCACAATATGAAATCTCTGTTGATTTTCTGTGCATTATAAGAGATATTGAAAAATAAAAATTAAGACATTCAATGGAAGAGCTCCTCCTTGAAGAAAAATTCTTTTAATGAGGTCGTAAGCAATTACTGCTCACCCAGGATCTATGAACAGTTTATTAATGCACATATTGGTGATTCTCAGAAGGTATGCTAAAGGTTGCTCTGAATATTCACTCTTAATATAGAAATAGTATATTTGGTAATATCAAACTAATAATGTAAATTAAGGTATTTTCCAGTGATGCAGAGAGCACACTAATTTGATTGAGAGAGTAGCAGAGGAAGGTGGAAAGACCTTTTGTTAATGTGTAATTAAAGCTGAATCATGAAGGATGAGCAAGTGTTGGTCATAAAAAGAAAAGGCAATTGAGGGAAGTGTCCCACTATCTATGATTATGTGCTGTGAGAATCAGAGATCACACAGTCCATGGCATGAAAGAAGAAATGAAAGTTTTAAGCATTTCTTCATTTGTAGGCTGATCATATGTAGAACCAGAGGATTGAAGAAGACCAGAACATAAAGGTTTATTTTAGGCATTAAATCTTTATAAAAATTATCCCTTAATCCATTGTTACCCCCACCCAATATAAATATTGCATGCTAATGTATTAAACTAGTTTCCAGATGAGAAACTTGTAAGTAGGCAGACTTTTTTTTTTTAAAGGAAAACTCGTTTTTAATATAATTATGTAGGGGAGGCGCCTTGCTTCCAAAATCTTGAGTTTTTCTATCCCACTTACAGAAAATAATCTTCTATTTTCCTAGTTGTACTACAGTTTATGATAATCTAGTGTTATTTTTACTTTTTGTTTACCCTGAAATTTATGGCTAATTGTTTCATAGTTTTTTTAAGAATCATCCACAAAAACCCTTGACACTGCCATATCTTTGCATACCCTTAAAAGCCCACATCCTAAAAATCAATCTGGTTTCTCTTTTGTGATGCTGTTTTCATGATGACTTAATGGTATTACCCCAAATCTCAAAACCATATAATAATAGAGTTTCTAAGTTCTGTTGGAGGCTCAAAATAGCTCCTTAAAGATTATACTTTTCCTCATCTTTTGATGTAAGTCATACTGTAATTGTTGGCTCATGGTCAGGTGTGGTGGCTATGATACAAGCTCTTTTTCAATCTGCCCGTGGTCTGCTACCTCAGCCTCATGTTTCAATACTGAATTAACATTTCATGACTCTATAATCCAGAAACAGCATTCTATTTGAGGTTTTGCAAACACATTATTCACATCTTTGCACATTTTTTTAATATTACCTACGAGCGAAATGTTTTCATGCTGTGTCTTAATCCACTGAGAACTCAAAATCATCAATTCAAATGTAATTCTCTAATCAACTCTTCTAGGTAGCATTGGCTGAATATCTGCCAGGTATTCAATTAAACCTGCACTGAATACCAATTATACTTTCTTATTTCATTAGGTACATACTTCTATGAGAATCCTCAAAACGTAATATTAAAATTGCTTAGTGTATTTTCTTAAAAAGTAATAAAGAATTGGAACCCCGTTATACTGCTTTTAAAATCCATAGAGCATAAAATAAGATGTGATACAAAGTCATTACAAATATTAAAATAAAATAGAAATCTTGTGTATGTGTTACCTGGGTTACCATATTTTGCTTTTCTTCAGGGTAGTAAAATGGCTAAAGTTATAACATTTAGCTTGTAACTTAAATGTTGTAATGTAATCCAGCCACTTGGGAGGCTGAGGCACTCTAGCCTGGACAATAGTGAAACTCCATCACTAAAAAGCAAAACAAAACAAAAAAAGATAGTGCATTAAACACAGATGATCATAAAATGAATAAAGTACATAAAAAATCAGTTTTCAGGACATTCAACTTTAAACAATAAAGGGAGGTAATACAGCAGAGAAAAGGGAAAAAATGATAAAAAATTATTCCTATGATTACCCCAGATTAGTGCCCCAAGATTTGCAGATAATAGTGAATAAAGAAAGAGCCTAGAAGAAATTTATACTGACTTACTGAGTCTTGGAGAAAGATCTAAGACTACAGGGATCCTGAGACTAGAGTTCATTAAAAAGATACATGCAGATGAAAGAACTACACAGATAAAACTTCAGCGTTCTCAGTGGCTTCTCCTCAAGTGATGAGAAGTGTACTAAAAATATTAATATATATATATGTATATATATATGTGAGGAAACTAGCGGCAATCTCTGAAAGAATCATATGAAAAGACTGTGACTAATAATGACCAGTGCTTGAGGCAGGCCAGGAATATTCTCAGCAGCCACTAGAAAGTCTAAAGATTCATGGGATGTTGGGGAAAGTGTGTGAAAAATCTTGATCAAGTACTGAGGAATAGTTAGTCCTACAACAAATATGGCTCACTTCCTGCCTAATCGATAATAAAAGCAAAACCCCGAAAAGAAACAACTTTCAAGTAACTAAACTGTATAACACCAAATAGTTAAAAAATACATTTTAAAGTACAAAAATCTTCAGATATGACAAAAGAAGGCAAATATAAACTATAATGAGAAAAAAGATTAGTTAATGAAAATTGACAGACCAGACACAGATATTCAAATGAGCAGAAATTAACATAAAAACAGTTATTTTAACTGAATTCTATATATTTAGAAAGTTAAGTAGAGATATGGAAAATACATATTTTCTAAAAAGATAATTATACATAAAGCAATGAAAATCACAATATGTGAGATTAAAAAAATACACTGGGTGACATCTGCAGTTCACTGCATACCACAGAAGAAAAAACTTAGTGAATTTAAAGGAAAAAAAATGAAACCTCTCGTAACTGAAACAAAAAGAGAAGAGTGAAAAAACAAATGAAAGAAACACTGCTGAACTGCGTGACAACTTTAAGAAATCCAAAGTAATTATAATTTGAGCTTCTGAGGGAGAGAAATGATGATAGGTTACAGTGAAAAATATGTGAAATTGTCAGGGGCCATATTTTTCTAAATTTGATGAGAAGTAGTAAACTATATATTCAAGATGTATAATAAAACTTGAATACTAGAAGCATGAAGAAAACTGCAGCAAAGAACATTCCAATTAACTTGCTCCAAATTAGTAATAAAGAAAAAAATATTATAATGAACAGTAACATGACCTGTTTCATACAGTAGGACAATATAAGATAGACAGCAAATTTTTTTTTGGAAACAATGTAAATGAAAAGACAAGGCCGGGCGCAGTGGCTCAAGCCTGTAATCCCAGCACTTTGGGAGGCCGAGGCAGGTGGATCACAAGGTCAAGAGATCGAGACCATCCTGGTCAACATGGTGAAACCCCGTCTCTACTCAAAATACAAAAAGTTAGCTGGGCACGGTGGCGCATGCCTGTATTCCCAGCTACTCAGGAGGCTGAGGCAGGAGAATTGCCTGGACCCAGGAGGGAGAGGTTGCAGTGAGCCGAGGTCGCGCCATTGTACTCCAGCCTGGGTAACAAGAGCGAAACTCCGTCTCAAAAAAAATAATAATAAAATAAATAAATAAGAAAAGACAAGAGTGTATACCTTTAAAGTACTGGAAGAAAAAAATCAACCTGGGGCATTGTATGTATTTTCAAAATAAAGTCAAAATAAATATCTGCAGAACAATAGAAGCTAAAATAATTCATCACAAAAAGAAGCACATGAAAAAAATGTTAAAGGAAGTTCTTCAGAAAGTCAATAAAAGTGATAGCAAAATAAATGCACTGCATATGACAAATACATATGTAAATATGAAAGTTTTTTTATCACTTTAGGTATTTATTTTTATTTTTATTGTTTTGAGATAGAGTCTCGATCTGTTGCCCAGGCTAGAGTTCAGTGTCATGATCTCTGCTCACTGCCTCCCAGGTTCAAGTGATTCTTCTGCCTCAACCTCCTGAATAGCTGTGACTGCAGGCATGTGCTACCATGCCCAGCTAATTTTTTATTTGTAGTGAAGATGAGGTTTCACCATGTTAGCCGGGCTGGTCTTGAACTGCTGACCTCAGGTGATTTGCCCGCCTCCCCTTCTAAGAGTGCTGAGATTACAGGCTTGAGCCACCACTCCTGGATTACTTTAGGTATTTTAAAAAGTAATTGAATGCTCAAGTAAAATTAAAAAGTACAGCAGGGTTTATAATGCATAGAAGAGAACATATAGAAAAGTAAAATGTATATTCATAGTATCACAAGGTCAAGACATAAAATTATACTATTGCTTTTATATTTTATATGAAGTGGTAAAATAGTACTTAAAATTAGGCTGCCAGAAATAAACTCACATATTTATGGACAGTTGATTTTCAACACAGCCGTTGGGCACAGGACATCCTCTTCGATAACTGGTGCTAAGGAAACTATTTGTAGAAAAATGGAAGTGAAAACCTGTCTTTCACCATATACAAAAATCAAGCCAAGATGGATTAAAGACTTAAATTTTGACCCAAAACTATAAAACTACTAGAAATGAACAGGCAGAACTCTTTAGGACATTGGTTTAGGCAAATATTTTTTGGCTAAGACCACATAGAATCAAAAACAAAACCGACAATGGACAAGTGGGATTATATTTAACTAAAATTATTCTGCACTGTAAAATTAACAATCAACAGAGTGAACAGACAAGCTGGTGAATGGGAAAAATATATTTGTATACTACTCATTTGACAGGGGACTAATATCCAGAATATACAAAGAATTCAACTCAACAGAAAATGAACAAACAAATAATCTGATTAAAATAAGGGCAAAGAAAATCAATAAAACTGAATTTGTATGTCTTCTTTCATACAGGTGCTCTCCTGGCAAGACTTCCAGTGAGTTGCACCATTGAAAAAAAAAAAGACATACAAATGGCCGAACAGGTATGTGAAAAAATGCTTACCATCACTAATTATCAGTGTGATGCAAATGAAAACCATAGTGAGATATCCTTCTACCTTATTTAGAGTAGCTATTATTAAAAAGACAAAAAATACAGTTGTTGGTGATGTTGGTGAGGATCCAGAGAAAAGAGAATGCTTATGTACTGTTGGTGGGAATGTAGATCAGTACAGCCACTGTGGAAATCAGTATGGAGATTTCTCAAAAAACTAAAAAGACTACCATATGATCCAGCAATCCTGCAACTGGTGTTTATCCAAAGGGGAATAAATCAATATATCACAGGAATACCTGAACCCATCATATTTATTACCGCACTATTCACAATAATAAGGATATGAAATCAGTCTAAGTGTCCATCCACAGACGAATGGATAAATAAAACATAGGGTGTATACTCAATGAAATATGATTTGGCCATTAAACATAATAAAATTATGTCATTTGCAGCAGCATGCATAGAACTGGAGGTCCTATGTTAAGTGAACAAAGACAGACACAGAAAAATATTGCATGTTTTCCCTTTTATATGGGAGCTATATAAGTTGGCCACATGGAGATAGAGAATGAAATGATAGATACCACACACTGGGAAGTGTTATTATAAAAACTTTTTCATAATAAAAATTTCAGGCTCAGAATGTTACACTTGTGACAACTACCAATTTTCAGAAACTGAAAATATAAATTACTTTTAAAAACTTACAGAAAATTACAAAAAAAATTACAAAAAAATTGGAATATTTCATAACTCACACTATAAAACCAGCACTCCTTTGTACTATAACTAAATAAAGCAATTACAAGGTAAGAACACAAGAGACCAGTATATCTCCAGATGCAGAAAAAAAAAAGCAAAACAAAATTTTTGCAAATAGAAATCAGAAATATGCAAAAATGACTATGTATCAGGACCAATGTTAATGTAATTGTTCATATCATCAACTTAAAATAGAAAATAGTATTATTATCTCAATGGACTCTAAAATGCATGTTGAAAAATCCAAAAAGTATTTCTGAGAAAAATTATCAGCAAATTAGGAAAGAAGGGAAACTTCCTCAATCTTAGAAAGGGTGTCTATAAATTATACTTGATGCTGAAATAACATATGATTTTAATATTAAGAAAAAGGAAGCATACCCAATCTCAACCATGTGTTTAGTATTATCCTAAAGCATCTAATCAGTACAATAAGGCAAGAAAAAATATGATGAAATCCAATTTAGCAGAATAAATGAACTCTTGATACCTGCTACAGCCTGGATTAATCTTAAAATAATTCTTGTGAATTAAACACATCAGACAAAATGTACATATTGCACTACTCCATGTACATAAAATTCTAGGAGACATAAATTAAATGTAGTATTAGAAACTAGAGCAGTGGTTGGTAATATGAGGTTGAAATGGAAAGGAAGGGATTACAAAGGGGAAGGAGAATCATTTTGAAAGTGACGTGGATGTTCAGGATCTATTGTGATGCTTTCATATGTGCAACATATGTCAAAGCTTAACAAATGGAACACTTTAAATAAATGCAACATATGTCAGTTATACCACTGTAGAAATAATATAGTCTTTACAGTTATTAGGCTGGTGGAGAAGTTATTGCAGTTTTATGTTATTGAAGTTTATGAAAGTATTGCAGAAGTTATGGCCATCACTTCTTTTGTTGTTTGTTTTGAGACGGAGTGTCGCTCTGCCTCCTAGGCTGGAATGTAGAGGTGAGATCTTGGCTCACTGCAACATCTGCTTCTCGGGTTCAAGCAATTCTCCTACCTTAGCCTCCCAAGTAGCTGGAATTACAGGCACACACCACCATGCCCGGCTAATTTTTGTATTCTTAGTAGAGGCAGGGTTTCACCATATTGGTCAGGCGGGTTTCAAACTACTAACCTCAGAGGATCCACCTGCCTCAGCCTCCCAAAGTGCTGAGATTACAGGCGTGAGCCACCCGAACAGCCTTAGCCATTGCTTTCAATGGCAAAACCTACAATAACTTTTGCACCACTCTATGGAAAGACCTAAGTTCAAGTCCTCAATTCCATAAAAACGTTGCCTTTTAGCCCTATTTTACCTTTCTGTAAAAAATAGAAAATTATATTTTCCCCATGGGAGTATTTTGAAAGTACACAATGCAATATGCTTACAATTCAGGAGATGAAGAATCAAAAAGTTATTTTTGAGAATTAGCAAAATATGACACAGAAAAATAAAATCAGTACTTGCTGTTGGAAAAATGACACCAAGAGATTTGTTCCATTCAGGGTTTTCATAAATCTTCAATTTGTAAAAAATATAGTATTTGGAAAGAGTGATATAGTACAATAAGTTAAAGTGTGCCTGTAGATTAATCTGTCTATCATCTATTATTATCTATCTGTCTTTATGGTTCTATCTGACAGAGAGAACATTATAGTCAATGTTCTATCAACTATAATGATTTTTATTTTTTTTATTCTTAGTCCTGGCTTTGAAGTCTACATTACATAGGGCTAAATAACAAAAAACTAAAACAAAAACTTCACCCAAGGAGCCTTTAAGAGATTGACTTTAAACTGGAGCTGGCATATTACAAAAAGTATTCTATAAAGCAGGAATAATATTGCTTTTGTTTTCCATTTTTTTAAAATAAATTTACAGAAACTTGATTACAGTGAAATCTCTATGGCAACATAACTGTGGGTTTAGAGACATCCAACCTGTAGCTATGAGATTGCAGTAGACAGAGTTTGGATGTGAAAATGATACATGCAGGTAATTTTCTTGTTACTTAGTAATTGGTCATGTCTAATAATGTTGAATAGAATTATTTCAAGATTTATAGTGACTATTTGAAGAATCATGAATGTCTGGCCATGGGAAAAATGTCTCTGAACTTAGCTATCAATCATAGATTGATTATTATCTGATGCATGCACAGCAGCATTCCCTCTATAAATAGAAATGGCATATACAAACTGGATCCAAACAAGTCTGAAAAGATGCAAATAAATTACTGGAACAGGTGGCTCAGTCTACCATAATACCTACTCATGCTGTTCTACCACGTCTCTCTCACAACACTGATATGACCTCATGGGGTGTCCACTATGACTGTCAACAGAAGAAAAAAAATATGGCCCCGGTTTGCAGCTGCCTCTGTATGTTAAACTGGCATCATTCAGAATTAAATGGCTGCTGAAAAATAGCCTTATCCAGGGTTGGTTTTGAAAAGCAATGTTGAACAGTGAACTTCTCGGTCGGCAGAACTTTGAGGAAAATATATGATACCCATTGTTAGGCAGAATCTGTGGCTGGAAGCATAAGTCTTTGGCAGGGATGAATGGAGAGTGCTAATGGATTCACTGGCTGGGTAAGGTTTGGGAATTCAAGATTAAAGGACGGGTGACTAGCACATCCAGAGAAGACTTTATGGACGTATCTCTTGAAATAAACAGAAAATACATTTTATAGATATGCTTATTAGAAGACCTTCTTTACACAAATGTCTCACAATAAACAGATTGATATGACACGTCTTGCTGTGAATGTCGTCTTTCTTCACTTAATCTATCTAACAGGCACAAGTGCAATATATTCATAGCTGTACAACTAAAAAGCCTTCATTAACTTAAAAATGTAATAGATAGAGTCTTGGATGCCACCACAGCATAGCAGCAAGCCCAAATTTATGTTGTATATAAGAAACCCTGACCCCAGCTATTAATAACCTCCTCTTTAAGCCTTCAGTTCACGAACTTGAGTAACCCAAATGTTTCTATGGTCAGGCCAATTTAAGAAAACCATAGCTGTGTTCACTGAGGTAAGTGTACTTTTTTGGATGCCAGAGTTTGCATGTATGTTGAGTCAAAAATTATGGTAATGGGAAGTAAAAATATTCAAACAACATAGGTTTATGCTGGTCACCAATAAGTTTACTTCCTCTGCTTTTTAGAAAACACATTTTATTTTTCAGAGAAATTTTAGGTCCTCAGCAAAATGAGTGGAAGATACTAAGGTTTCTCATGTACTTTCTGCCTCTACCCATGCATAGCCTCTTCCATTATCATATGCTCCACCAGAGTAATACATTTACTACAATTGATGAACCTAGGTTGACACATCAGGATCACCCACGGTCCCTAGTTAATGTTAGGGTTTACTCTTGGGGTTGTACTTTCTGTGGGTTTGAATAAATGTTCGATATAATATATCCCTTTTTATAGTGCCGTGAAGAGTATTTCCACTGTCCTAAAAATCCTCCATGCTCTATATGGTCATTCCTCCCTCAATCCAACTGCTAGCAACCACCGATCAATTTACTGTCTCCAAGTTATTTTTTTTTTCTTTTCCAGAATGTTATATAAAATTAGTTGAAATTCTACGGTATGTAGCCTTTTCAGATTGACTTCTTTTATTTAATAAGATGCATTTAAGTTTCCTTCATGTATTTTCATGGCATGATAGCTTATTTATTTTTAATGTTAGATAATATTTTATCATCTATATACATCGCAGTTTATTAATCCATTCACCTACTAAAGGAAACTTTGGTTATGTCTAAGTTTTGGCAGTTATGAAAAGAGCTGCTATGAATATCTGTGCGCAGGCTTTGGTGTTTTCAGATTCTTCAGATAATTTTAAGAAGTGTCATTGCTAGATAACACGGTAAGAATATGTTCAATTTTGTCAGAAACTGCAAAGCTGCTTTACAAAGTGGCTGTGCCATTTTGCATTCCCTCCAGCAATGAATGAGCTCTTGTTGCTCCACATTCTCACTGGCCTGTTGTCAGCTTGACATTGGTGGTGGTTTGTTTTTCCTAGATATTGGCCACTCTAACAGGTAGGTAGTGGTATCTGATTTTAATTTGCATTCACCTGATGATATATGATGTACAGAATCTTTTCATATGCTTACTTACCATCTGTATATCTCCTTTGGTGAGAAATCTGTTAAGGTATTTGTTCTACTTTTAATCATTTCTTGTGTGTTTTTATTACTGAGTTTTAAGAGTTCTTTTAATATTTTGGATATCAGCTCTTTATCTGCTATATCTTTGACAAATATTTTCTCCTAGTATGTGGTGTGTCTTTCTATTTTCTGGACAATGTCTTTCACAGCTCAGACATTTTAATTTTAGCTTAAATGTTTAAGTTACCAATTTACTTCTTCATGTATCACACTTTGGTGTTGCAAAACAAGTCATTGCAAAACAAAAGTTAGATTTTTGTTTTGAGAAGCTAGATTTTCTCCTATGTTCTCCTCTATGTATTTTATAATTTTCTGTTTTACATGCAGGTCTGTGAGCAATTTTTAGTTAATTTCATGAAACATGTAAGATACGTGTCTGGATTATTTATTTACAACTGGATGTCCAGTTGTTCTAGAATCAATTTTTATTTTTTTTTCTCTTTTTTCAACTTTTATTGTAAGTTCTGGGATACTTGTCCAGATTTGTTACATAGATGAACATGTGCCATATGGTTTTCTGCACAAATCAACCAATCACCTAGGTATTAAGCTCAGCATCCATTACCTACCCTTCTTGAGGCTCTCCCTCCCCCAGCTCCCACCTACAGAACACAGTGTATGTTGTTCCCCACCATGTGTCCATGTATTCTCATTCTTCAGCCTCCACTCATGACTGAGAACATGCTGTGTTTGGTTTTCTGTTCTTGTGTTAGTTTGCTGAGGATAACAGCTTCCAGCTCCATCCACATCCCTGCAAAGGATATTATCCTGTTCCTCTTTATGGCTGCATAGTGTTCCATGGTGTATATGTACCAAATTTTCTTCATTCGACCTATCACACTGATGGGCATTTGGGTTGATTCCATGTCTTTGCAACTGTGAATAGGGCTGGAAAGAACATATGCATGAATGTATCTTTATCATAGAATGATGTATATTACTTATATACCCAGTAAAGAAATTTCTAGCACTGATTTTGAAAAGACTATCTTTTCTCCATTATATTGTCGAAATTTTGTCAAATATAAGATGACTATATTTATGTGGGTCTATTTCTGTACTCTTTATCCTATTCCAGTGATCTTTTTGTCTGTAATACACCTATACTTCACTTTCTTAATTACTATAGCTTTATAGTCAATCTTGAAATCAGAGAGTGTAGTCCTCTAACCTTGTTCTTCAATATTGTTTTGGCTATCATAGGAATTTTGCCTCTCCATAAACGTTTTAGAATTAATCTGTTGAAATCCAAAATTTACATGCTTGAATTTTTATTGGCAGTGAATTGAACCTATAGATCATTTTGGGGAAATAATTACATTTTGAAAATATTATAATGCTCATCCATGAATATGAAGTTTTTCTCCATTTATTTAGTTCTGCTTTTATGTCTTTCATTGGAGATTTGTATTTTCCTCATATAAATCTTGTACATGTTTTGGTAGATTCATATGTAAGCATTTCCTATTTTAGGGTGTTAACATAAATATTATTGTGTCTTTACATTTTATTTCTGCTTGTTCATTGCTGGAATATAGGACACATATTGACTTTTGTGTCTTAATATATCCTGCAACCATACAATGATAACTTATCTATTCTAGAAGTATTTTGTTGATTCTTTTTAGTTTTCCATATAAACAATCGTGTCATAGATTGTTTGACACAATCTGTGAACAAAGACAGTCCTATTTCTTCTTTCCCAATCTTCACACCTTTTATTTTATTTTCTTGCTTTATTGAATTAGCTAAGACTACCAGTACAATGTTGTAAAGCAGTTACTAAACTTGCTGGAAATGTTTTGGGTGTCTAACCATTAAGAATATTATCTGTGGGTTTTGTAAATATCCTTTATAATATTGAGGAAGTTCCCCTGGTTTACTGAGAGGTTTTTATTTTGTTTGTTTTTGTTTTTGTTTTTGTTTTTAAATATACAGAGTCTTACTCTGTCACTGCACTCTGCCCAGGCTGGAGTGCAGTGGTGCAATGTCAGCTCACTGCAACCTCCACCTCCTGGGTTCAAGCAATTCTCCTGCCTCAGCCTCCTGAGTAGCTGGGACTACAGGCATATGCCACCACGCCCTGCTAATCTTGTATTTTGGGTAGAGAGGAGGTCACCATGTTGGTCAGGGTGATCTTGAACTCCTGACCTTGTGATCCACTGGCCTCAGCCTCCCAAAGTGCTGGTATTACTGAGAGTTTTGATCATGAATTGGTATTGAACTCTATCAGTTATAATCATGTGATTTGCCTTGTTTGGCGTGTTTATGTGATGAATTTTCAAATGTTGAACCAGCTCTGCATAAATACATCTCACTTGGTCATGGTATCTAATTCCTTTTATACATAATTGAATTTGATTTGCTAATATTTTGTTAATAACTTTTGTGTTGATCTTCATGAGTGATTTTGATTAGTAATTTTCTTTTCTTATAATGTCTGTGTGGTTGCATATTAGAGTGTTGCTGGCCACATAAAATAAAGTAGACAGTAGCTCTTGCTTCTATCTTCTGAAAGAGGCTAAAAAGAAGTGATATCATTTCTTCTTTAAGTATTTGATAGCATTAATCAATAAACCCCTCCGAGCCTGGTGCTTTCTGATTTGGAAGGTTATTATTTATTGGTTCTACCTTTATTATTAGAGCCCAGGTTGTCCAGCAGGGGCCATTGTGGATCTCCATGGGAAGAATCACACTGAATCATATTTTTATGGAAGAGGCAGCAATATGTCTTCTAGAAGGTACTTACATTATCTGGGTAAACATGTATCTTCACTGCTGAAAACATTTTTCCCAACCCCATAAACGTTAGAACTAGAGATGACAATTGAATTTTCACCTGTCCAATGATACTGTAGCTAGTAGTAATTTTTATATTCATAGTAATAAGAATAAAGCTTTCTTCAATTGAAGGAAGAGACTGAATAATTGTTGAACAAAAAACTAATGAATTGTTCTGTTTTTCTTTTGCTTAAGACCCTAGATCAACTCTTTACCCTTTCCTTTTGATCCTTACAGACTGCATTAACTAGGCATGCCTGCTGTGTGACTTCTACTTACTTTTGCTTTTACTTAGGTTAAACCAAGGGCAAATACCAGAATAAAATAAAAAGTAAAGTTTGTTATTTCCATTTTTCTCCCTTTCTATTTTTTTCTTCAT
This sequence comes from Leontopithecus rosalia, assembly GCA_028533165.1. Lineage (NCBI taxonomy): Eukaryota > Metazoa > Chordata > Mammalia > Primates > Cebidae > Leontopithecus > Leontopithecus rosalia. The sequence continues at coordinate 168,185,670 of CM052648.1, read as the reverse complement.
TTTTTGTCTGTTTTTGTTGTGTTATTTTTGTTTTGTCTTGCATAGTTTTGCTACATCTTAAACTGTAATGTGGCCACTTTCCACACTGGATGGCCCTTCCATTTTGGAAGCCTAAGCTTATTGTATGAAAAAGGTACATTGAGACACATCCATGCTAGCCTACTGCTGGCTTTACCAATCATCCTAGTTCAGATGCCAGGCATGGAAATTGAGCCACCTTGGCTCCTCTATACTAGAACATTTATTGGCTGAATTTCACCAAGTTACAAAATTTGATATGATATGGATCCAATTAATTGCTCAACAGAGCTTTACTAAAATTCCTGATATAATATTTTTAAACTACTAAATTTCAGCTTAGTTTGTTATGCCACAATAAATAACTGAAGCAGAAAGTGGTAACAGAATTGGAGTGTTATAAAAACGCCCAAGAGATATACCATTATTTCATAGTGGTGACAGGTGGAAACTAAACGGCCCTGAGAGAGAATGGTCACAACAGTCGTAGGGGCCTCAATAAGGCTGTTGTTGAAGGGTTAAAGGAGAGAGAAAAATGGCCTTGGAGTCTGAAAAAAACAGAAACATTCTAGTGTAATAGCAAAAATTTGTCAAAGCTCTTTGCTGTTTGCTGTATAACATGGAAAATGGAAAAATAGTCTCATAAATGTTTGTAATTCACAAGGGATATTTCAGGCACTATAAAAGAAGTTCCATCATCTTCTAGCTTCCAGTGATAAAATATGAGAAGGAATGAATTAAATAAGCATTGGTTCCATTTTTGAAAAAATATTAGAGAAACTACACCAGCAAGATTTGCTGATTTTAAAAATGTGACCAGTTCTCCTATCCATTCTTTTGTTGTTGTTGCAAAAGACTTTTAAACTAAGAAACGGAATAAGGGTTCAAGGTGACACCAGACTACTATAATCTCAGGGCTAAAATGTTAGCCGTGTGGTGTGAGAGGCTTCCTGCAAACCCTAGAAGAATTCATAGGTCTATCCAATATGGCTTTTAAATGTCTTATCAGCATTGTAAAATAGCACCCTGACTCTCAGTTCAATGTAGGGATAATTGATCTTGGTAAGCAATGTAAAAATAAATAATAAAATGAATTACAATTGAGTACAGAGAAAACCCAAAATATCTTTAAAGTAGGCATACTTGTCCAACTCAAAATATAAAATGAACAGGCCTTTGGATATCCAAATTTCTGTAGGCAATAACAAACTGAATAGGATATTTGAAACCATTTCTTATTAAAAAGCTAGCATACTAGAGTAAGCACATACATAAAAGCAGATGGTAGATCCAATAAGCACACAATTTACACCAAGGAAGCATCACTGGGCTTTAATCTGATTACATTCTGAGCTGGATTCACTTCTATGTGCCTTCCTTCCCCACCTCAGCCCCATGTTTTGACTGAGAGTGTCTATTGTGTTTGATATGGTTTGGTTGTGTCCCCTCAAAAATCTCATCTTGAATTCCCATGTGTTGTGGGAGAAACCCAGTGGGAGGTAGTTGAGTCATGGTGGCAGGTGTCTCCTGTGCTGTTCTCACGAGAGTGAATACGTCTCATGAGATCTGATGGTAATATAAGGGAGAGTTTTCCTGCACAAGCTCTCTATTTGCCTGCTGCCATTCACGTAAGATGTGACTTGCTCCCCCTTGCTTTCTGCCATGATGGTGAGGTCTACCCAGCCATGTGGAAGTGTAAGTCCAATAAACCTTTCTCTTTTGTAAATTGCCCAGGCTTGAGTATGTTGTCATCAGCAGCATGAAAGCAGACTACTACAGTGTTACGTATTATCCATATCTCAACATTTTATATTGAATGTTTTGATCAAAGATAATGTCTGTTAAGTTCACAAAACTTGAGATTTGCAAAAATTCTGATTAAGAAATTATATCCAAGGAAACTTATGTGCACATTAACAAGATCAGGAACTTCATAACATTTGAGATGCTATCATAATGAAATGAGATGTTTGGAAGTATCTGTAAGGGATGAGTATACTTTGCACATGGAAGAGATAGAAAGTCCCTGGGGCTGAGAAGGCCAACTGAGATGGACAGTCTGTAATGGTCCCCAGTGAATCACACCTTTTCATATTCACTTAGGCTCTCCTTATGTAGCAAAAAAAGTCATAAAAATGAAAGAATGTAGCCTGAATTTAGCCTACAAAAGCCTTTGCTGATTTCATGTAGATCTGTTGGAACATTGTGAACCGCCATATAAGGAAGTGCAAATACTCCAAGAAAGCCTATTCTGCGAGGAAGCCAAAGTTTGTCATACAGAGAGAAAATGTAGAGGGAAAGAGAGATTTTTGTCCACCTTCTATGGCCTCAACTATTCAAACACATGTGTGAGGCTAATAAGTTAAGCTATCTTGAATATCCCAGTCAAGGTGAGTCATCAGCTAAATGACAGCAAGTGAATCATGTTTGCAGATGAAGGATCCAAATGAACTCCTGAAATACTGTTCCACAAAATCGAGAGCAAAATGAAATTATTTCTCTTGGCTATAAAGTTTTGCATAATTTATATAATACATCAGACTGCATATGACACAAAACAATTAAATAAAACTGTGTAATTTAATGGCTACTATTATTTAAATGGATTGTTCTCTCAAAACAAAAATCTATATTACGTGAATTCATATGTTGATACAATGCTTGATTATTTGAGTCATTATGCTTTTAAATAACTTTTAAATATTTAGTTTACACTATTAATATAAAGATAAATGTGAAAAGAACTACGATTTTAATATTACAAGTTCCAAATGCATAAAAACTAGATATAAACTGTAAAAAGATTCATAAACCATGATTCCTATCTGGTGTATCATGACACCCCTCAGAGGCACAGCTTTACATATATTTTATTTTTTATCATCATAAAACATGAACCAATTTAATAACTGATATATATCTTATGTGATCAGACTCAAAGCATACTCTTAGTACAAAATGTACAATTCATGAAGTTGGCTGGTACAACCAGTCCTATCTCAGGAAAATGCCCACAGGTTGACAAGTTAACTATTTTCTCAATTGATTGTCCTTCCATGGAGAAATCCGTGACAGAAGAATAGATTAAGCAGCAACACATTTTATTACCTACAGTGCCTTCAAACAAAGTCAGATATCAAAACAAATTCATGTGCTATAATAGAAGCTCAATCTCTCTTGAGCATGCACTCAGAGGTTAACCTTGTAAACTACCTGCATTTCCTACAGCATGGCTTTATACTTAGTTTTCATTATAAATGCTTTAAAATGCATTCCCAGACTGTCCCCCAAGATCAAGATAAGTAATTAATCTTCACTTTAATTATGATTTATATCATTTTTATGCTCATTCTAATGTCAGATAGATTACCATTGCCATGGCAACCAGGAGTGCTATGGATGTGACCTAAAGTCATTACTAATTAGGTCTTTGCTCCAGGTTATATCAATGTAATAAACAAATGCAAAATATTGCACAGTTCTAGCTTTGTTTAAAATAATTTTCTGGTTATCTATAAAGTTTCTTCATATGAAGATCTCATAAGTCTATCCCCACATTTAAATCAGGAATATGTATATATATTTCCATTTAAATAAAAACTCTTTCTAGATTATCCCACATTTACTTAATTCTCAGTTTCTCTCCATGAAGCAATGCATAAGAGATATCTGAGGATAAAAAGCCTTATTTAATTCATACCTTAAAAACGTAAATTTATAGAGAAAATGTCTATTTTTTATTTATAAGACATAGTTGATGATACACTGCACATGGTAAAATTTGTTTAAACATAAAAAGTAAAAATATTTAAATTCTAAAAAAGATTAAATGCCTTCACGCTGCATATGCAAAATTGTTTTTTCATTTTATGCTTGGATGAACACTGAGCATTGCAAAATAATTGCTGCTACAAGTGATATGATAGTACTACAATTTTTTATACTTCCAAAAATTAAGTAGATTTATACAAAAAAATAAAACTCTTGATTAAAATGTTGGTGTGTATGTCATATTTTATAACAGATGTATTAAGTTTAAAGTATTGAATTTATTGTGATGATTTGGTTACTATAATACATCAAGAACATTAATTTCAATATCTTAACAATTAGAAAATTTAAAAAGCTTACACATTAAATACACTCATCAGTTCTTATAATAATTTTGTTTATAATAATCCTGCTGTTTAAGCACATATTTAAGTTTTAGCTGCAATCAATTTCCTGAAAAATATTGTAATTTTAAAAAGGTCATGAAAGAATAAGTCTAGGAAACTCTGTCTTAAAAATAATATTGGTTTAAAGAAGAAGGCAAAATTCTAGCAACATAATAAGCATAATTGATAAAACTCTAAAATATATTTATATAGCTATATCCAAATCATCAAAATTCTTCTGTATGATAAATGATAGTCCATTTAGATAATATAATCATTGGCTTTACAGAGTATATTTTAAATGCTTTAGAAAGAAAATTTGTGAAGTTTTAGTCTTCTGTAGGTATAAAGCATTGGTTGAAATCTTATTGTGCATATTAATATATATGTTATTCAAATAACATATATCTTATAAAACTACAAGATAACACACATGTGGTAAATATTTCAGAGTGTTTTAAATTGCAGTGAGTATTACAGTCTGTCTCCATAGGAGAGATAAATATTTAACTAGCAGTCCCAGGTTAAAAAGGGTGAGAAAATTAACCCAAACTAGTGTTATGCTCAGTTATATACACAGTCATACACATACACATACATTACACACATCATGTAAATATTTTATATATGTGTGTAGTGTATTTTATATGTGTATGTGTGTGTGTGCTTATGTGCATATATGCCCATACAAACAATATGGTGCTTTAGGAACAGAATGTTTAGGTTCAAGCTTCAGCCTTCAATTTTGATTTATTAATGCATAAGGCTATTTGCATAAATTTTTCCACTTGCCCTCATCTGTAACTGAGGATAATTATAGTACCTATTATACAGCTAAGGTAAATATGTATGTATCATCCTTAGAATAATAAATGGTTGTAAGTACTGTATTAGGCTGGATCCCCCCCCAAAAAAAACTACCAAGGATTAGTTAATAATAAATTAAAATAAATAAATCTGGAATGTGTTTAATTTGTTTAATTCAAGATTGGTTTTTATTAACCCTTTCAACAGCAAAGTACTAGCTCAACTCTGCATTTTAATGAATTTTTTTCTTGATGTTATTTTGGAATAAATATCAGTTCTTGACATTATCCCTGTTGCATATAGATGAGAAGAAACTGAAAATGAATATCAGGCCATGAAATAACTATCACATCATATCCTGATGGATGATTGTTTATAAGGTTTCAACACTTCTGAATCGGGTCCAGCATTAAATATTCAAAGACCTCTAAGCACTAAATTGAGATTAATTAATCAAAACTCACCATGAGAAACTGTGGCATTCAGATGTGCTCTCTGCATGAGCCCAGGCTGGACAATCTGTTCACCTCAAATCAGTTTCTGAAACATTGCTTCTTAAATCTCTGCCCTTCTGTATTCCCAACTTTCATCAATATTTACTACTTCTTTGAACTCATTGAAACATTTAAGGAAAAAAAAAGTCAGATTTTAGCTAAAAGAGGCTACCAAATTGAGGGAATCATTACACAAAAGGAATATTTTATAAATTTTGAAATAATTTTGTCAATTCAAGTTCATTTTCTCCTAAAGCAATATAGCTATGCTAATTCTGTAAAATACACATAGCATCATTAGTAGTGCTAGCAGTTGCCTGTTGAGTTATGTTGAAAAATATTACGTGAAGTTTGTTTTATGCCAAAATTGAATTTGAAAGTCTCATCTACAAATATGTCTACTTAATAACATTTATTTGCATAGTTTTAAATTTCATTTAGGTCTCATTCAAGTTTATGATGTTGTTGAGTAGCAGCTGTGTCTCTGAGGGGTGCCATGATACACCAGATAGAAATCACCTCTCTAGAATATAACAATTGCATGGCAAGGCAATCATGTTCATAACCAAAATATCATAGATATAAATTGTGAAAGAATTGTTATATTTATAATTTTCATTAGTTTTATTTCAGTTTAATATACTTCATTTTTGAAACTTAAAAGTGACATGACATGCCATTATAAAAACTGTGGAAAATATTCTTTAGACAGCTTTTTAAATCCCTAAGAAAATATGCAAAATAGATGAAATATTTTTGAAATTTGATTATGAAAATATGATCACTGATTATATATGAGTGTGTTTGACTCAAATTCTTATTTAAAAAACAAGAATTCCAGATGAGTAGAACTTGAAGATTAGTATATATACCTTGCACAAAAATGTTGCCAACATGATTTTCACATTCCTATTTTGTCAATGACGTCTCTTCTGAAATTACAAGGAAATATTCTAACTTTTTTGTGTTTTAAAACTAACCCCTATCATTTCTCCTGGTATTATCTGCAAAGTAAAGGTAACATTTCTGACTGTACTTCATAAAAATAAAACATAAAATCTCTACTTAGCATATTTTCAACTTTTGAAAATCCAAATTACTACCTGCAAAATCTGATAATAAAATATAAAATAGTGTAAATGACTTTGTATGTCCTGGTTCAGTGGTTGATTTCCTTTAACTTTGAAAGTAATGTAAATATTTATTTAATTCAGTAACATTGATATAAAATAACTGGTACCAAGTACAAATATATATTTTGGGTTTTGTGCATTTGCTAACTTATTATAATAGTTTTGAGGGACTCTTCCCGAGTCCGCAAGGGGCGTGGTTTCAAAGGCAGGAGTTTCCTGGCCCCATGCCTCCATCCAGTAACCAAAGGGATTTCAAATGTGAAGTTCGTTGTCTAGATTTCCCATGCGTGGGCTGGTTGAGGAAAACCAGGTGGGCTCCTTTGTCCAAAAAGCCCATGGAAAGCTCTGAGTGGAGGCAGCTCTGTAACTCAGAGTTGTGGAACAAGTAGCCAATCAGGTATCAGATTCAAAGATCAATCACTCCAGAGGAATTTGAAAGAACCCCTCTCATTGGATGAGAACATGAATGGGGCGAGAATAACTCAAGGGTTAAAACTCCCGCTACTCCTTACCTATATAGATTCCTTCTTTGGGTCCCCTACCACGGCAGCATAGGAGCTGTCTTTCTTGCCCTCTTCTGTCTAATAAATCACTTTTCTGCTCTTTGGGTCCAGGATATTTATTCAAATGGAAAGCTCACTGTGCCTCTGGGCCCCTTTCCCCATTCTTCTGGGTTTGGGAAACTAAGAACCTCTTCAGAAGTGGGAGGGAGCTGGGGACATTAACGTATCCACCTCACACACCCTTTACAGTTTCACATATTTTTATTTGATACCATCATCTTTCAATGCCATCTTGCTTTTCTTCTAAGTTTTACCACACTTTAAAAGTAGATTTATGAAAATAATCTATGTATTTGTACATAGTATAAATCTCACCAGCTTCTACGGAGTTTTAAGATAGATATCATATCCTTAGTGTTTTCTCCTAGGCAAATCTGTTAGCTCTAGCTTCTGACTGCTTCTTCAAACTATACTCCTCACAACCTAATACCCATTAATCATGGCATGTAATACGCTAGCAATTTCGAGATTCTTATGCCTCTCCATATCAAGCATGCTGTTTTAATGTCTTTGCACTTAAAATTCTTTTCCCTTCTTCACAAATTCCGGCCTATACTCTGTAAGCTTTGGATACTTCCAATATATTTCACACTTAAAGTTAGATGTCCCCTTTTAGAAAGACATTGTTTCCCCAAGTTCCATACAGTTTTGCTGAACTATAATTGCTTTTGCAAGATTTTCTGATTTCAGTGAATTAAAAAATAATGTACCAAATGAAAATATTATCACAATAGCTATATCATGGGTTATGTATAATTTATATGATGCAATTTTAAAATTGACTGACATATTTTAGGAGTTCAATATATATTACCTATTCTTATTTCATTATTAATGTTTATTTTCATGTATTAATTTATATTGCCTTGAAGCTCCAAGAAAAAATAATTTTGTGATGCTTTTAAGAGAAACCCTTAAAGGAGAGAACACTTGTTATTTAGTAAAGCACTGTTATAAATCAATTGAAATAAAAAGAGAGTTCATGAGAGAAAGCAATTTCCTGAGAAGACAGGCAATACAAGATAGCTAATCCCCTCTGCATTAAAAAAGAAAAGGAATTTACAAGCAGCTTAGAGTTGAGAAAAGAAGAGAGTAGTGAATTGGCTAAGCATCATGGCAAACTGATTTCAGTACTTTAGAGAACTGGGATGTCTACAACTGAAAATTAAATTATTTGCTTTATTGCTATTCAAATCCCCTGTAACTACCTCAAAAACCTATGGATGTGTGTAAAACAAAGGGACAGGCAGTTGATTTTGTCTTCCTTGGTTTGTTTATTTTGTCGGATTCATCTATATTAATTATGAAAATGAGCTGAGATTCAGTTTCTACTCTATGCCAGGTCAGAAATAAAAGAAAAAGCTGTAGGTTGGAGCATATACATTCAGAAGTGAGGGAAAAAAACAGCCAGAGGGGCCATGATATAACCTAAGCCTTCAGTATTTGGAGTAATGGTGCACAAAATATGAATAGATTTACTTTAAATTACATTTAGATTTAAATTGTCAAAGAAACCTCAGCTTAAATCTGGATTACATTTACATCTAACAAAAGAACTATAAGAATGTTTAACATGTCTGCCTCCTCTATTAAACTACTTGGTTTTGAAGAAAGAGCTGAAAACCTTTTTATACTTACATCATTAATAACTAACATATAATCTGGTACAGGTGGTCACCCACAAATATGTGTTTTGAATTTAATCTTTACACTGTCAAACTCAGAAAAAATGATGTGACCATAGTCTCATAACAAGTTTTCATTTATTACAATGATTCTCTTCATAAATTCATTGCCAACTTTTTGTCCCTGCCAAATCCCGTTTATGTTGAAATATTGCTGACACATAGCAAGGTTTATTTTCAGCTTTAATTTTTGTTCATAGATGGCACCATTTTAAAAACCATAGCTTCCTTTATCTTTGTAATCAGATAAGTTTAGCCGCTAAAATGTATACTGAGAAAGAAGTACAGAAAAAGAAATTTCGTAGAATTTGACATTTTTGTAATAAAATAATAACTAATAATTTTAATATTTCCTCTATAGACTTATAAATGTGTATTCTCACCTATGAATTTAAAAATGAGATTTTTGAAAAGAAAATTATTTCATAAATTCTCAACATGTGCTATGTGAGTAATCAAAGTTATAACTATAAAAATGCACTAATGTAAATATGTAAACATTTATATTGTTGGGTTTATAATATCTGTCATGATTTATTTAGTTTTGTCACAGTAGTTATTCCTGTTTTGCAAAAAAAAGCTGATTCTAAAATTTAAAAATATATATGGTTTATGCTACTTTGCAAATATTTTTGCTGTAGAAAGTAGAATATTAGTGTCACAATTCCTTCTTCCAAAGCTTAATGTCGTACATAATGATTCTATCCATTTGGTACCAATTTTTGATTTCCTATTTTTTATTTTCCTTGACTTTAAATTCATAAATTTATGTGATTAAAAGTAATAATATGCAGTCATCTGTGTTAGGGTGTGCCCAAATTGAGTTATCTTCTCTATTGCATGGAAATCTCTTATTTTGTAGTCACCCCTCCAAGAAGCCTCCTACCCTCTTCTTTAACCACTAAAGTCTCATTTAAAAACTTTCTGCCAAATTATCATTCTGGGATTTATTTTCATTATTTTTCTTGGTTACACCTACATTTTCTGGGGTTTTTCTCCTAATTTTCTTCTATCATTTGACTTGAATATATCCCCATGTAAATTCATTGAAAGGAAGACTGGAATATCAAAAACACATAATAGAAGGATAATTTATTGGTATATTTATTTATATATCAAAATAATTTCCCTCTGAATTACTTCTTGTAACACTTGATGTGCTTGACAGAAAATCTATTGTCAGGTTGATGGTTACACTTAGGTGACTCAAATGTTTTATAATTAAGTTCTTAAATATTAAACTTATTGCTCATTCAATTTTAGATTTACAAAAAAAAAAACTGTACAGAGTATAGAGTTCCCATATACCACACACTCACTTTTTCCTATTATTCGAGTATTAGGATGGTATATTTGTTATATTTATTATACCTACAGTGATACGTATTAATTTCATTAGTTATACCTAATGTCCTTATTCTTTTTCAAGATCCAATACAAGATAAAAAAATATTTGTTTGGTTGTCATGCCTCCTTATGTCTCTCTTGGCTATGATAGTTTTTTCATACTTTCCTTGTTTTTGATAACATAGAGAGCTTTGAAGAATAATGGTTAGGGATTCACAAAATGTCCCTCAACTAGGATTTTTCAGATGTTGTTCTTGTGACTGGACTAGGGTTGTGCAATTTCGAGAGGAAGACCACAAAGATAAAGTGTCATTATCTTTAATTTATATCAAGTATAATACTATCAACATGATGTATGACTGCTAAGGTTGAAGTGTGGTTGAGGATTGTCAAGGTTCTCAACTGTAAAATTACTTTTACTTATTTTCCTACTATAATATTTATAAAGAAGTTAAGATGTGCAGCGGACATTTAAGAAATGGGTAGTTATATTCCACCTTTTTTGAAGGCCTAATATCAACATAAATGATTTGGAATGCTTCTGCTTAGAATATCTGGCCAAATATCAACATAAATGAGTTGGAATGCTTCTGCTTAGAATATCTGTGTGTTTCCCTTTATTTCAGTCATTTGTATATAACATCATGTCAGTATAAACTTCTGAATATTTGTTTTATATTTTGAGTTATAATTAATATGACTTTGTTGCTCAACTTATTTCCTCTTTGGCCTTTGGGAATTCTGTCAGTTAATTCTTTTGTACCTTTGAAACATCTCAATGTATTTTTTCCCTTTTTACTTTCTGGCTCTAAAAGATGCTCTAGCTTCATTCTGTGTGTATTTCCTGCTCTAGTTCTGGAGCCAGACACAAGTTCTTATTTGGGTGTTAAATATCATGAGTGAAGCTATGTGTTTCTCTAGAAGCTTTAATATTCCTTAATTTTGTCACACTATATTTTGGGGTATCTTTTTCATTCATATAACTAATAATACGTAGCTTTCATTTCACTCTGAAGGCATATGGCAGTTTTTATCTTTAGAAGTCTTTTGTTTTTCATTAACAATTATCTTATTTGATTCTTCCTTATTATTGTATCTTTTTTATGTTTTTATGAATGCAAAACCTTCTTAAATAGAAATATCATTTCACCCAGCAATCTCGTTACTGGGTATAAACCCAAAGGATTATAAATTCTGTTATAAAGACACATGCACACCTATATTTATTACGGCACTGTTCACAATAGCAAATACTTGGAACCAACCCAAATGTCCATCAATGATAGAGTGGATAAAGAAAATGTGGCACATATATATCATGGAATACTACACAGCCATAAAAAATGATGAGTTCATGTCCTTTGCAGGGACATGGATGAAGCTGCAAACCATTATTCTCAGCAAACTGACACAAGAACAGAAAACCAAACACGGCATGTTCTCACTCATAAGTGGGTGTTGAAAAATGAGAGCACATGGACACAGGGAGGGGAACATCACACACCTGGTCCTGGGGGGGAGGGGTTAGGGGAGGGATAGCAGGGGGAGGGAGGCTAGGGGAGGGACAGCATTAGGAGAAATACCTAATGTAGGTGACAGGGTGATGGATGCAGCAAACCACCATGGCACGTGTATACCTATGTAACAAAGCTGCCTGTTCTGCACATGTACCCCAGAACTTAAAGTATAATAAGAAAATGCATTTTTATTCTCCTTGATTATTTTTGTTTTTATCTGATTGTTTAAATCAATCTCTCTACTTTATTACATTAGATTTTGCTTGTTGGTTTTTCCATTCAGACTGAAGGAAAAAATACTTGGTTTATTTAAGGAGCTGCTGTGGTTTTCCCTAGCTGTTACATAAGTAGGTCTGCTTCCTGAATAGGCTCCTCCCATGAGTGGGAAGTGGGAGCTTTATTTCTAAGATTGTGATTGAGAACTCCTCTTTCCAGTGCATTTTAGGAGTATTATAGTCTATCTTATCTGAATATAACTATAAGTAAATACTGTACCCTGGAAAAAGAAATGCTGCTTTTTCCTGCCTTGCTTTTTGTGGTTTACTTTAATTCCAACCAATAATTTAATTGCTTCTGCTGCCAACTCTGTGAGCTGGAATGGAGATGAATATTCTAACAAGCTACTGGAATGCTATACTGTTGACTGCCTTTCAAGTAAATTCCCAGTACTTTTTACTTCAGAGCTCTTAGAGATTAACTTTGATAGGAAGATCTTTATGATTCTCTTGAGAAAAGTGGCTCTCACCTTTCTGAAGAGTCCTTATGTGATAATACTGTATTGCAGCCTCTTTCAATCAACATTGTTTATAAGCATGTTTGTAGAATGCATTTGGCTATTGGTAATAGAAATTCTAAGTAACTCTGACTGAGCATTTACAATGACCACTATTTATTTAACAGAATGTATAAATGTGAGACATCTTGTCTGCATGGATGTGATACCTTCATTTTCTAGTCTTCCATCATCTGAATCTACGTGATGTGTCCCCACATTATCACAAGAAAGCTGCCACAGGTACAAGCATCACATTGACCCAACCATATTTATAGGAACTAGTGAGGCTTCTGTCTCTTTTTTCTCTCTCTTTCTCTCTCTCTCCCTCTTTCTTTCTTCTCCTTCTCTATTCTGAGGGTTAAAAACAAATTTCAGTACTGCCAGCAGAGGCCTGATAATGTGTGTATGCATACATTGATAATGGGCAATGGGCAAAGTAGAAAGGGCAACCATAATTGATTTAGGTTAATCATACTTTCATTTCCTGGGTGCAAACCTCCTTAGTAAAACTGAATTTCTCTTAGCAAGTAACAGTAATACATAGGCAAACAATGTCGTTGGCCATAGATGTTTTTCTATATTCTATCTCAGAAAGAATTATAGGACACTTTTCTCTCCACCCCTGCTCTTTTTATTATTATTAACTTGTCCTATTTTATGATCCCATGTTTGAATTCTAATATATTTTCAGGTTAAAAAAAAACTGCTATTTTAAAAATGGAAAGTCTGCACTATTTGAATAAATTATTAACTCTGGGAACTACAGTTCTGCCTTGCAGGAATAATCATCCATATGAACTAAATACAAATAGTAAAACCAAACAACAAAAAAAGAAACTTTTCCATTATATTCATTAATGGCCCTTTGATGATGATCAAATTGTATCTAATGGTAAATTAGTATAAAAAACATCAGATATTTTCTTTTTATTTTAATTTATATTTATTGTGTAATGTGCAAATTTGAATACTATAATGTGTTTTTCTTTAATTCATTTAGGTGATTATTTTTTCTACCTGGGAAATTAATATCTTAATTTCAGAGTTGCAAATATACAGAGAATACACATACACATTTTTATTTTTTCCTCTGAAAATCTTAAAAATTCTTATTGATTATATTGAAAATGCAAATGTTTTCACAAATTTATGCTACATAAAATATAAAAATCAATTTATTATGATTTAGTTGTTCTGAGAAATTTGTTTAAAAACTTAGCTTATTCACAAATAAATGGCCTCATCAAGAAATAAAATAATATACTTGCTTAAATAAATTTTTTCATCTTAATGCACCAGTTTCATATTAATGCACCAGTCAATATGCTCCTAAAATTAGATGTCACTCCTACTAATACCTTTTCTCTGGGCTTCTAGGCCATGGACAAGTTAAAATGAAACAACTTAATGGGCATAATAGAACATATGATAAATTAAAATATAGCTGATTTTTTAAAGAATATTTGATTTCTTCAGATAACAAGGAATCAAAATGGGAGAAAAGTACTATAGTAAATGCAGTGCTGCAACTTTCATGGATAATATATAGAAACATTTACATATGAAAGTGCTCTAAGTATCAATGTAATTTTTATTTAGCTTTAATAAAATGGTGACTATGGAGGGATCTTCATAAATGGAGACTTTGTGGAGCTTAATTATAGTAACATAGAATCAACCTTTTAATGGTTAAATAAAAATTGGATAAGGAACTCTATCATTACATTTTTAATAATGCACTCAAATTGAAATGTTTAGACATTTTCAGCATTTAGCAATTTTCTAAGAGTAAGTCAGCAGGTTAAAAATTAACATATTTTTTCAATGCAGGCTAATTTAGTTACAATTTACATCATCTCCTTAACACAGACACTTTCTGAAGCATTCAATTTTTTAACCTTTAATGAAAATCTAATGACTTAATAATAATGTAGTACTCTCTGAAACTGACAATTTGTAGAAATTAGTGTGATTTATCTTTTTGCTTTTAGCAATCAACAAGTTTCTATCATTTTTGTGGAAGTATTAAGTTAAAAATATTGCTCCTCTAAAACTGTAAAATCACTTTAGATTTTAAATGTGTTTAAATAGTGCTATGAATGTATACATTGCAAAGAGAAAAATCACATAAATAATCATATAAATTATTTTCCAAAGTCATTCCATTCAATTATATTTCATTTTTAACTTCCTGTGAAAGTGTTTTGATCACTCACAAGTCTCAGTAAATATTAATATATTTATCTGGTAGAGCACTTTAGTTGCCATATAATACTTTTTGTTAGAAAACTGAAGTAACAATTTAGCAAATGAAATGGATTTCATGAAATAATTGAGGTCAGAAGACAATAATTATTTACATTTTGCTTTCTAATTTGAGTTCTGTGTGAACCTATTAGCATCCATTGAGCAGTTCAACAGTTTAAACATAATAGTAGAAAGTATTTGAGCACTAGTTATCTAATATGTAATGGAAGAAGGGTTTATTCTTTAATAATTCTTAAGTTTTAATTAATTTCTGAGAATGTTATGATTTTAAGCCATTGTTCCAAAGAGAAAATAATGAAATAAAATTCTTAATTATTGTGTTGAAGGCAAAGATTAGTGTGGAAAATATGAATATATAATGCATTTTTAAGTGTAGTGGATTGAAGAGTACTTCCCAAATATGTGGCCACCCAGAATCTCAGAATGTGACCTTATTTAGAATAGTGGTCTTTGCAGATGTAATTAGGATAAGAATTACAAGATGAGGGATCATTTACATTTTTGGAGGTCTGAAATCTAAGGGCTACATTCCTCATAAGAGTATAATAAATGAGGACTCACAGATGGAGAGAAAACAAGGGAGAAGATCAAGTGATGAGAGAGGCAGAGATTATAGATATGCTTTCCCAAACCAAGAAACTCTAAGAGCTAATTTTAAGCTAGGAGAGTCACTTCCAGAGCCATTAGAGACAGGGTGGCATTGCCAGAGTCTTAATTTCAGACATTTGCCTACAAAATCATGAGAGATTACATTTCTGTTTTATTTATTTATTTATTTATTTGAGACGGAGGTTCGCTCTTGTTACCCAGGCTGGAGTGCAATGGCGCGATCTCAGCTCACCGCAACCTCCGCCTCCTGGGTTCAGGCAATTCTCCTGCCTCAGTCTCCTGAGTAGCTGGGATTACAGGCACATGCCACCATGCCCAGATAATTTTTTGTATTTTGAGTAGAGACAGGGTTTCACCATGTTGACCAGGATGGTCTCGATCTCTTGACCTCGTGATCCACCCACCTCGGCCTCCCAAAGTGCTGGGATTACAGGGGTGAGCCACCATGCCCGGCCATTTCTATTGTTTTAAAACATCAAGTTAATGGTAATTTTTTATGGCAGTCTAAGGAAACGAATGCATGAAGAACTGTCCATTGACTTCACAACATGTGAAAAAGAGTAATCTTATTTTTTACCAAGTAAAATATGATGTTTGTATACACACACACAAAAACACAAACATATACATATAAATATATATGGTGACTCCTTGCCCACAAATCCACAATTTTGAAATCCCCCAAATCTGAAAGCCTAAATTGTTTTATTTTGGTTTTGGTAAGTCTGAGATCAACTCCACTGGGAGTGTTGACTAATTGAATTGCCTAAAGGGGTAAAAAAAATTATTTTGAATATACAGTAACTTTACATTTTATGACTGAAATGTAAATAACATGTTAAGAAAAATGCTAATAAAAATTTAAAATCAAAACTTAAAATATAACAAAATGTGATATTGTCCATGTATTCGAGGCAAGTGATGTGATGAATATATTAAAATTGGAAAAGGGAAATTTGCCTAGAATTAAGGAAACATGCACTAGCTAGCTTTATAATGAACTTCATTCATCATTGATGAAGAGTTTTCATCCTTAAAGTACCACCATTATTTTATAACTCTATGTAAATGCTATTTAACTTGAATACAATATTAATTTTTCTGTTTTTACATTTGTTTAATGCTTTAGTCTTTCATCACTTTATATACTATACATTCTCAGAAAAAATTATGTATATTTATTATATACATATGCATATATCTGTATATGCCAGTATCCACATATGTCTGTATATGTATATGTGTCTCTGTGTATATTCAAAATAGGTTGCCAGATAAAAATACAGGACACTCAAATAAACTTAAGATTTACATAAATGACACATTTTTAATAAAAATACTACCCAATTATTGCATTGCACATACTTATTCTAAACAACAAAGATAAATTGTGATGGTATTAGCAAAATTTATAGCATAGGTACCTATCCAAAATTTTGGTATAGCACCCAAAATCAAAGAAAAATTGTCAAAATTAACATTGCCAGAACTCTGAAATATAGTTAAAGGTTATCAACAGTCAACCAAACAAACTTTTAAAATAGCACTTAAAACTGATTGAAAACCTTTGTGGTGTTTTTACTTGTCCTTGCTCTTCCCCCACCTCCTTGGTTCAGTGATGATCTTGGACATGGCAGGGCATGTTCCCAGATTGATTTGACTGTTATTTGTTCCAGAAGTAAATTAGATCTTACTTCAGAGAGTAGTGTTGCCAACTGTGACATTTCTGGGAGCTACGTAAGGGACGGATGAAATTTGTGGGCTTTTGGGTCATGTAACGTAGGACTCTCAGCAGAAAAGTGGCTGTAGAGAGGGCATTTCTTGAAATGACTGTACAGATAATTAATAACTCACGGCTACTTATGGCAAAAAAAGTAAGCAACTTAAAAACCTGAGAGGAGAAGTTGATAACCTCTTTGAGATATAAGGACATGAAAAGTTTCCACCTGTATGAAGGGTTTCAGGAAGCCACACACATGCTCAAAGCTGAACACATACTTACGCAACACTAAAGAATTCAGATTTTACCTTGACTGATCTCAAAAACAAGCAAAAAGTAAAGCGATTGGATAGTTTCACATGGTCTTGCTAGGTCATTGAAGGTGTGCCCCAACACCAATAATCTGTAACTACTGGGTCAGTTTTTCATTTTTTTCCCTTCTGTCTTTCAGTGTTTCTTTATGTGTTCTTTATTTTCTTTCTTTCTTCTCCTCTTTTTATTTTCTTCCTTCCTTTTCTTTCCCTTTCTTTATCTTTCTCTCCTTCTCTCTGTCTTTCTTTCTCTCTCTCTTTCATATCTAACATTTTAAGGAAATCTCTGTCAAACACTAGTTGACCACTAGCTAAAATATTTAGAGACTTCAGAAACCACTGATACCAAACACAATAAAGAATACAGACTTTCCAAATAAACTTTAGAAATGTCAAATAAAAATACAATTACAATATACAGCAAACTACATGTAACAATCCTTGAAGAGAAGAAAGTATCTAATTTCATGCTACCACATTATAATACTAAAAATATTCAGATTTCAGAAAATATTATGAATTACAAAGCAATAGAAAAGAATGGTCTTTCACAAGAGAAATTAACTACAACTGACCCCAAGAAAGCACACATATTGGTCTTCTAGATAAAAACTCAAAATATAGTCTTAAATATGCTCAAAGAAATAAATAAAGCCATGGACAAAAAGTTAAAAGAGACCTTGGAAGAGTATCTCAACAGAGAATACTATCAAATGCATGAAAAGTATTTTTAAAAGACCTTTGATCACAGGCCATTATGGGTGAATTGCTTGAGCCAGGAATTCAAGACCCACCTGGGCAACATGGAGAAACCCCATCTCTACAAAAATACAAAAAAATCATTCAGGCCTGGTGGCACATGCCTCTAGTTCCAGCTACTCAGGAGGCTGATCCAGAAGGATTATCCAGGCCCAGGAGGTCAAGGCTGCAGTGAGCCATGATCACACAACTACACTCTAGTCTGAGACAGAGTGAGACCTTGTGCCCCCCAAAAGGAAAGAAAATTACAAAAAGGAAATCCTGAAGGAAAAATTGTCGTACAAATAAAGGAAAATGTATACTAAAATGTCTTAATAGTAGATCTGAGCAGGCTGAATAAAACTTAACAAATTTGAAGATGAGACAATTAAAATTATACAATCTGAAGAGCAGAAAGAAAAATAGAATGAAGAAAAATTGAAAGAGCCTGAAAGACCTGTGGAAAACCATCATCCATAACAAAATACACATAATAGGAGTCCCAGAAGAATAGTAGAAAGAAAAGAGCAAAAATAAATTTAAATAGATAATGGCTGAAAAGTTCCCAACTTATATAAAGTACACAAATTTACACATTCAAAAAGTTAAAAAAAACTTAAAGAACTTCATATCCACATGAAGACACAATATAATCAAAGTCTCAGAAGCTAATCACTTTTTGACTCCCTATTTCTATTAGATCAACTTTTTAAAATTCTCCTAAAATAAATTATCCTCTCTAAGTGAGGTCATGTGGTATTTTTCTTTCTGTGCCTGGCTTATTTCACTTAATATAGTTTCTTCCAGGTTCACCCATGTGGACTGGGGTGATGTTGGTCAAAGGATACAAAGTTTCTGTTAGAAGTATAAATTCAGGAGATCTATTGAATAATAAGGGGATTGAGATAAATAACTAGGCATTGTATATTTGAAAGTTGCTGAGAGCAGATTTTAAGTGTTTTCAGCACAGGAAAAATAAATAAATTAATGAGCTCATGCATGTGTTATTTAGCTTGGTTTAACCATTCCACAATTTATACACATTTCAAATAATTGTGTTCTACATAATAAACATATGCAAGTTTTAGTTTTGTGTAAAAATATAAATATTTTAAAAACTAAAACAATCTTGAAAGCATTCCGAAAAAAGTGAGTCATTATATACAAATTATCTACAACCTAATTTGCAGTGGATTTTGCATAAAATTCTAGGTTGGCTAGAAGGCAGTGGAATGACATTGAAAGTGTTAATGATTAAAAAAAAACTAACATATAATTCTATATTAAAGAAAATTATGTTTCAAAACTGAAGAAGTTAAAACATTCCACACATTGAAACCTGAGGGAGCACATTGCTAGTAGATCTGTCCTTCAAGATTGCTAAAGATGTTTTTCAGATACAAATAAAAGAGCATTAGACAATAACATAATATGAGAAACCTTTTGAAAACAATTGATAAAGATGTATAGGTAAATATTTTTTAAAACATCACATGACTACATTTTTGCTTTAACTCTTTTTTTATATTTGATTTAATGTGTACAAGATATGTAAAACTATGATTTGTGTCAACATAAAAGGGAGCGATGAGGAGAGGTTTTGAAAGCAATTGAATATTATATATTAATTAAAAGAAGATTGTTGTAGTTTTAAGAAACTGATTTTAATTCCTCACTCCCAATAAAAACTAACAAGGAATAAACAAAAATCAAGTGGTATACTACAGAAAAGCAATTAAACACAAAGTAGTTATGAAGGAATTTAAGAATACAAAATGTTACGACATATTGAAAACAAATAGTAAACAGCAGATATATGTCCCACATAACAGGAATTGCTTTAAATGAAAATGCACAAACTAGAAAGAATCATGATAGGTACTGTTTAAAAGGAAATTTATGACTGTAAATACACTACAAAAGAAGAAAGCACTCAATTTTGTAACCACAATATAAAAATAAAGGAATTAGAAAACAAAGTTAAAACTATACTCAAAGTTAGCAGAATGGAGAAAATAATAAATAGTACACTGAAGATAAGTAAAATGTGATACAGAAATGTAATTAAGAAAAATTTAAAAAGCAAATGCCAATTCTTTGAAACCATCAACGAAGTTGACTAACTTCTGACCTAATTGACTGAAAAATTTAGGCAGTTCAAATAATTAACATAAAAAGTGAGAGGACATTAATATCTGCTTTATAAAGATAAAATGATTTTGACATAATATCATAAACATTATAGCCATCATAATAGCTATGATGAAATGGACAAATTCCTAGAAACATACAACCTACCCAAACTGATAAGAATAAATACAAAATCTGAATAGATCTTTAACAAGTAAAGAGATAAAGTAAATAACAATAATAAAAACAACCAACAAAGAATTTCTGGGTTTGCTACTACTATTCAATAACGTACTGAAAATTCTAGCCCAAACAACTAATTAGGAATGACATATAAGGGGCAACCAATTTGGAAAGTGTTGTGGGTTGGTTGAATTGTATTCTCTCAAAATATATTTTGGAACCTTAAATAGTCTTTGAAGGTTTGGAGTGGTGGCTCATGCCTGTAATCCCAGCACTTTGGGAGGCTGAGGCAGATGGATCACCTGAGGTCAGGAGTTTGAGACCAGCCTACTGGTCTTTACTAAAAATACAAAATTAGCTGGGTATGGTGGCACATGCCTGTAATCCCAGATTTTTCAGGAGACTGAGGCAGGAGAATAGCTTGAACCCCAGGGATGGAGGTTGCAGTGAGCCAAGATTGTGCCATTGCACTCCAGCCTGGGCAACAAAAGTAAAATTCTGTTTCAAAAATAAAAATAAGAATAATTTTTTTAAAAAGTCTTTGAGGCATTATCAAGTTAAAATGAAGCCATACTCTTTTAGGTTGGACCTTAATTTGATACTCACTGTCACTATGAGAGGGGAATTAGGATAGGGAGACATAGACATAGGGAGGTCACCATGTATACTGAGCCAGAGATTAGAGTCATTTTTCTATAAGCCAAGTAATGTCAATGATTGCTGGCAACCACCAGACGCTAAAAGAGAAGCATAAAATATTCTTTCTCATCGACTCTCATGGGGTAAAACAATGACACTTGATTTCAGACTTCTGGCTTTCGGATTAATTTGAGAATAAATATCTGTAAGCCACTTAACTTGTGGGAATTTGTTGCAGTAGCCCAAAGAAAATGAATAGAGATTCGGTACAAGGAAGTAGGAGTCTGGTGAAACAGGTGTCTAAAAATACTTTTAATGGTCAAAATGTAATTACTTAATGTAAGTGAGCAATATGTTCTTGAAAATTAGAAGGAAAATTGTTCTTGTTATAAAGTGCCAAAATGTTTGTCTTTATTGTGATCTACTCAGAGTAGAAAGTAGAACTTGTACATCATTAATTTAGATATTTAGCTGAGGAAATTTCTGAGCAAAATGTGGAAGCTGCATCCTGCTTTCTCTTTGGAGCTTACAGTAAAATACAGGAGAAAAAAAGATTAGATAAAAAATAAACTACTAAGCAAAATAAACCCAAAATTGAACATTTGAAAAGTTGTTACCATATGTATATTGCAAGACAGTAGAAAGCATGTTTTGTATAGAATACAAAGGGTATAACTAAAAGACATTTTCTGGAATGGTCAGGTATGTGTAACATGGAATCAATCAACTGTTTTGGCAGAAATACTGCCAGTTTGGACTGAAGAGGAAATACATGAAATGAAATAAAGTAGGGCTGTTGAAGTCGTAGGATTATCTAGGTAGGAAATGTACCAGTTACTTGGCTCAAACATGTCATTCTCATGACAAGAGATGAATGAATCTGAAGACTGCTTAGAGGCCACCAGGGATACCACTGTCCCTGCAGCTCAGTAAAGTGTAGACACAGGAGATGGGGCCAATACTTCCTTGCCTTCAGAGGTTGGGACTCATCTTTGGAACAAAGGACTGCTACTCCTACAGGCCAAAAGGGTAGGGTTATCATCATGATACAAGAGAAAGGCTCAGAGGACTACAAAATATTAAACGAGGACATGACAAGCCTCTCAGGTCTCAGAGGGACAGTGACATATGGGATTGTTCTCAGTCCCTGAAACCTAATGAAATTTTTCTTACTGGCCTGGAAACTTGTTCTCGAACAATGACCTCTTTATTGTTACGGTTTTTCTGCCTTTAAAAATGGGAATGTCTGCCTTATGCCTGTCTCACCATTGTATTTCAGAAGCAAATAACTTGTTTTTTAGTTCTACGGGTCTGCAGAAAAAGAACTTTAGCCCCAGATGAATCATACCCAGAGTCTCATCCATACCTGATCTAAATAATATTTGAGTCTTCTCGAATTAATATTTAAATGAAATGTTGGGCTAGAGTTGATGTTAGAATGATTTAAACATTCTATGGATTCTCAGATGGGACAAAAATATTGTGCATGTGGCAGATTGTTATTGGTTACATTGTGTCTCCAAAATTAAATGTACAAGTTCTACTCTCTAGTACCTCTAAATATAATCTTACTTAGAAATAAGGTCTTTGTAGATAGAAACAAGCTAAGATAAGATCATAACCGAGTAGTGTGGGATCTAATTCAGTGTTTGGTGCTTTTACAATAAGAAGGAAATTTGAAGAGACACAAAATGGGAGACAGAGGTAGCAACTAGAATGAAGTGTTTAGAAACCAAGGAAAAGCGATGATTGTTGCAACCACCAGAAGCTAGGAAGAGGCATAGAACAGAGGCATAGAATGGAGGCTTTCAGAGCCTCCATTTTGTACCCTGCCTACATTTTGATTTAGGATTGCTGTTCTCCAGAAATCTAAGATAATATATTTATGTTGCTTTAAGCCATGCAGTTAGTTGTAATTTGTTACAGTATGAAACTAAAAAAGAATTAAAACCACTGCTATTAGTGAAAGATATACTCTTACATACAGAATCTACACACAAACATACAACTATTTATTTGGCTTAAAACGTAAGTTCAGCAAAATTGCAGGGTAAAAGAGCTACATGCAAAAATCAGTTGTATTTCTATACAAAAACAATGACCAATCTAAACGAAAATTAAGATATCAATTCCATTTACAATAACACCCCCCAAAAATGCCTGGTAATAAATTCAAATAAGGAACTTAAAACTCACACAGCAAAAACTACAAAACATTGCTGAAAGAACTTAAAGAAGCCCCATATAAATGAAAGGATAGCTCATATTTATGGTTTGGATGACAATAATGTTAAGATTTACTTACCAAAGCAATCTATAGATCCAATGCTGTAACTCTTAAGATTCAAACAGACTTCAGCTTTGCCTACTTTTACTTCTTCTTCTTCTTTTTTTTTTTTTGAGAGGAGTTTCACCCTTGTTCTCCAGGCTGGAGTGCAGTGGCACCATATTGGCTCACTGCAATCTCCACCTCCCAGGTTCAAATGATTCTCCTGCCTCAGCCTTCTGAGTAGCTGGGACTACTGGTACACCAATACACCTAGCTAATTTTTTGTATTTTTAGTCGAGATAGGTTTTCGCCATGTTGGCCAGGCTGGTCTCGAACTCCTGACCTCGGGTGATTAGCCCACCTCAGCCTCCCAAAGTGCTGGGATTACAATCCTGAGCCACCATGACCAGCTGCCTTTCTTTTTAAAAAAGAAATATACAAGCCAATCTCCAAATTCATGTGGAATGTAAGAAATTATGAGTAGCCAAAACAATACTGAAAAGAAATTACAATTGGGGAAATTTCTCTTGATTTCAAAACTTACTCAAAGCTACTGTAATCAAAGCAGTGTAATAATGAAATACAATAGACATATAAACAAATAGAATAAAACTCAGAGCCCAAAATTTGTACCAAATATATACATTCAATTGACTTTTGACAAGGGTGTCAATATAGAAACGAAAAGTCTCTTCAACAATTGTTATAGGCACAACTGGATATCCATTGTCAAAGAGTGAGGCTGGAACCATCCCTAGCCACATGGTATGCAAAAATTGACTCAAAATGGATCAGTGACTTAAACATGAACTAAATGTGTAAACTTCTTACAGAAAAACATAGAAGTAGATCTACATGATGATGGATTTAGCAATGGCTCCTTGTAAGTGGCACCAAAACCATAAGTAACAAATAATAAATTAGATTTGATTAAAGTTGAAGACAGTGAGCATCAGATGACATTATCAAGATAATGAAAAACAACCTATAGAACTGGAGAAAACATTTGCAGCCAATATATCTGGTAAGGGTCTAGTATCCAGAATCTGTATAGAACAACTTAACCACAGAAAGAAAATCTTCTTAAAAAAAAAAGCAAAGGCTGAAATAGAAAATGAACAAATTTACAACAAGCACATAAAATGAGGTTCAACATCATTAGTCATCAGCAAATTCAGATCTCAATCACAATGAGATACCAATTTACACCCATTAGATTGGTTATATTAAACAATGTTAAAAATAAAAATAACAAGTGTTGGCAAAAATATGGAAATACTGCAACCTTTATATATTGTTGGTAGGGATCTAGAATGGTAACATTATTGTTGAAGATAGTCTGCATTTATTTAAAAAGTTAAACATAGAATTACTGTAAAACCATGCAATTCCATTCCTACATATATACCAAAAACGAATTGAAAACAAGTACCAAAATAAGTACACACATAAAACTGTTCATGGCAATGCTATTTACAAAAGACAAAAGATGGAAATAGTCTAGTGTCCATCAATGGAATAATGAATTAACAAACTCTGATAAATGCATACAGTATAGTATTTTTCATTCTCTCTCTCTCTCTCTCTCTCTCTCTCTCTCTCTCTCTCTCTCTCTCTCTCTCTCTCTCTCTCTCTCTCTCTCTCTCTCTCTCTCTCTCTCTCTCTCTCTTTAGCTCATCAGCTACCATTACTATTAGGGTATTTCATATGTGGTCCAAG
>CM052648.1:168081004-168160488 GCA_028533165.1 Leontopithecus rosalia | reverse complement strand
CCCCTGCTCTAAAGCATAATTCTAACTAAATGAATTCTATCTAAAAGAACAGTAGAGAGTCACTGTTTAATAGGTATGAGATTTTCTTTTAGGGTGATGGAAATGTTTCAGAAATTGATTTAGTTGATAACTGCAGAACACTGTGGATGTAGTAAATGCCACTGAAATGTACCTTTTAAAATGGCTAATTTCATGCTCTGTAAATTTCATCTCAATAAGGAAAAAAACCTTATTTGTTGTTTATTGAAATTTAAATTTGACTGAGTAGTTTATGTTTTATCTGGCAATGCATATATGTATATGTACACATATATGTGTGATATATTATCTGCATCCTTTATAAAACACTCTACAAAATTGGGCATTGAAATATGTAATTTTAAACAACAAATTGCTTAATACTGTCAGCCTTTTATTCATTTAAAATGACACAATAGTTTTCATTCCATATAATTGCCACTTTTGTCTTTTAGATCTACATATGCTGCTATGCAGAGCAAAGTTTAAAGATCTTTATGTTTACAAAGAAATGACTTAATAATTCTATATAAAAGTCACCATTCTCTTTTTAATTTTTGTATTTAAAATGCACTACTCTTAATTACCTTCCTGTACTCCTGTGCTTCATATCTTTTTCCCTTCTGTACTTCTTTCTTCTTATCTTATTTTTATTACCAATGCAGCCTTAAATTTATAAATTGATTTTTTGAACATTGTATTTTCAATCACATAATTTCCTGTAGCCACTGCACCTGTGTTTCTTGTGTCTGTTGCCTTTTGGAGCACGTAACTCAATACCACAAATGACAACAAAAGTATGGAGGCAAGTAAAATAAAAGATTGAAGTCTTTATTTTGTTTTTCTTTTAGTTTACTATAATTGACTTTACAAATAGTTTCTTTGTCCAATGGCATAAGAAATATAGCAACAATTTTACAATGTGTTTATGATAGTATAAAGCAAAGCCCATAAGAAATAGCTGTGCACATAAGCCAAACTTGATGCAGAGAGACGTTTATTAGGTGGAGAGCTGGGATTACATGACAAGCATCTTGAAACATGATTTGAAAATAGACTTAGTAAATTTTTTCTGCAAGAAGATCCTACTAATAGGAGGGCAGCATGGATAAAGAGCTCTCTGCACACTGTGGAAGGAGGGCTAGCTGAAGTGAGCACTGGCTTAGTAAAACCAAAGTATTCAAAGAATGCCAACTGTTGAATTAAAACATGAAGACGAGCTCAGCAAGTCAGAGGGAACAAATCCTTTTGGGTACTTTAATTTTGTGAAGATTTTTTAATATTTTGAAAATAATTTTTAAAAGCAATACAGTTAAAATTTAGAATAACTCCTTTAAAAGTATCTTAATTATAGTAAGATAATGTATTTATTTTGCTTTTGCATATTTCATAATCTCTATAGGCAGGGTAAGAATGCTTAAAACAAAGCTAAATATCTGTCCTATCTTTGAAAATAGATGTCATATGTTTTAAACATAAACCAATGTTTTTCTATCTTTGACATAATATCTTTTGTAGAAAACAGATTTTACTTTTGAAAATGAGTTCAAGTCTAGGATTTAGTGTAAGATACAGTACTAATCAAAATCAAAGTAATGAGTGTTGACATTGAAGTTGTGATCAGAAGGTTCTATCTAAACCTTCTGTGTTTTAAAATATTTGGGGAAAAAAGGTGTGTCTTTTAATAATAATACATGTATTTTAGTTAAATTCAATTAAAGCTCATGCAACACAAGGCTTTAAGTTTTTAAAGAGTAATGGTTATTAAATGCTGTTTCTAGGAAGAGCACATTGTAAATACCATGACAATACAAAGTAAAGGTATATAACTTTGTTATGTACTCTTCTGAAAAACTGCCAACTTCTTTCAGGGTGTCTTAAAGTCTCTTTCCCATTCTTGTAACAGCAGAAAGAATGCTGATACTATTTAGCCAACCCAGGCACTGAAGAAAGAACATAGGCAAGAAAGATCACGCTATAGCCCCAAAATGATGCCATGATGGTTCTTAGGGGTAAAACAAATGAAAGCTATTTTGCACAATAAAAAGTAGAAAAACTAAAGCCTAATGTAGACATTAGTAGATTTGTTTCAGCAATCAGAATTTGCCCATTCATTTACCATGAAACATACTATTATCTAAATATTATTTCGGTGTTTGGTGTTATAGTCACAGTGTTGAACTGGATTCAACAACCAGATATAACTGATACCTGGCAATACTTAGATTAATACCATGTTTTACTATGCTTCACTTTATTGTGCTTCATGAATGTTGCATTTTTTACAAATTGAAGATTTGTGACAATCTTGTGTTGAGCAAATCTATCCAACAATACAGCTTTACTCCTTATCTCTGTGTTACCATTTTGGCAATTTTGCAAAGTATTTTAAACTTTTTCATTATTATAATAAGTATTATGGTGATCCGTGATCAGTGACCTTTGCTGTTACTATTGTAATGGTTTAGGGGGTGCCACGAACCATGCCCATATAAGAGGACAAGAGGACAAGCTTCATCAATAAATGTGTGTGTTCTGACTGTACCACCAATCACTATTCCCCCTTCTCATTCATTCCCTCTTCTCAAGCCTCCTTATATTCTGAGACACAATGATATGAAAATTAGCACAATAGCCCTACAGTGGCCTCTAACTGTTAAAGTGAAATAGAGAGTTGCATATCTCTTGAAATTAAAAACAAAAAGTGATAATGCTTAGTAAGGAAGGCATGTTGTTGAAAGTCAAGATAAGCCAAAACCTAGGCCTCTTGTACAAAGCAGTTACCCAGGCTGTGAATGAAAAGGAAAAGTTATTGAAGGAAATTGAAAGTATTATTCCAGTTGAACACACAAATGATAAAAAAGCAAAATAGCCTTATTGTTGATATGTACAAAATTTTAGTGATCTAGATAAATCAAACCAGCCATAACACTCCCTTAAATCAATGCTTAATCAAGAACAAGGCCCTAAGTCTCTACAATTATATGAAAGCTTGTGAGAATTCACTCAAAGTGGTAGCAAAAATATTAAAATAAAAATATTAGAGAATATTATAGAATATAGTCTCAAACCCTCTTAGAAGGCCTAAAAGTTTTTTCTATAGTTCTTGGCTGAAAGCAGCCAAAGTCTCTTTGCAAGAGCCAGAGAGGTTAGAATTCAAATACAAAAGTATGTAGAGAAGTTTATCAGAATAACTTATTTACTTACACAGACTTAGAACTAATCTTTGAGCTGGATAGCCCTCTCAGAGAGAGGTTTACCAAGGAGATCACCCTCTAAAAGTATTTGCTTTAGGCATCAGAACATGCCCTTTAATCTTTAACCTCTAGTGGTCTTAACTTGGAGTTTTTGTTATTTAATGTGTACTGAATAAAAGCCAAGAAGGCCTGCATGTAAAGGCCAGCATTCACAACTGTTAGCAGCACTCTCCAAGGAGTCGGTAAACTGCCTGGACACCAGTCTGCTCATTCACTTTATTTTGTGTGTGAGTGACTCATTGTCAAGTCAAGGTCTCCAAGACAGACCCCCATAAGTACTGACCTCAAGAGCAGCTCCCAATGTGGGACAACCCTGACAAAGGCTGAGATTGATGAGGAAGCTTCAGAAGAATGATTGGAAGCTAGCAGATGTTGGTTCATGAGGTTGAAGAAACTAATCTGTCTCCATCACATAAAAGTACAAGAAGAAGCAGAAAGTACTAATGTAGAAGCTGCAGCAAGTTATCCAGAAGATCTAGCTAAGGTAAATGATAAAGGTGGCTACATTAAACAACACATTTTCAATGTAAACAAAGCAGCGTTCTACTGAAAAAGGGTGCCGTCTAGGAATTTTATAACTAAAGGGAAGTCAATACTTGGGATCAAAGCTTCAAAGGATGGACTGACTCCCTTCTTAGGGGTGAATGTAGCTGGTAACTTAAGTTGAAACAAATGTTCATTTGCCATTTCAAAAATCTCAGGTCCTTTCAGAATAATACTAAATCTACTCTCCTTATGCTCTCTATACAGATTAACAAAGCCTGCATGACAGCACATATGTCTGTGCTACGGTTTATTGTACATTTTAAGTCTACTTTGAGATCTGCTCAGAATAAAGAGTCCTTTCAAAACACTGCTGTTCATCAACAATGCACCTGGTTAGCCAGTAGCTCTGGAGATGTACAAGTAAACTAATGTTGTTTTCATGACTGCTGACACAACATCAATTCTTCAACCCATTAATCAAGAAGTCATTTTGACTTTCAAGTCTTATTATTTAGAAAATATATTTTGTAAGGCTAGCAAGATAACTATAATTAGAAGTGGAATCTGAAGATGTGACTGAATTGGGGCTATTTTATGATAATAATTGAATGAATGAGAAGATGCTTCTATGGATGAGCAAAGAAAGTAGTTTCTTGAGATGAAAACTACTCCTGGTAAAGATTCTGTGATCATTGTTGAAATGACAACAGAGTCTTTAGAATAATTCCATAAACAGTTTATAAAGTAGTAGCAGGGATTGAGAGAATTGACTTCAATTTTGAAGAAAGTTTTACTGAGGCTAAAATGCCATCAGACAGCATTGTATGCTATAGAGAAAACATTCCTGAAAGGAGGAGTTAAGGGATGTGGAAAGATTTGTTACTTTATTGTAAGAAATTGCCATAGTGACCACAGCCTTCAGTAGTCACTACTCTGTTCAGTCAGGAGCCAACAATGTCGAGCCAAAACCCTCTACCTGCAAAATGGAATTTCCTAAACATCATCTTGTTTCTAGAACTGAAAACTTAGGTGATTGTTAGCATTTTAGAGTAAAACATTCTTAAATTATGTACATTGTTTAGACATAATGCTACTGCACACTTAGTGAATTATAGTACAGTGTAAACATAACTATCTACATCTGAGAAACCAGAAGCTTTGTGTGAGTTGCTTCATTACAATATTTGCTCTATGTCAGTGGTCTGGAATCAAACCCACAATATTTCTGAGGCTGCTTGTGTAATAGTTACCATTAAGAAAAATAACAACAAAGAACAGAAGATAATACCATAGACTTTAAGAGGACTTAGTGAAGGTATAGTCTACTTTGAGAGAAAATATTAGGATTAAGAAAAAGAATATGTGGGGTGGAGTTCTGGGAGACAAAAGCTGTTCTGCATAGCTAAACATAGGGTATAAGCCATGGAAAAAGGACAGAGATGATACTGAAAAACAAGGGCATGCCTTGAAGTGATTTCTATGCTCTGTTAAAAATAAATTTAACTATTTCATGAAAGCAATATAGTCATTGAAATTTTTAATCAGGAAATTAACATGAATGGACTTGTAGTACAAACTTTTTCTTCCTGTGATATGAAGAAAACAATGGAGTCATGTGTTAAAAAAAAACAAAAGAAACACTGGAAGTAAAAGTAGTGTAATGTCAGTTGAAATAGGGACAAGTTCAAACAGTAAAAATCAGTAGAATCAGTAGAATTTAGTGAGTAGGTAGATATTGGAGTAGATAAAAGAAGACTAAAAACAACCTACTGGTTTCTGAGATGGTCGGCTATTTGAATGGTGGTAAAATAAGATGAAACAGGTCAAAGTGGGAGAAGCAGGTTTCATTTCAGATGTAGTGAACTTGAGATGCATGTGGCTTAAACAAAGTAAATTGATCCAGATGCTTAATCCTAATAAGTGTAGACTAAAATATCAGTGAATTAAAAAGACAAAAAGTTTATTGCTCACTTGTGTTATATGCTCATTCTGAATAAGCAATGTTCTCTGGATTCCAGATGCCTACTTATTCCAGTGAGATCCATTCTGAATTCAAATGTTTTAGAGAAAGAGAAGCAGAGGTTCTAATTATTCTAAAAGATACACTATTTTAGGGGTACCATAATTATTGTGTTGGTGCATTCAAAGAAACCAAGCCTGGGATCATCTATCATATTCTTATAAGCTCCAGTTTGGTCCTATTCTCATTAAACATTTCTTTATAAGTCACAGTCATTCTTAAGGAAAGAAGATTCTGCTTAATTAATGACAAACTCGGTAAAATATACTCCATTTAAAAGTCCAATGGTAAAACTCTATAATTGATTTTCACAAGTTAATCTATTTTCTAAAAAAGTAGAAACTGAACTTTCATTGATCAATATGGTGTCCAGACTCCACTTCACACCTTTCCAGAATTAGAGTTCGGCCCTGGAATTCATGCTGAATTGCCAGACACAACTTTCTTATCTTTAAAGGTAAACTATATTTTGGCACATTATTCTGTCTCTGTGTAACTGACTTGAGACTATCTTAGAGCAGAGGTACTATTAATGTTAAAAATTAAAATAATAACATTCAAATATTAGACATCTTTGCTTCTAGGAGTATGCTAGATTGCTAAAATGAATTATTCACCTCTTTATCTACCCAGGGAAAAAGAAGTCATTATACAAAAAAAGATACTTGCAGATTCATGTTTTTGGCGGCCCAATTCACAACTGCAAAACTATAGAACCAATCCAAATGCACATCTATTAACCAGTGGATAAAATGTGGGGAATACTAGTCAGTCATAAATAGAAGTAAAATGCAAGCTGGGTACGCTGGCTCACACCTGTAATTCCAGCCTTTAGGAGGCCAAGGAAGGCAGATTATGAGGTCAAGATATCAAGACTAACCTGGCCAACATGGTGAAACACTGTCTCTACTAAAAATACAAAAATTAGCTGACCATGGTGGCACTCACCTATAATCTCAGCTCCTCAGGAGGCTGAGGCAGGAGAATGGCTTGAACCCAGGAGGTGGAGGTTGCAGGAACCAAGATTGCACCCCTACACTTCAGCCTGGTGACAGAGCAAGACTCTGTCAAAAAAAAAAAAAAATGAAACGAAATAATCGCATCTGCAGCAACCTGGATTGGATCAGAGACCATTATCCTAGGTGAAGTAACTCAGGAATGGAAAATCAAACATCGTATTTTCTCACTCATAACTGGGAGCTAAAGGCGTGAAAATAATGCAATGGACTTTGGGGACTCTGAAGATGGGGGTGAGGAATAAAAGATTAAACACTGGGTACAGTGTACACTGCTTGGGTTCACCACAATCTCAGAAGACACCACTAAAGAACTTATCCATATAACCAAACACCATCTGTTCTCCCAAAACTACTGAAATTGATATATATATATATATATATATATATACACACACACACACACATGTGTATATATATGTATATATATGTGTATGTATATATATATATATATTTCTAGATATACATATATGAATATACATGAACTTTTCATCTCCTCTCCAAAGGCCAGCCATACATTCCAAGAAAGTCCTGGAACATACAGATATGTTAAGACATATGAAAGACCTTCAGTAGATTAAAGTTGCCTGTGTCTGTATAAGGATATGACACTTCCTCACTGTCTTATCTGACAAATTACCTTTTATATACCTCAGTTTCCTCACTTCTAAAATAACAAGGGAATTCTATGTGAAAGATATTTTGTGAAGATTGTATATGCCAATTCATGACAAATGCTTAGAGTTATAACTGGCATATAATAAGTGCTAATTAATATTTGTCACTGTTATTATTACTGCTATTAATATTGTAAGTATAGTCACTTGCTTCTCATCCAAAAACTGAAGGATATCAGAAATACATTTTCTGGACTAAATATAATCTGCTAAAGCTGATTAGCTATAAACAACCAGGAAAGTAGGTAGTTGTCAATGTTTGTATCATAGTTGGCTCCACTGAAGTAATTTTAGACAATACAGTAATAAGTAAATGCCATCTGTTATCTAAGGGAATAGTTCATTATCAGGAAGATGGAAGCATATTGATCTGCACATAACACTGGGGAAATGATGATGTGAGCAAAATTTTCTTTTTTTTTTGAGCAAAATTTTCAACACTGAGGTGAATGAAGAGCGGAAAGATTGCATTCACTTCAGAAATGCAACTCTCATAGTGATTACATTCGCTATGGAAAAAGTATGCACATGCATAGATTATATCTGGGTTTTGACAGAAAGTAGAAGATAATACTCAGAGAAAATATTGAGGTTATGCATGATTTTTCCAGAGGGCATTATGAGAAAATTTTGAAAGGGCACAAGCAGAGTGGATTGAAATAAGTAAAACAAAGCTCAGAATAATGTGAATAATTAATTCATAATTTGGTGATGACCATTAACTCATAACTTGGTGATGGTGAACATTAATTCATAATGTTAACTGTGAAAATGTTTCAAAGTGAGTCAAAGAGATCATTCCAGAAATACAGCAATTTTTATTTTCAGAATTCCAAAATTTAGTAACATTGAATAAACATTTATTTGGCTCTATATTATAAATGACAGTCTAGATACCTAAATACTCACAACCTAATGTATTTGGCCCTATATTATAAATGACATTGTAAATACCTAAGTACCCACGACCTGACAGTAATGATCAAAGATAAAATATATTACTTGTACATATATATATATATATACTACTTTATAGACTCAGATCTATCTATCTATCTATCTATCTATCTATCTATCTATCTATCTGTCTATCTATATACATGCATATATATGCTGATAGCGTTTGGCACCCAAATCCAAATCTCAGGTGAAATTGTAATTTCCAGCATTGAAGGATGGACCTGCTGGGAGGAAATTAGATGATGAGAGCAGATATCCCCCTTGCTGTTCTCATGATACTGAGTTCTCATGAGATCTGGTTGTTTGAAAGTGTGTAGCACTTCCCTTTTCACCATCTCTTCCCTTTCTCCTACTCCTGCCATGTAAGAAATACTGGCATCCCCTTTGCCTTCCACCATGATTATAAGTATCCTGAGGCCTCCCACAGCCATGCTTTCTGTACAAGCTAGGGAACTGTAAGTCAATTCAACCTTCTTTCTTTAAAAATTATGCAGTGTCAGGTAGTTCTTTATAGCAGTATAAGAACAGAATAATACAGAAGATTGAGACCAGGAGAGTGGGGCATTGCTATAAAGGTAACCAAAAATGTGAAAGTGACTTTGGAAATGGGTGACAGGAGGAGGCTGGAACAGTTAGAAGGGCTCAGAAGAAGATAGAATGATGAGAGAAACTTTGAAACTTCCTGGAGACTGGTTGAATGGTTGTGACCAAAATGATGATAGTGACATGGAGAGTGAAGCCCAGGCTGTTGTGGTTCCAGATGGAAATGAGGAACTTATTAGGAACTGGAGTATTGGTCACTCTTGCTATGCTCTAGCAAAGGATTGCCCTAGAGGTCTGTGGAACTTTGAACTTGAGAGAATTGATTCTGGGTATCTGGCAGAATAAATTTCTAAGCAGCATTCAAGTTGTAACCAGGCTGCTTCTAACAGCATAAGATCATAAACATTTGCAAAGAAATGGTCTGCAATTGAACTTGTATTTAAAAGGGAAGCAGAGTATAAAAGTTTAGAAAATGTGCAGCCTGACCATGTGGTAGAAAAGAAAAACCAATTTTCTGGGAAGGAATTCAAGCAGGCTGCAGAAATTTGCATACAGAGGAGCTAAATATTAGTAGACATGACAATGGGAAAAAAATGCTTCCAAGACATTTTAGAGACTTTTCATGATAGCCCTTCTGAACACAAGCCTGGAGGCCTAGGAGGGAAAAATTATTTCATGGGCCAGGCCCAAGGTCCTGCTGCTATTTGCAGCCTCAGGACATTGTACCCTATATGGCTGCTCAAACACTAGCCATGGCTAAAAGACACCAAAATACAACTAGGGCCATTGCTTTAGAGGATTCAAGCCCCAACCCATGATGGCTTCCATGTGGTGTTAAGCTTGCAGGTAAGCAGAGAGCAAGAGTTGAGGTTTGGGAGCCTCTACCTAGATTTCAGAGGATATGTGGAAGTCCAGGCAGAAGTCTTCCGCAGGGTTGGAGCCCTCATGAAGAACCTCTACTAAGTGAATGCAGAGAGGAAATGTGCGTTTGGAGTCTCCACCCAGAATCGTCAATTGGGCACTGCCTGGTGAATCTGTGACATGAGGACCATCATCCTCCAGACCCTAGAATGTTAGATCCACTGACAGCTTGCATCATGCACTTAACAAAGTTGCAGACACTAAATGCCAGCCCATGAAGCAGCCATGGGGGCTGTACCCTGCAGAGCCAGGTGGGAGGAGCTGCCTAAGTCTTTGGGAGCCCCCCTCTTACATCAGCGTGGCCTAGATTTAGGATATGGAGTGAAAGAAAGCTGTGTAAAAACTTTAACATTAAATGACTGTCTGCTGGGTTTTGGACTTGCAGGGGTTCCATAGCCCCTTTTTTTGGCCAATTTCTCCCATTTGGAATAGGAGAATGTACCAAATGCCAGTACCCCCATTGTATCTTCAAAGTAATTAACTTGTTTTTGATGTTACAGGCTCATAGGTGGAAGGGACATTTGCCTTTTCTTAGATGAGACTTTAGAGTTGGACTTTTGAGTGAATTCTGAAATGAGTTAAGACTTTGATGGATTAGGGCAAGGCAAGATTGTGTTTTGAAATGTGACAGAAACATGGGATTTGGGAGGGGCCAGGGGTAGAATGATATGGTTTGGCTTTGTGTCACCACCCAATTCTAATATCAAATTATAAGCCTGAGTGTTGAAGGTAGGGCCGGGTGGGATGTGATTAGATGGGAGTGTATTTCCCCCTTGCTGTTCTCATGATAGTGAGTGAGTTCTCATAATAATCTGTTTGAAACTGTGTAGTACTTTCTCCTTCACCCTCTCTTCTCTTCCTCTTGCTCCCTATATGTAAGATGTGTGGGCTTCTCCTTTGCCTTACATCATTACTGTAAGTTTTCTGAGGCCTCCCTAGGTATGCTTTCTGGACTGCCTATGGAACTGTGTATTAATTAAACCTCTTTTCTTTATGAATTTCCCAGTCTCATGTAGTTCTTTATAGCAGTGTGAGAACAGATTAATACATACAGTATGCACACCACAGGGTTATTTTTTTTTTGCTTTTAGAGGTTGAACAAAAGAATAACATGTAAAAATTACCTTCATTTTATCTGGTGAATTGTATGTTTCATAAAATCTTTTAAAGACATTATAGAAAACCTAAATTCCATGTCTTAAGAAGGCTTCAGAGTCAACATTTGACATTAGTCAAAGAAAAAAATGAAACATGGTTTTGAACTATTACAATAATATTGTGTTAGATGATTAGGTCTACACATCATACAAAATAACTGCCTTAAAATATGCTATTTTATTCTATTATATTTGAATTTATCATAATAAAAATACTTATTTTTATATATTCTTGAGCAGTAATTATACTGTAACAATTAAATATACTAAGTTCTTATGTTTAAATACATATTTATATGGTTTTCTTAATATTGGATCCAAATTTTTTAACAGCAGAGAGAAACAAGTAGCTGGGTTTCACAATATTAGTCAGTTTCTGAGTCACTAAAAACTTCATAGGATGAAATAATTTGATTTTATTGCACTAGAGGATTTGATTTTTTTTGTTATATATTGTCTTCTGAAATTTTACTTTATAAAGATTTTTGCTTGTTTGTTTGTTTTGAGACAGAGTCTTGCTCTGTTACCCAGGCTGAAGTACAGTGTCATGATCTCAAGTCACTGCAAACTCTGCCTCCTGGGTTCAAGCAATTCTTGTGCTTCAGTCCCCCAAGTAGCTAGGATTACAGATTTACACCACCATGCCCAGCTAATTATTGCATTTTTAGTAGAGATGAGGTTTCTAAGTGTTGGCCAGAATTGTCTCAGTCTCCTGAGATCCACCCATCTAGGCCTCCCAAAGAGCTGGTGTTACAGGCATCAACCACCATGCCTGGCCTTAGTACATGTTTTATAATAATTCATCATTCAGCCTTAAGTGAATTTCTCTGTTTTGTAGTCAACATAATGATAAGGAGTGATAACCCTATTTTTATATTCTGTGCAAGCACATGCAAAGGTCAAATTTAAAAAGCCTTTTATAGTTCAGAAAATGATACCTGACTGGGCACAGTGGCTTATGCCTGTAATCCCAGTACTTTGGGAGGCTGAAACAGGCAAATCACTTGAGACCAGGAGTTCGAGACCAGCCTGGTCAACGTGGTAAAACTCTGTCTCTACTAAAAATACAAAAAATCAGTTGAGTGTGGTAGTGGGCATCTAATCCCAGCTACTTGGGAGGCTGAGGCAGAAGAATTGCTTAAGCTAGGGAGGCAGAGGCTGCAGTAAGCTGAAATTACGTCACTGCCCTCCATCCTGGGCAACAAGTGTGGAATTCTATCTCAAAAATAAAGATACTGAACTTTAAATAACCTAATCTTTTTACAGAAATATATACCTGTTTTTTTTACACAAACATGCATTGCAAATATTTTTTAGGCTCTACTTGTATGCACAGAGGAATGTTAAGTCTGATTATACTTTATTCCCACACTCTGAGGACTTTTAGTAAAGGAGACCACAGGAGATAGTAGAATATTACTATTTCACACAGAACCTGTTAGAAACAGAGTATTAATAGTAATTGTTTATTATATAGTGATCATCCTCTACCACATCCCTGAAACGAGTCTTATAGACTCTCTTCAAGGAGAAATGTAAAAGTGTAAGCAAACACACATTTTTTATTGTTAAACTCATAAGTTAATTGATAATTTATTACTTAATTCCAGAATTATTTATTTATTTATTACACCTCTGTGTTTATGATAGAGCATCTCACATACCATATCATTTCCTACAAATTCACTCTGAATTTTGATATGAGAAACTACAACAGTGATTTGAAACTGCAGGTAAAAAATACAACACCAAAAATGATTCAAATATAATCTCTATGATTAAATTTTGGTAAACTGTTCTCCAAGTGAGATTTATCAATACTTTTTAAAAATGGTTTTGATTGTTCACATATTCTGAAGTTAGTCTGTTTTCTTTTGTTAAGCTACTAAAACCCCCAATTTAGAGAAAATTCAATATATGGTTGTAATATATAAGTTACTGGGATTATTTAATTTTTAAACAAATATTCAGATTTCTTTTTAAAAGTGAAATGGAAAACACAATAATTAAGATCTATTACTGAGCCTTCCAAAGTATAATTTATTAAACATTGAACTATATTTAAAATTTATGCAATTATTAGAAAGTAATGCAACGTTGGTATTTTTCAAAGCAACAGAAGCTGATTTTTAAATATTTGAATTTTAAATTCAAAGTACAAGATATTTTTAGATATTTACAAGTCCAAAATTTTTAAGGTTAGCAGAAAAATAAGACATTAGATAGACAAAGATAGTTCTATATTATAATAATATTAAAAAATTTGTATAGAATATAGAGAAGGGATCTTCAAGAAATTTTATTTATTGATGGGAAAAACAGAAAGAAATATGAGTCAGACAGAAGCAAGTTGTGATGAATGTTTCATTCTGGAGTGAAATGTGATTTTTGAATAAGTGAGATGTAATAAAGAAGACAGTGAGAAGATGAAGTGTCACATTATCCCATTGCACATTGAAGCATAAGTGACTCCTATACCAATCTATTTCATCTGCTGGAGAATAGACTGGCTATCAACTGAGGAGACACTGAACCATCAGGAGAAATTCAGCATAAGAAGAATTTTTTTCTTTTAAACTTTCAAGAGCAGACATAGGTCTTTCAGTCTTGAGTGTTTATGTGGCCATCAAGTGAAGAGCCAGAAAGTCCTCAAGGAATAACTGCTGGGAAATGAACTCATTTAGAATTTATAAAACTTATCTAAAAGCTTGGTTAAATTTAAACTCAAACAATAAATTACGGTTATAGAATTTGAGCCATAAAGTAAGAAACATCAGATAAGCATCATAAAACACACAATTATTGTCCTTTCTAACAACATTGATGGTTGACATTAGGGGAAAAAGCCAGTGTCATTTCATTCCAATCTTGGAAAATCATCAGTCAATCAAGGACGTATATGCATATTCATCCATCATTCAGTTCTGGTAAACCCAGTCACCATGGGGAAAATGGTTTATAATATTATGTTTGAGCATTTACTCAAAAATGAATGTTTGTGGAAGTAGGTAGAAGCTTAAATCTCAGAGACACCAGGATGGACACACACACACACACACACACACACACACATCAGGTATTAGTTTTGTTTTTCTTTCTTTCTTTTCTTTTCTTTTTTTTTTTTTTTTGAGACAGAGTTCTGTGGCCAGACTGGAGTGCTCTTGGCTCACTGCAATCTTCGCCACCCTAGTTCAAGCGATTCTTCTGCCTCAGCTTCCCGAGAAGCTAGGATTATAGGCATGTGCCACCACACCCGGCTAATTTTTATATTTTTAGTACATACTGGGTTTCACCATGTTGGCCAGGATGCATGATCTCCTGACCTTGGGATCCTCCCGTCTAGACCTCCCAAAGTGCTAGAATTACAAGTGTGAGCCACCAAGCCCAGCCTTTTCATTTCAATTTGAGTATAATATTTATAAAGATTAGATTAATACCATGAGAAATAATGGTTTATTTTATAAATATTAATAGGTTCTTAAATTTTTCAGTTTTCTGTTTTATAAAATTTAGAAGATATGAAGCATCTCAGCCTATAAAAATATGTTTATTTCTAATATGCCCTAATCTAGAGGCTTTCAGGTAGATTAAAATGTAGGAAATCTTATGGAATCTGTCCTCAATGGGCACCATTTTCTTTTTGATGCTGAGAAATAGACTCTTTATTGTTTCTTTTTGTATAGAAAATAGAGAAGGGCCTTTACTCTGTAGGTTAAATGCTTGAAAAGGGTGATAAGTTATTTAATTAACATAATCATTGGATAAATATCAGTTCATCACGAAAGTATACTAAGCACTGTGAAAGGAGCTGGCTATAGAAAGAAAAGACATAGCACCAGGCTTCACAGAAATTACATCTTGCTATGAAAGATATGCAGAAATAATTGTAAAATAGAAACAAAAAAATATCAAATTGTGTGTTCTAAGAAGGAAATTCTGAGGAATGTTATCATGGAAAAATAAAAGCAGCAGTAAGGATATTTTTCATGAGTTATTTGATAAATCCCTTGTGGAAAAATTATATCTAAATTAAGGCATGAGACCTGAAAAATGACAAGCTGTGAGACATGAAAAAGGATGAGAATGTGTATTTTACACCTAGAGTCTAGCAATGACATAGATTCTGTAGTAGGAATTGCTTAGCTTGTTTAAGGATTGTGAAAAGAAAAAGATTATATTAAGTTAGCATGAGAATGGCACAAAGTAAGGTTGGGAAAAAAATTTGCCCTGTAAAGAGTTGAAATTTATTTTAGGAGCAATGGCGTATAACATGATCTTCTTTCCCTAAAAGCTAACTCTGTATGGAATGCTTGGAATGGAAGAATGCAAAATAGGAGGCTATCTTGGTAGGCAAAAAGTTATGGATATCCACAATAAATATGGGTATTTAAAAAGGAATGTAAATGACACAAAAACATTTTCATTTAATCAAGATATCACAATTTGTTGTATTAAACAGTTAATAAAAATGGGGGCTACATTACTCATTAAACATGAAGTTATTCTTTAAAGAAAAAAACCTGAACAATATTAAACACAATCCACATTTTTTAATGAGCATTAAAATCCAATCTCCCTTAAAGACCACAAGAGGAAAAATAACAAAATGAATTAACAAAACAAACAATAAAACCATTGATTTTAAGGAAACAATGAAACCTATGTGCAAACTAACAAAACATTCACAGACCTGGGCTTACAGTAAGAGACCTTGATAAGAAAGTACCAGTATAAACTGCAAAGCTAATTGTCACCTGTCTTCACCCCATTGTGTTCTGCATCTGATGAAGAAAGGTACACATTGTAATTTGGACTTTATAAGTGCTACCCAGTAAAGGCAGAAGAGAGAGTGAGGACATTAAAACTGAGGAAAGAGTAGGCTGGCTTGCAGTAAATTTTTCAATAAAAGGAGAAAACAACATGACCCTAATATGGACTCAGGAATAGGGAGGTCATTGTGTTAGTCTCTTGTTGCTGTGACAAATTACCACAAATTTAGTGGTGTAAAATGATGTAAATTTATTGTTTTACAGTTCAGGACTGTAAATGTCCAAATTGGGTTTCTGTGGGCTGAAATTAAGGCATCAGCAGGTCTGTGATTCTTTCTGAAAGTTCTAGGAAAGAATTCATTGTCTTGTCTTTTCCAGCCTGGAAAGGCTGATTGCAAAGTAGCCTCATGTTCAGAGCCAGCAACGGCAGGTTGAGACTTCCTCACATAGCATCTCTCTGACTCTGGCTCTTCTGAGTCACTCTTCTACATTTAGAAACTCTTAGATTTACTTTGGGCATACATAATAATCCAGGATGATCTTCCTTTTTAGGATTTCCCATTTTAATTCTATCTGTAATCTTAATTCTCCCTTACAATGTGAGATATCACAGGTTCTGGCAGTTAGAACTTATACTATATGGAAATCTTTTCTTGGAGAGGACGACAGCATTATTCAGCCTATCATAATTGTTTTAGGTGAGTAAAAGGCATATGTTTTATTTTATGCAAAAAACAGGAGAAATAAAAATAATGTATTCTTTATATCAACAGTTAAGTGAGAGAAAAGTGAGGACAGAGTTCAGGACTTATTTTTGGAAAGAATAAAATCTCTGAATCTTTACACCCAGCTCAAATATCAACAGCTATGCTTATACAAAACATTTTATTTTCTCTCCAGTAATACATAGTAATTATTAATTATTATCACTTATTTAAAGCTCTTTTCAAAATATATTAATTAATTGAATACTTGCCATTTTAGCCAAAATACTGTTCTAAAAACTGTGAGTAAAAGATGAGTGAGTCTTAATATTTTGCCCTAAGACATTTACGAATTTATTGAAATATTATTTATTTTAAAACATATCAAAAACACATAAAGATAAATTTTTATTCAATTAAAAAGAGAAATAAAACAGCCACAATTCCAGAGTCTAATTCTCCAGATAAAGGAAGTCTATGGCAGTTGTTACATGCAATATGGACCAAATGAAAGATGGTCCCTGTAATTCCTTTTATGTTGCATCTAATGTAGAAAATAATGTGCTTGTGTGCTTCAGAAAAGACTTGATAAGCCTCATTGTCAAATGTTAACTTGAGGAAACAAAGTAAGGGAGACCAAATAATAGACCCCCAAAAAATCCATACCCTAATCCCTGGCACTTAAGAATATGGTTCTTACATGAAAATAGGAATTTTGCAAATGCAGTTGAAGATGTGTATCTTTAAATATGGAGATAATCCTAGATTACCCATTCAGATCAGCCTAACTCTAATCACATGAGCCATTAGAGACAGATACCTTTCTTAGTCTGGTCACCTCAGCCATGTGCCAGTAAGTCAAGTCAGAGCCATTCCACATGGTAGGATTTCAGTCATTGTTGTTGAATCTGAAATAGAGGACAATGTATAAGAACTTGAGAGAGGTTTCTAGAAACAAAGATAAGCCACCAGCTAACATACAGAAAAGAAACAAAGATAAGCCACCAGCTAACAATCACAAAAGCAGTGATTTTGGTTTTATAGCTTCAAAAAAAAAATGAGGTTCAACCAGTAACCTAATTTAATTGAAAAAGTGAATTTTTTCCAGAGCCTCTCCTAACTGCCCAACCACCTGAAACCTACCTTAATTTTTGCCTTATAAACATTGAACAAAGACACTAGTCAAGTCAAACTTGACTCTGACTGACAAAACTGGGGGAAAAAAAAGAATTGGTGTTGATTTAAACAAGTAAGATTTAAAGAATAATAATAACCTTAAAATATAATCAAATGGAATGAAATAAAACAGAAATAAATAAAATATCCTTAATACAAATACCCGTTAAATAAAATAAAACTCAAGAAAGATGAATATCAACAACATAGGCTGAGTGAAAGAAGCCAGAAACAAAATAGCAAGTAGTGTCCGAGTCCATTTGTATGAAATTCTATCATAGAAGAGGTAAAATTTATCTCTAATGGCAGAATAGTGATGATGGTATGAGATGAATATGGGAGTAGAGGGTTATTGCAAAAGAGCACAATGAAATATTTCGATGTTATGGAGGACATATTCTATATCTTGATTATGGTTCTGGTTACATGGGTGTATATATTTTTTTAACTAACCAAACTGTACAACCAAAATGTATGTGTTATAGCTTATGCATATTATACTTATAAGCCTCTCTTTTTATATGGCACTCTCCGAACTCTTCTCCACATGAAAAAAATATCCATTTTAAATTATAAATTTTATCATCTTAATTTATGCTTTAACAATGTTCAATGCCTTGTCTCAACCCATTTGAATATATTGTTTTAATCTCTTCTTCCCATACCTGCAACACTTTAATAATAGACATGATCTCATTTATCTGAAATCACTGACATCACCTCTTCATTTAGTTCCTTTTTTCAAATACATAAGAAAATACCTGCTATTTTGATTATTTCCCTTTGTTTCTTTGGTCCTTTTATTGCATGTATCATGATTATATTTACATCTTTATTTGACTAATTTTGTACTGTCTGCATTTCATAGTAAGCTGCATATGTCAAAACACTGTCTCTGCATTAATTTTTCCTGCCAATGTATATCCAGTGCCTAACAAAGTGTGTGCCATATATGTTTTGAAATAAATGTATTGATTTAATCAATAAAATAATGAGTGAAACATTAGGAATTGACAGAAATAAAATATACCTGCTACTTTAATTATTCTTAGCTCTGCTTAGTTGACAATTTATCTCTACAAAGTTATAAGTTCAGAGCAGAGTTAATATCATATTTCTTCACCACTATATGATGAAAATCAGACACCTATATATTTGATGAATATGGTTTTCAACTATTAAATGAAATGAATCCTGCAAACTCAAACATATAAATGTAAAAGTTGTAATCACTTTTCTTCAACTATCCTTTTTTAAATAAAAAATGCAATTTGAAAATATTTTCAATTGTAACAATACAATATATATTTTAAGATTAGCCAATAAAAATATCTGTAAAATATACATGTTTGTTATCTGTTGGTTTAACAGTCAAGTAACTATGCAGCATTAATTTATAATAAAAATTATTACTGTTGTTAATATAAAATTTTTTATTTGATGAACAATTAGTAGAAACTCTTTAATAACTTCAGATGATTTATCACCAAAAGAATGATGAAAATGAAAAACGATAAAGTTAATTGTTTCAAAATAGAACTAAAATATATACGTTATATGACTGGTTAAGTAAAATGCTGTCTGCCAGTGTCGCAAGACTGGAGGTTTTAAAAATGTTTTCTAAATTTTTTGAAAGAGAAGAAAATACTCAGCCTACATTCTCATGCTATAGAGTTGATTGTGCTTAAAAGGGTTGTCTTGAAGAAGAGTTTACAT
This sequence comes from Leontopithecus rosalia, assembly GCA_028533165.1. Classification (NCBI taxonomy): domain Eukaryota; kingdom Metazoa; phylum Chordata; class Mammalia; order Primates; family Cebidae; genus Leontopithecus; species Leontopithecus rosalia. The sequence continues at coordinate 168,141,068 of CM052648.1, read as the reverse complement.
TATATTTTATATATTACTGTAGTATTTTCAGGTATTAACAATATCTTGTTTCTAGAGATACTAAGTTTCATTAGCATCCACCTTCAAGTGTAAGGTGTTCATACATTAGGTAATGGTACTATTCCCTGAGGAATCTGGCAGATTATGCAGACAATGATAATGACTCTAATGTTCTTTTGACAAGGAAATGTCATACCATAAATGTGTCATTTAGAATTCTTCATTGAATAAGATCATCACTGACAGAGCATTTGGTTTCCCTTTTAGAAAATGACCTCATAAATGTCTTCAAGTTTCTATGTTCTGATATAAATGGCACTTCCTACTGAAACATGAACATTTAACAGATCACTCATGAGTACTCTGACAAAGAAAGGCTATAGAAACTCTTACAAGCACAATAAGAGCCCAACACTTTCCCAAGAGAAAGCAATTATAAGGGCAAACATATCTATCAAGAATAGCTTACAGAGTGTTCAACTATTGCAATATACATATTTATTATTTTTAAACTATTTGTTGAGTTCCTTGTATGCTGCACGCATGATTTCAGATGCAGAATTTTTTTAAGCCAATGTATTTTTTAATAGAAAAGGAGATCCAAAGGAGAAGTGATGTGTTCTTCCAAAGTGGCTGCAGGGGAGATGCAGCAAAGTTGTCAGGGAAACCATCCATTGAAATATATGAATATAAATTCTGAATGATGAATATAAATTATGTAAGTGGAAATGAGGGATGAATTGAGTGGTGTCATGTGTGAAAATCATGAAGCAGCACCTAATAAATTGCAGAAGTATTGCATAAGATACTCTAGATTTAAATTCAATAAATTATTGGAATCTTCTAACTTTGAGTGTATTCTTTGCACATTTTAATTATTGATCACTAGGTCAATACAGTGTGAGTTAGGAAGATAACATGAACTCTCTTGTTCTAAGTTGCAAATTTGAAATCGTTTTTATTGAATAAAATCCTTAAACTCATCTATTATATCTTTTATCAACATGATTCCTAAGGTAGAATTTGCATATAATAAAATGCATCTATTTTAAGAGCGCTATTTTATTTTTGACAAGTATGCATACTCAGGATTCTACTACTGCATTCAAGGTGTTCAAATATTCATCACCAGTGAGACCTTCTTCTGCCCTGTGATTTTATGTGTGAGTTCATGGGAGAGTATGCTCCAGGGGACTATTGAATTTCTTCATATTACATGAGTGAGACATTAACTTACCTTTTTTCCAGATCAACTTTTAAAGGTATTTTTGGATTTAGAGAAAAGAGAAAGAACCTTTCTCAAGAATAAATGGCAGGCATATTTGCTATCATTTATGATAATGTTAATGTCTTCCACCAAGAAAAAGGACAGCCATGTGTATTGCCTATTTTTAATAACTCAAATTCCCTAACCTCAGGGTCCCCCATTATAACACAACTGAGTGTGTGCAGGTGTCATCTAATCTTCCTCTCCAAGCTATATGGGAACTGGGCTCAGAGACTTCAGGCTAAAATGCTAATTCTCTGTCAAATGCTATTTTTTTTGGTGAATAATAAATTAAAATTTGCCCTTTAGAGATTTCTCTCCTCTACAAGTATTTGTGAGACAGCAGCTGGCTAAATTTTAGCCGGCAAGTATGTAAAATCTCAGACACTTCCCAGTTGTTGCCAGTTTTGGTGACAATGATGAGATGCTGAGAAAATCATGGCCTGCAGAAGAGGAAGTTTTGAGGGTCAACAGGGCAAGTAATGGGATTTGAGGGAAGGCCAGAGAAAAAGATAAAGAACATATTTATTAAATTTTATGCTCAATCAGATAGTAAGTTCTCCTTTAATTTATCTTATTCTAATGAGGAAGAATTGAGGAGGTGAATGCTGGCAAAGTACTAGAAAGCAGATTCTATAGCAGGTGTTGCCAAAATGGAGGGCTGGTTCTTTTAAACCTATGCAAGGTTGGAAGCCTTTCTTGATACTTTTAAGTTGCTATAGAGTTCTAAAATGTGTCCTAAGTTGGAAATAGTTTCTGATCATTTTTCAGGCAAAATTATACACATCCATGTACACTGCTTGGCGCAAGATGAAACTGCATGACTGTTCTGGGAAGAAACCAGGCAAATTGTTAAACTATGGATAGTTTGTTTTGCAAATGAGGGAGGAAAATGTGTAATGTGTGTTAAAGAAAATTGCAACAGCTGAGGAGTCTCACTGCTTAATCCTTCCTACAGTCTACCATACCTACAGTCGATTCACTAGAAGACAATAGTAAACATCTCAGAGATTGTTCATTTGTTTGTTTTTCTCAGTAGGACCTAGCTGCTACATTTTCTCAGGGAGATTTCCTGAGACAAACGAAATTCTTGCGTGAAAATATAGATCGAGGTATTGACTAGTAACTGAGCTCTTGTTGCCCCAGACTGGGTTCTCTCTGCTGATTAAACTGACACACCAAATAATGAGAAACTGACTCAAAGAAATCTAGGTAAAATCATGATGCCCTTCTACTGTGAAAAAGTCCCCAAATCATTATATTGTCACCAGGCAAGAACTAAAGAAATGCTTTCATAGTAATGGGTCTGCAAATGCCCTCAGTTTCAGTCATTGATAAAGTTTCTGTAGTATGAGCCAAGTTTATATAAATTACAGAGCACAGACTTGTGGTTCTGGCCAGAAAGAAATGTAACTATAACTGTTTACAAAAGTTTCACAAAATTTCCAAGGCTAAAATAGAGTCACTGCCATGAATGCCTCATCACCTGATAAAAAGTGAATGGCAGGTCAAAAATAGTTGGAAGTTTCTTTGATTGCATCACGAGCCTCTTCTACACCAGTTGCTACCAAAAGTATACCTAAAGGATTGTTGAAGATCATGAAGCAACTCTCTTTCTTCACACTCCTACCAATCCCTTTGATGTGGTTAGGCCTCTGCCCCACTCATCCCATCTTTTCTTTTTTCTTTGTTTGTTTGTTCTTTGAGGAGTCTCACTCTGTTGCCCAAGCTGGAGTTCTGTGGCACCATCTCTGCTCACTGTCATCTCTGCTGCCAGGGTTGGTCAAGTGATTATCCTGCCTCACCCCTGCAAGGAGCTGGGATTACAGGTACCTGCCACCTTGCCTGACTAATTTTTGTAGTTTTAGTAGAGACAGGGTTTCACCATCTTACCCCAGGCTGGTCTTGAACTCTTGACCTCATGATATACCCACCTTGGCTTCCCAAAGTTCTGGGATTACAGGCATAAGCCACTACTCCTGGCCTCAAATCTCATCTTGAATTGTAATCCCCTGGTGTTGAGGGAGAAACCTGATGGGAGGTGATTGAACCATGGAGGAAGTTTCCTCCATACTGTTCTAGTGGTAGTGAGTGAGTTCTCATGAGAGCTGATGATTTTATAAGCACTTGGCATTTCCTCTGCTCACAGTTCTCTCTCCTGCCACCATGTGAAGAAGTTTTCTCTTTCTGCTTCACCTTCTGCCATAATTGTAAGTGTCCTGAGGCCTCCCCAGTCATGTGGAACTGTGAGTCAATTAAACTTCTCTTCTTTATACATTACCCAATCTCTGGTACTATCTTTATGGCAGTGTGAAAATGGACTAATACTCTCTTCTCCCTCTATCTTCATTTCAGCCTCTTAAAAGACAAAGAGTGTTATAAGGTCTTTGGCTGAGGTCTCCCTCTGCCTAAGAAAGATGGAAAATCATAAAAACTTACCTAAGTATGCTGAGGAATTTCAGAGAGGCAGACTCAAACATAAGACTCCACTGGATATAAGCACATGAGTCAGGAATATGCAAAAAAGAGGCGACTTATCTAAGCTAATAGCATTTTTGCAGGGCTTATAGTAGGAAAGTGAAGTAAGGAAAACTTGAGGGTGAGGTCATTTGGACTAATTCCACATACTATTTTTTGTGTGTGTTTTCTGCATCTTGACATATAACTAAAATTGTTATGTCCTGTGAACTTCCCAGTCTCATAATTGCTGAAAGGAAACTTTCTAATTGCAAGAGTCACATGTCGAGAAATGCTAGTAGTACACATGAATTGCTTCCCAATTGCCACCCCACCTAAGTGGTTTAATAAAATTAGTACCAAATGCCAGGAGGAGAAAGGGAAATCATAGCCTCAACTAAGGACTTAAAATATGCAGGAGTAAAAGAGGTGCAATATGTCAATAACAGCCATCTATGACTAGTCATAAAGCATATTAAAAATTGGGGATTCAGAATGCATTATCTTCTACTGAATCCATCTTTTATAATTCTGGAGGTTTCAGACATTGTGACTATAACTGAACCATTATACAAATGTAAGGTACGTTTTTAAAAGATATCACGAACATATTCTTTGCCAGTAACAGAGAATGAAGACCAATTTGGATTTACTTGGCAAGATCTCCATTATACTTTGTAGTATTCCCCCTCTTTTGCTATTACTTGGTGGATCAGAATTTACCATAAGCGATTCTACACTCTAATGTTAAAAGCACTCAAATTCAATAATAAGATTCTAAATTGGAAAGAGAGATTAATGTGGATTGTGGGTTGGTTCCTTTGGGCTAATTGAGTTTAATTTTGTTGTTGCTTGTAGATCTGAATGTGTCTTAGAAACTTAATTGTTCTAGACAGTACTCTTAGTCATCTTTCTAGGTAGGAGGTGGATAAAAAAGAATGTAACCTAGACATTAGAGGTGTTTCATTAACTTCCTGTGTTACTGAGACCGAATCCTGACTAATTAACCTCCAAATTGCTATTATCATGTAAAAATTTTTACTGTATTTTAATAAGTAGGAAAATCTTGGAGATACTTGGAACAAAGCCACTAAGGTAGCCGAGAAGGGAAAAGTGAAATGAATCAATTTACATTTTTATGTTTTATGTTTTATTTCATTATTTCAAAAGATAAAAATATAAAATATGTATTTGATCTAGTTTTTGCTTTTTTTGGAAATGTTTTTAAAACTAGAAAATTATAATGCAAACTAAGATTCATTTTCAAAGCATCTATTTTCACTTCATATTGCCTTTCATCTAGGAATCTAAGAGCATTCCATTGCTTTTCATGATTTGCCAGAGGCTCAAGAGAAATCCAGTCTGTACTCATGTCGGTGACACTGACTGCCCTTTTTTTTTTTAAATGAACACCCATAGCTTTACTACTGTGGAGCAAAATTCTTGACCTGTTTTTCTAAAAACAAAAACCATTCATTTGTACAGGAGTTTCTGTATAACAGGATTTAATGTTTAGACTGGTTAGGAATACATGTACACTTAAGAAAAAAAAGAAAAAAATACTTTTAATGTGATTTCTAAAGCCTCCAATAGTCGAATAAATAGTTAACATAAAAAATTGTGTTTACTGTGCTTTGGCCTGAGATATGTATTAAAAATATCAAACCCTTTTTACCTATAACATTGATGCACAAGAATAAAGAAAAATAATGAAATTCAACTTTTCCATCTCTTTTTCCATTGTGCCTACAAGAAAGCTGAAAGACATATCTTGTTAACCCCTGCCTGGTAAGTCCTCCTGAAATTCTGTAATTTAGCGTTTTTTAAAAGTTTAGTCAGGAAATAATAACGATTAGAATCCTTGGAACATAGTAAGCAGTTGACAATAATTCTTTATTGATACCTGTGATATACAGATAACGTGATGTAATGTAAAATATCGTACATTAGAAATATGCATATGAATAATTCATAAGCAGTTGATAGTATGGAGCTAAGAAAGAAAAGATGGTGTATACGCTACTGTCATATACATTCATTATTCAAGCAAACTTTGCATTTTAGAAGAATCGCAATAACAGTAACAGTAACGCTAGTGAATCTAATCATAGTCATCATAAAAAACATTACATGTGTTAGGAGCCATACTAATCATTAATCATGAACACAATTATTAATTTTACCCACGATAAAAATTTAATTAGGAAATAGAATTATGAATTCCTTTTATTTCTGTACTGAGAAACTTGGGAAATCCAGTAACCATGTAAGTCTTAATGTGGTCTAATCTGTAAAAGTGAATATCAATAATTCCTCCTGTACAAAATTCCATATAGTTTTCCACAGAAATAAGTCATTTTGCATAAAAATACTTTACACATTGCAAGGTAATATGAAGAATGAACTAGTCATACTATTAATGATATTTATGGAATCTTCCATTTGATGCAAATATGAACCAAGGAGCCATAAAAGGTTGGGGTAAATTAAAATCGATTATATAGTAAGGTTATATAATGGACAAATTATATGCCAATGTTGAAACATAGTGCATGCTTTTGTTCTATAAGGAAGATGTTTAGAAAATGTTTCCCTCTTAGTACACATGGAGGAGATAATTGGCTGAGCGAAGCAGTTTCTACCTTGAAAAAAGCAAAAAGCAGAAAGCAAGGGTTACATTTGAAAAGAAGAGTAATTTTAAGTGGCTAACGTGAGACAAGTTTTCATGACCAGCTGACAGTCCAGGCTCACTGGAGCTGTTAACAGGTCTCAAGATGAGAGCTTAGAACCAAAGCAGCTGCGTTTCCTGGGCATACGTTGTGTAGTCATTATGTCCCACACATCAAGCACAGGGGTCATCTTCTATTGCCTTGTAAACACAATCACTCCATATTCTGAGGTTTTAGTTGGATACTATTAAAATAATGACTAATGAAAAACATAAAAACAGTATCCATAACAGCTAACATAAAAAGATAGTAGGAGAATATATATGCATACATATTATATGTGCATATGCACTCACATATTATCTTTTATTTTATATATATATATAATATCTATTTTCTCTCCTCTTTTTCACATTTATTATGCATCAAATAATACCTGTTTTATTTAGATTATCTCATTCAATCCTAACAATTCAACACACAGATATAATTACTTTCACTTTAGGAATGGTGTAATTAAAAATAAAAGCTTTGAGTCATTGGCCCAAGTTCAGGCAACTGAACAAATGTTTAAACCAGTATTTAAAACAAGGCAGTTTGATTCTAGAGACAGGTTTCTTCACCATCACGCACTGCTTCTTTTGATGCAATCTGGTTTTACTAACCTCAGAATATTGTGTATTTATGAATTTATCATGTTGGGCTATTTATCCCACTGCCTCACCTAGCAAGGACACACACACACACACACACACACACACACACACACAGAATAATTGTTTCAGAGTGACAGGAATTATATTTTAGCTGAGTCAATAATTTATATGTAGGGGTCTAGATTTGGAGGCTGTTTGTCCTGTATCTAACTAGAAGTTATTATTTTCTCATAAAATGTCAGTGTTGTAGAACACTTGACACAATGAAAATCCCAGAGGAGAAAGTGGCAACTTTCGGATATATTACAGGAAAGAATTAAACACAGATACATTTCTTCAATTCCAACATTTTATCTAACTATAAAGTACAACAAACAGGACTGACAATAACTCAAAATGGGAATATTAAGCCATTTTTTGTGAAGTAACGATGGATTTAATGTAATTGCTCATGACAATTTGCTAAAATGAAGGCAACTTTTCAGATGATGTAGGTGTTAATTGCAAAGAACATTAGCAGAAAGCATATGATGCAAAGAGAATATAGCATGAATTGAAGCAGGACAGAAATATTATTCTTAATAATATATTCATTAGAGTCAACTCCAAGTTTATAAACGTGAGAGACCAAAATAAAATAAAACAAGGTATGTGTAGTTTATGCATAATAAATCTATTTGTACTCTATGTATTCTCGACAACTTTCAATTTTTCTATTGATTTCTTTAACATTTTTTGAAATGTTCATGTCTCCTTTATTTCCTTGTCCCAGTTCAGTCCTTCACTTGATCTTAGCATGTCCTGTCAAGTTGCTGTTAAATGGGAATCTGCAATTTAAAGCAGATAACAGTTAACTTAAGTTCTTTATCATCTCTATCTATTCCCAGAAAGAAAACTTAGAGCTATGTATCTTAACAACATTTCATACTATGGAAGCTTATCTTGGAAAAAGGAAATATTAAAGTTGACAATCAAGCTCTTTCTATGAATTTACTTAAAAGTGACTGACAAAAACAGAAGCAAGTTTACTAAATAAGCATATTTCTCACTCAGCACATATGAGCTCAAATAAATGTTTCAAACATTAAATATTTTCTCCATATGGAAGCGCCTACCACTTTTTCCCCAAAGATAATAGGGCTGAATCTCTCAGAGCCATCTCAGAGATTACGTTCCTCTCCTCCTACATTTCAAAGTTTGCTTCTTATGAATGTACCTTACCAAAGGGAGAGCTGAACTTCTACAAAAACAAAACAAAACAAAACCAACAAAAAAAAAACTCAGTCACTTACATCATTCTGAGTAAGCTACCATAATGGTATGGTTTAATACTTTTTACATTCAAATTTTTAAAACTAATTATGAAGTATTTGAAACTTTGAGTGTGAAGTTATATACATTTTTACTTATAAACTTTATAGACATATATATCTACAAATTTTAAAGAGAATATTTAAAGCACCCATTTAAGAAATGTATTACTAGAGAGCAAAGTTATTTTTATAGCAGTGAAAAATGATTAAAATTTTTGCTACAAATTGCTAAATGTCCTCTTTTTGGCTATAATAATAATATATACATATGTGTTTGTAAATATATATACATGTACGTATATATAAACAAATATTTTATTCAGGCACACACAAGTATAAATCTATGTGTACACATATATGTAAGAATATGTAAGTTAATAATGCACAGTAAGTTAGAACTTCTCAATGATTAAACTCTCTTGAACTTAAGCACTAAAGTAATTTCATTTAGAATAACAATGTTACCTTATTCCTTCAAAAATAAGGCAAAATACTTGCTAGGAATAAAACCAAAATAAAATGTTTATTTCATTTTAGTTCTATATTAGTAAATGTAAAAATGTACATCTGGTAGCATTTCCATTAGACGTGAATCTTGACCTATCCCTAAGATTGGAGAATAAGTATTTGAGTTGAGATAAATTATGGGTTCCTGGGAAACAGTATTTTATTTTATTTTCTAGAAAAGTTCAAGAATTATTCCCCCAAAAGGCAACTTCAAGGACAACAAGCTATTCTAAAATTTCATTGTATTTTTACATTTGCTATAACTAGCTAATTATTTTCCAAACTTGATAGTGTAAATTAAAATTATCTTATAAATTTGTACAGCTATCAATTTTATCTTTTCCAACACTGGGGAACTTCCTTGCCCACTATTGTTTCTCTAGACTAAGTGTCCATGGACAAACATGTGATTGTACAAAACATGTATAGTTTAGATAAGAAGGGAAGATACAAGTATTATCTTCAGAAATATTATCTTCACTGAAATATAAATTAATCATTTCCCATAACAAATGAATTTGTAAAGAGACAAAAATATTTATTGAAAATAATTACTTGAATAATTATTTTAATTGATAATTTGAGGATAAACATAATTTGTATATGTTAATCTATATAATTTACTACAAATATATTTAACTTGTTCATCTCAACTTATTCATATTTGTAAATGAAGATAAAATGTTATTTATACTTAAAACCTTTTTCTCTCCAAAATACTTTGTCTTACAATTGCGAATCATAATATAAACAATTTTAGTTTTCACAATGTATTTGTTAACATGAATGAATGTTCAGAAATTAGGGAAAATCATGACTGGAACAAGGCTATAATATATACAGTGTAGTAAGTGAACTACTAACTGGCTCTACCCATTCAAATATTTAGATTTTCCCAACTCTTACAAGTAGTAATTGCAGTTACCCATTGCATCTGGTACCTCAAATTGTGGTGAACTTATATGCTAATCCATACTTGGCTTTTCTTATGCATTTGTACAGTAACTGTCTTTTATTTTCATCCTCTTTTGAAAGTACATTTTTCTATTTTATCCCTTTGTGAGGGTGCTTGTCCCTCTTGTAATCTGGCTTTCTTGGCTGTTTTGTTTCTCGGATGCAGCTGTGAAAAGTTTAGATTTAGTACATATTTTCCAGATTAATTTAGGAGAATTCTTTTATAATTTCTACCTTTTAAGAAGTAGGACTCTCATAATAATAATTGAAGAAGAGCAATGTAGGTATCAGGCTGATGAAGATGGTTGATGTTAATGACTAACAGCTTCTTTTGCTCTGCTTAGCATCTGAACACACTTATTTTATGGGAGGTAAATTGGAATCTGGGTTCTTCCACAGTCTTTGAATGCCAAAGAAAAATCTAGTCTGTGCTTATTTTCTGGTAGTAGGGCAAAAGAATGTGAAAAATGGTTGGCCCAAGAAATATGCCTGGCCATAGTACCCAATGTTGAGAAAATGGCCTGTAGAGTGGCCCAATTTTCCTTACCTAAGGGTTTAGCAGGGACGACTTCAGGACTTGAGAATGCACAGATCTTGATATCCCTGAGAGGTCCTAGAACCAATTAGCTGCACATGTTGAGGGACAAAAATATTAATAATATAGTTACCTTTAGAACAGGGGGATATTGGTGATGCATATTAGTAGAAAAATAAGTGATCCTGTTATAGCAAAGAATTTATGGCTAAGTCCTCAAAAGCAATTGCAATGAAAACAAAAATTTACAAGTGGAATCTAATTAAACTGAAGAGCTTTTGCATAGCAAAAGAAATTATCAGCAGTGTAACCAGACAACCCAGAGAAATGGGAGAAAAATATACGCATCCAACAAAGATCTAAATGAGAATTTATAAGAAACTTAAGGAAGTCAACAAGCAAAAAACATACAATCTTATTAAAAAGTTTGCAAGGCCAGGCATGGTGGCTCAGGCCTATAATCCCAGCACTTTGGGAGGCTGGGGCAGGTGGATTGCTTGAGGTCAGGTGTTTGAGACCAGTCTAGCCAACATGGTGAAAGACTGTCTCTACTAAATATATTTAAAAAATTAGCCAAGCACGGTGGTTAATACATGCCTGTAATCCTAGCTACTTGCGAGGCTGAGGCAGGGGAATTACTTAAATCAGGGAGGTGGAGGTTGCAGTGAGCCAAGATTGTGCCACCTCACTCCAGCCTGGACAACAAAGCAAGACTCCATCTGAAAAAAAAAATAAATTGGAAAAAACATGAACAGATACTTCTCAAAGAAGACATACAACACAAAGAGCAGCCAACAAATACATATATATATATATATATATAAATTCTCATGATCACTAATCATCAGAGAAATGCAAATTGAAATCAAAATGAGATACCATCTCACACCAGTCAGAAGGGCTACTACAAAAAAGTCAAATAATAACAGATGTTGGTGAGACTACAAGGAAAGGGAATGCTTTTACCTGTTGCTTGGAATATAAACTTGTTCAGCCACTATGGAAAGCAGTTTGGAAATATCTCTAAGAACTAAAAAGAGAATAAGCATCCTACTCAGCAATCCAATTACAGGGTATATACCCCCCCCAAAAAAAATTAATTGTTCAAATTTGTTTTGAACAAAAGACCAAAAAGACCAATGCACTTGCATGTTCATCACAGCACTATTTAGCAGACATAGCATATACCCAGATGCCCATCAATGGAGGACTGGATAAAGAAAATGTGGTACATATACACCATAGAATACCATGCAGCCATAGAAAAGAATGAAATCACATCCTTTGCAGCAATATGGATGCACTGGAGGCCACTATCCTGAGTAAATTAACTCGGGAACATCAAACCAAATACTGCATGTTCTCACTTACAAGTGAGAGTTAAACACTGAGTACACATGGACGTAGAGATGGCAACAATAGTCACTGGAGACTACAAGAGGGGGAATAAAGATGGGGAAAGGATGGAAAACTACCTATTTGGCACTATGCTCACCTCCCACGAGTTCTATCATACCCCAAACTTCAGCATCACATAGTATACCTTTGTAACAAACCTGCAGGTGTACCCTATGAATCTAAAATAAGTTGGAGAGAAAAAAAAATTCTCCTGTGTGACTTTAGGTGGATGACTGAGCTGCTCCTGAAACAGACTAAATTTGAAGCAGAGCATAAGGAATACAAATACTACAGAATGGACTAACGGCTTCTAACTATGCTGCAGAGCATAAAGTAAAAGAACTATATGCTCAAGGCTTGAATTGTTCTACTCAAGTGTTGGCTATATAACAGCATATTCAATGACTACTCCACAATATCTTTAGTTACTTAAACTCACTGAGTTTTTCTAATTAAGAATCTGATTCTGTTTACTCTGTTGTTAAGAGTTACTGAATTACCATAGCTGTATTTTAATACATGTTTACCTACATGTGACCACAGCCTAACACAGAGAACTGACCAAGTAAAACAAAACTGAAAGACTTATGCTCTAAAAACCTTCAGTATTTTCATCATTTTTCATCAATGGTTTCATCAAAACTAGATCAGGTAAATAAATATAGGTTATTGACAATTTATGAATAGGTATATACTTACCAGACACTGTTTTTACAAGGTTAGCTTGAGTAGGATTGCATCCAAATCTTTGCTACCATGAAAGTAGCACCATAGTCCCGGGAAAACTGCCAATAAAAGTAAGAATTCACCATTAAAAACTTGAAGGATTTGGGAACGGCAGTTTTTAATCTTTTAGTTAATTACTTTGCCCAAATTGGCCTGTTCTGATATCAGATGGTTCTTAGATTCTGGCAATGCATTATTGTAATCTGAATCAGATGGTATACTCAATTGCACTGGTTGCTGTTCTAGTTATGTTCTCTTTGCTGGAGAAAATCAAAACAGTCACTTGGACCCTGGTTTCTGGCTATTGATTATCAAATGCCTTTTCAGATTAAAATAAAATTTAATTTTACCTAACAGTTCAGAAAGTATAGCTCAATGATTTTGCCTTAGTGCCACACCTTTCTGGATATGACCTATTGCTTATTCGTGGGGACTTTGAGAAATCATGCTGATGTGCTAAGTAATAAATTGGTTTTTTAGAACTCGCTAGAGAGGAAATATGAGGTACGTACAAGTACATAGGGTACATTTCTAAAACACCTTTTCCTAGAAGTTAAGATGTACATTTCATTATATTTAATGACATGTCACCCCTGTGATCTACCTTTTGTCTGCTTTTCTAGAGTATATCAGGATGCCTTCTCAAAAAGTAAAAAGAAAATATAGATATCTTATGTTCAAAGACTAAGGAAGTACTTGATGGTCTCTGAGCTTTGTTGGTGACATAGCTGCATTCAGTATGTGACTTATAGCCAGTGGGGAATTGAATTTGCCAAGAGCTACACAGATGGATCTGTTTAATATCCGGATATATCCAGATAGCAATTTGAACATTATTTGTAATGCTCATCCCACTGGCCAAATGTAACATAAGTAAGAGAAAAAGAATGTTTTGCCATTGGAACAGAAGAACAAAAGAGTAGGAAGGATGATAGAAAGAAATAGAACAAGAGAGAAAGAGAGGAAACTATTTTTGGGTTGTGTGAACTAAGGGTGATTAAAAACAAAAATAATACTGTATTGTATGAAAGAATATAAGCTTTTTTTTTCTTACTATTCAACATAGGATAAAATTAAACTTAGCTGAAACCCACAAAGAAATGATTTCCAATAATAAAAAATTGGGTCATTCACAAGGTAAAAAATATCCCTGATGAAGATGATAAATGACAAAGAGAAATTATAATTAGTAACTATTTGTTTTTGGCTAGTTTCATAAACAAGCATTATAATATTTGTCCATGTTGCCTTTAACAGACTTCTTTGTTTTAGTATGTGATTATATATTTGGATTTTCCCTGATCCATTTCGCTAACTCTTTATGATAGGGTTTGTGGGTGAAGATTGTAATTTAGCTCAGAGATTACAGCTAGGTTGTGATTTTTAATAGATGAGATGTGAACATTGCCTGAAGATGGATGTAGTGACTGATGATACTTGGATTTTCAGTCTTAAACGGCTAATGTGATTATAATTATTTGAACGAAAGAAATATTATGCTACATGGAAGCGTGCTGTTGGTTGATCTGACTGTAGTTGCAAATTGTAAGTTAGCAGAAGGCCGTATATGGGGGTTTCAGAAACAAATGTTTGGCCTATTGCTGATTACTGCAGATTGGCTCACTTAGTACTAATTCCATATAACTGTATTTAGTAAGTCCCTTGCAGCTTGAATTTGCATGACATAGGTTTTGCCATGCAGAAATAAAAGAGAAAGACAAGAAGGATGAAAGTAAGCACTATGAATGAGTAGGCACAATAGGGCATTATGCCTTAGTGATATTTTGTGATTTTGCATCACCTGTGGTAAAGGGACTACCATCCAGTCCTTAGGATCATGTCAGAAAGAAGCCATTAACAATAGGAATGCTTTCCTACTACAGAGGATGATAGTCTAGTTAGGTGTTTCTCCTAGCTGCACCGTTACTGGATGAAGAACAAAGTTTGATTCTCTCAACCTATCAAAATTTCCAATAAATGCATAATAGACTATATTAAGTTCATTATTGCTCAAATTAATTGTCAGAGTTGTCTGCTATTAAGATTTCCAATAAATACATTGACAAAACAGGGTACATTCTAGAAATGCAAGAATGGTTTAGTGTTATAATTTTAATGTATTTCCTTAATTTAGAGAGACAAAGGAAAAATATGCAAAGATATATTAGTTTCCCAATAGTTTCCTCAAAGCAATAAATAAATACTTTCATCTATCCAGATGCAAAAATTGAAAATAAAATTTAATTACATATTTGTCTAAGTGGACTAGATACCCACTGCAAATACGATGAAACTTAAATACTAAGAATGTAATTAAAGTCATTAAGGACAAGAATGCACATAATCACAGGTAATATTCAACTTCCTTTGGTGGTCCTCTTCATTAACATTAAATCATTAAAAAGGTATAAACCTATCAGCATAAAAATTCTAATCTCACCATGTTTGTAGTTTGAACTTCTGAAACATCCAGGCAAATCAACTACAACAAAAATAAAATTAACAATAATGACCAGAAATTTTGCAAAATAAATGGTAAATGCAAGAAAACAACTTTCTTTTTATGCCAAAAAGTAAATAACAGAAAATGTAATGGGAAATAATTCACGCAGTCACAAGAATTTTAAATTAGCCAAGCATCAGCTAATTGTTGGGTTTTGAATGCAGGGTGTGGCAGGAGCTCAGAAAACAAAGAAACATTCATGGTGCACTCTGTATCTTTGGGATCTTAGCTCAAACTGAAGCCCAACTAATGCATTGGTTTCAGAAGGAAAAAGTGGAGATGTCATTTGGGAGCCATGACCTCTTAGATTACACTGAGACAAAAACCAAAGTATATCCCCAGTGCTGTGAATATTGTATAGCTCCTGCTAAATTAGTAGGTGAAGTGTGGTGTTTCTGTTTCTTTCTTCTCTCCTCAAATTATGGAGAGAAAGCTCTATCACTTTCTATCTTTAGATCAACTTTTCCATGGCAAGTCAATAGAGAAAGTAAACTTTTTCAATAAATGGCTTTCAAGCAATTTAACATTCAGAAGGGAACAGAATAAAGCTCAATCTAAGTTTCATACCTTGTACTTAAAATAATTTAAAAATGAATCACACATAAAAATGAAAATGTAAAACCAAAATAAAATAGAAGAAGTTGGATTTAAAGCTAGGCAAAGAGTTCTTAGACTTGTGAAAAATTGTGTTATGAAGAGAGAAAATCAGGAAGTAATGAGTTGCAGATATTTCACCAAAAAAGATATGTTAATGATAAATAAACCTGTGGAAAGATGTTCAAAATAATTACCAATTAAGGAAATGTAAATAAAATTTAAAATAAGATATCATGACAGAGTAACTGAAATGAACAATAGTATTGACACATAATGGTGGTACGGAGAGGGGGAAACTGGATTATTCATACATTGCTGGTGGAGATATGCAATGATACAACCCCTCTGGAATACAACACAGTGGATCTTTATAAAATTAAACATTCAATGACCACATAACAGCATTGCTGGGTGTTTACCCTAGAGAAAGACTGACTTATATTCACATAATAATGTATATATCAATATTTATATCATATTTATAGTATTCAAAACTGAAAATCCAGGTATTCTTCAACAAGTGAATAAATTGATACAACCATGTTAAGGACTACATCTCAGCATTCTCATGGAAGACACCGTTAATACGTACAACAATCTGAATGCGTCTTAAGCAGAGTAGGGAGCATAAGTCAGTCTTGCCATTTTTAATTCCATTTATATAACAATTTTCAAAGGACAATACTATATAAATGAGTGAAATGTTAGTTGTTGCCAGGGTAAAAGGAGGATTTGGAACAGGAGGCAAATGAACATAGCTATGAAAAAGTAACACAAGGAATCTTTGTGGTGAGGATGTTTTCAAAATATGGAAATATATGGAATAATATAATTTGCTTTAATGATAAATATTACTTGGAACGAATATTATAAGATTACCAAATTGTTTGGGAAAAACACTGTGCATGATATTTGTTTTGAGACTCAAGAATTTATTCAAGTAATGTTTAAATTGTTCTTTCATTGTTGAATATTCTGCTTGAAATTGTGTGGTACTGAATGTGTGCTAAATTTAGTAATTTAGAGGGAACTTGATTACAAACATTAATTTAAAAACTTTATGAGTTGAAATATGAAAATGTCATGATTTATGCCAGTTTAAATTCAAGCAAAGTAATTTTTAACTGTTACAAATGCCAATAACGTTAATTTCACGATCCAGGTGAGTCACTTAAACCTGAGTTTTTATTGTTCAACTACAAATAAATGAAATTAGGCCCAATAATATCAAATTTTTCACCATGAATATGTGGTCCACCCACTGTTAGTCTTCATCTAATTATTTAAAAATATTTAACAACCAGATTATATGATGGGCAGTGAAGATAAATATTGACCTAAACAGAATCTTTAGCTGCCATTATGGCAAGAGTACCTACTTTAAAATATGACCACTTGGTTTGACATATAAATTCAAGTTGAGATAAATGCAGGTAGGGGCTACCCAGGCTGGTAGGCTGGGACTGGTTCCAGTCCATGCCCTACTATGAACTGGGCTGCACAGAAGGAGGTGAGCAGCAAGAACAAGCATTACCACCTGAGCTCTGCCTTCTGTCAGATCAGTGGTGGCATTAGATTCTCATAGGAGCACACACTATTATGAACTCCACATGCCTGATACTCTGAGGTGGAAGTGCTTCATCTTGAAATCATCCCACCCACTCACCATTCATGAAAAAATTGTCTTCCACAAAACCAGTCCCTGGTGCCAAAAAGGTTGGGGACTGCTATGGTAGGGTATTGGATTCCAGAAAGCAAAAATAGACCATTACAAGCACTGAGTGGAGGAGGAAATGGAGAGGAAAGAAGGAAAAAATGGTTTGTAGAAAATGGCTTATATAAAAATGGTTTATAGAATGAAATAAAAGTAGGCTAGTAACAATGGAAGCTTAATATCCATTGAGAACTAGGCAAGGGAAAAGCTGGAATGGCAGACCCTATTCACTTTATGGATCTAGTTAGTGTTTGTGAAGTATTCAAAGAGCAATGGAAATTTATGAACAGATTTTAAGCAGGAAATGTATGTATTTATTTTTTGTAAAGTTACTCCAATTGCTTGTGGAAAGTGCACTGTAATAGCTGTAAGGCAGAATTGAAAACGCGATGGCTAAGTGAGTTCATTTTGCAGTAGTTTAAGAGTTATGTTGGATTATCTGATAAAGTAGTTAGTAAAAGAAAATAGCAGGAGATTGGCTAAATCAATAAATGTTTTGAGTTAGAATTGTTATCTGTTAATTTTGTGAAAGTGAAGCACCAGAACAAAATGACTACTAATGTATGATATGATCAACTAAGTGTATGGAGATGTTTTAAAATTGATTTTGAAACAATGGAGGAAGAGTTCAGAGGAAATAAATACTTTTATTTTTGGCATGTTAAGATATTTATATGGGGATCAGAAAGGCAAGGAAAGTTGGTGATAACATGGCTGTAGCAAATATTAAATTAAAAAGAAATATTTTAACATATAGAAGAATGTTATTTGATAACATATAATACTTTAGATTAATCTTGATTCACATGGGGCAAATGACTCCCTAGATTAGTAATCTGTAATATAAGAAATGTTAGAGTATTGTTATAGCAATGGATTGAAAATTCAAAGTAGAATAATGCCTGAACTTCATTTGTCAACTATTAATTGCCTTATTTACTAGGGCTGGCTACGGAGTTTCTATTAGATTTAATATTAACAGAATGATCATTTTGAGAATTAGGTAAAAATGGTAAGTACTTTTTTGAGGTATGTACAAGTTTGAAATAGAACTTAATAATTTTTATCCACAATTTACTGTAGCATGTGCCATGAAATTGTGTGGAAAAAAATCATTTATTGACTACCTTTTCTCATCCCTCATGAAAATATGTATTTATACCAAGATGCTCATGTTTGAGATATGTATCAAAATTGTGTTATGGGAGAAAAAAGTTTAGGTCAGAAATGAAAGACTGTAATATTTTCTTTTAAGCATAGTGAAGACTAATTTTTATTTTTATGGGCATTATTTTTATAGGTATTTCCTCTAATTGTGGAAAAGTTGTGCAAAAATTTAATGATATTTATCTAAAATGTATAAAAATACATGAATTTTATAATAAGCTCAAAAGTTAAATGAATTAATATTTTGGATTAATGAAGAATTTGCATGTCAGAAACTAGGTGGGTTTTTCAATATCACAAAAAAATACATGGCAGAATAGGGAATCAGAGCTAACTTGTCAGATTCTGAATCTCATGCTCTTTCCACTATTCAATTATATTTCATAATTTAAAGAATTAGTAATAACAACAATACTTCATTCTAAACTTTTTTGGAGATTGGATGAAATTTTAAATTTCTTAAAAAAAATATTCTTGTAGTGAGTGTTATTACTAAATGTTTAGGAAACAAAATATAACATTTTTTAAGTTGTTAAGTGGTATACATCTATATTTTCTGTTTCCTTTATCTTAATATCTTTTCAGATTAACATTTTTTTGTTTCCTTTTTTATACATCACATATTTTTGGAAGGTCTTTTACATAGCAGTCACTGTACCACATATTAGATTTTGCTAACTTATTTTTATTAGGTTTATGCAGTTAATGTATTTCAAAACTCACTTCACCTTTGACAAATATTCAAAAATAATAGTTTGATACATTCTAGATTTTGTAATTGTTATGCCATATAACTATTATCCATTTTTGAAAGCTATATAAGCGATTATACTACATGGAAAATAATTCACAAGGCAAAGTGCTATTAAACATGGTTAAAATATTTTGAGGGGCAATAAATAACCTGGAGCATAGTCATTACTAAAAAAGTTAATTGCAGTTTTTTTGTAATATAAGAAATTTCCTTTTAAGTCAATAGAAAACTCAATGACAGATTTTATTATACTCCTTTTAATAGTTTATTAGTATATTTCTTTTAAACTACAAACATTTCCATAACTAAAAAATTTTACTTTATCATAATACAGTTTCCTTAATATTGCAATTTCTACCATTTTGCTCTAACTGCATGAGATTCCTATTAGGGACAGAAGTGGTGATATCTATTAAGAAATAACAATATACAAATAATGGAGTTATTCAAGTTATTTTAATCAGCTATTTTTAAAAACTGAACTAAATGTAAGTACCCTAGAATCTTAAGTATATTTTTGAGAAATTGGCTTTATTGATCAATGCATAGACTCCAGCTGACTTTCATTGCAGAGAGCATACCTGTTGCTTTCACATGATGCATTTGAGATGGTGGTCAGGGTTGGCTTCACAGATGTGAGATCAGTGCAGTGGCACAGAACTCTATCCCCACAAGGAGAATTGAATATTCAGTGTTTACTGTCTAGTAGTTCTTTCTAATTTTATCTCTGAATTTCTATTTTGTGAATAAACTCTGATAGAACAAGGTTGCATGCATGGATGGCTTGGCTCATACATGATCCAGCCTCCTGTCTCTCCCTGACTGTGCAGGATAGATTCTGGCTCTTCCTGAGTGTTGGTGGCACAGAACTCTCCTGGCCTCCCACATTCCTCTGCCTGCCCATCTTCATCATGGCTACCCTTCACTGGAGTGAACTCCAGGTTGAAGGAGGAAGAGGTACAGGAGCAAAGGGGACAGGGTATAGGTAGGCCCACATTCTTTCATCTCTAGGACACGAGTGCAGGCCCATGGAAGCTGGGGATATGGTGCACAGAGCCAGCAACATGCTGGGGTAGGCTCCTCCAGCATCCATCCTCATTCTAGGCTGGCTATGCCAAAGGCTGTAGGTAGATAACTCAGTGGGGTGCCTCTCTCACTCAGCCTCCCTCACTCTGACCCAGGTACTAAGTGCATACAAATTACATAAAAATACAAGACCTAAAACAGATTTACAAGAAAAAAACAAACAAACTCATTCAAAAGTGAGCAAAGGGCATGAACAGACACTTTTCAAAAGAAGACATATATGAGGCCTACAAACATATAAGAAAATGCTCATCATCACTGGTCATTAGAGAAATTCAAATCAAAACCACATTAAGATACCATCTCACGCCAATTAGAATGGCAATCATTAAAAAGTCTGAAGACAACAGATGCTGGAGAGGATGTGAAGAAATAGGAACACTTTTACACTGTTGGTGGGAGTGTAAATTAGTTCAACCATTGTGGAAGACAGTGTGGCAATTCCTCAAGGACCTAGAAATAGAAATTCCATTTGACCCAGCAATCCCATTACTGGGTATATATCCAAAGGATTATAAATTGTTCTATCCTAAAGACACATGCGTATGTATGTTCATTGCAGCACTGTTTACAATAGCAAATACCTGGAGCCAATCCAAATGCCCACCAATGATAGACTACACAAGGAAAATGTGGCACATATACACCATGAAATACTATGCAGCCATAAAAAACGATGAGTTCATGTCCTTTGTAGGGACATGGATGAATCTAGAAACCATCATTCTCAGCAAACTTACACAAGAACAGAAAACGAAATACCACATGTTCTCACTTATAGGTGGGTGTTGAACAATGAGAACATATGGATGCAGGGAGAGGAATGTCACATACTGGGGTCTGTTGGGGGGAATCTAGGGAGGGGACAGCGGGTGGTGGGGAGGTTGGGGAGGGATAACATGGGGAGAAATGCCAGATATAGATCATGGGGGAGTGGAGACAGCAAACCACATTGCCATGTATGCAACAACTCTGCATGATCTGCACATGTACCCCAGAACCTAATATTCACTGGTCATATATGTGTGTGTGTGTGTGTATATATATATATATATATATATATATATATATATATATACATATACATATACATATATATAGCTGTTAATTTATATATATGTAAATATATATGAATATATACACATATGTATATATTGCTATCTCTTCATATATATGCATATATATATGAGTATATAAGCAGTGAATATGGTGACAGGGAAGAAATGAAAACTGCTGTAGCCTGCTCAGGTTGCTATAACAAAGTACCATAGCCTGAGTGACTTAAGCAACGGATATTTATTTCTTACAGTTTTGAAGACTGGGAAGTTCAAGGTCAAGGTTTTAGTAGATTTTGTTTCTGCTGAGGACTTTCTTTCTGACTTGTAGATGACTTCCTTCTTTCTGTGCCCTCACGTGATAAATAGAGAGAGAGAGAGAGAGAGAGAGAGAGAGAGAGAGAGAGAGAGAGAGAGAGAGAGAGGCAGGTAAGGGTGGGTAGATTGAAATTGAATGAGACAACATACAAGCACTCTGGTCTCTTCCTCTGCTTAGAAGGGCACTAATTCCATCATATAGTCCCCACTCTCATGACTTCATACATATCTAATTACTTGCCAGGAGCCCCAACTCCAAATCCATCCTACTGGTGATTGTGCTTCAACATGGGAGTTAAAAGATGGGATGGGCAAATATATGCCCCACGACACAAAGATAATAGTGTTGAACACACCACAGACTTTTGAACAGATATTCTGACAGATAGAAAACATTGTTCAGACAGGAACACAGCCAAGTATGCAAGAAATTCTACCCCTTGTTGCAGGCTTTGAAGGTGTGGGTTGCAGGCCTTGAACCAAGAAATGTAGTGGCTTCTGGATGATGAGAACAGCCTTCAGGTGACAGCCAGCAGGGAATCTTAATTAACAAGGAATTGGAGTCTTCCTTAGAAACTCCAGGAAGGAGGCTGCCAACACCTGAATTGCATTGATTTTAGCTCACTGGTGCCCTAGTTGGATTTTCATCTAGATGTAACAAATTTGTGCTTCTATAAACCGCTAAGTTGGTGGTAATTTTTATGGTAGCCATAGAAGAATAATGCATATATACACAGAAAAGGTAAAATGTGGTAAAACAAGCAGAAAATTTAACAATAAAATGTGCTGGTACTCTTTAAATAAGAAAATACTGAAGAAAATATTTTGGAAAGAATTTCATTCATTGAATAAATACTGGCCATTGGGGAGCAAGAGAAGTCACACAAGATAAGTACTTGGAACAAATATATAAAGCAGAGTGTGTGTGTGTCTCTGTGTGTGTGTGTCTGTGTGTGTTAACTAGAATTTAATAAAAGAAAGCTAAATTAATGAATGAAATATGCTATATCAGATGTGCAATATAAAGCTTTGTTAGTCCACATTCACTAAGAAGGAAATACCAAGATGGAATGAAGAGTGTAAAAAAAAACGTGTAAGAAAGAAAATAGGAGTCAAGGGAGACTGAAAATGCAAATGCAGTCAGAACTTGATGCAAAGCTGATCCCGAGTAAAGGACAGAGGGAGAGAATGCTTGGTGAAATAATCTTGCACTGAGGAAGGCCTTCAGGAAGTCTACAAGCCCACTCCCAGTGTCAAGAATCACATGGCTCACAGGAATGGGGCAAATGTATTGATGAGAATTTCAGAGCACAGCTGATGGGATCCTTGGTCAGTTATCCTTCCTTGCAGTTGGAGGTCTGCAAGGGACATTCTCTTGGCCTCAATAAGAAAAATGGGGATATAGAGAACAATTGAAGTATTTAAAAATCTTTTAATAAAAAATTTCCTACCCCAATAAAAAAATAAAATTTTACAATGTTGAAGACAATGAAAAGGGTCTACTGCCAGATATCAAGAAGAAGGAAGCAAAATAAATGTGAAGCAGGTTTGCATCCAAAGTTCATTAGCAAGAACAGACCAGAGGAAAATCTGGAACAATTATTTAAAAATTCTGAATAAAAACATCTGAGAAACTAGATAATAAAATTCAGACAAATAATTAAACTTGACAATATTAAGAAAACTTCAGAAAAAAATGGAACTTTATGCCTTTCACTGTATAGAAAAATTAACTCAAGATGAATTAAAGATTTAAATGTAAGACATTGAACTGTAAGAATCCTAGGACACCTAGGAAACACCATTCTGCCTATCATCCTTGGGAAATGAGTTATTACTAAGTCCTCCAAAGTAATTGCAACAAAAACAAATATGACAAGTGGGACTAATTAAGCTAAAGAGTTTCTAGGAAACATCATTCTGTCGATCATTCTTGGGAAAGAATTTATGACCGACTCCTCAAAAGCAATTGCAACAGAAACAAAAATTGACAAGTGGGACCAAATTAAACCAAAGAGCTTCCGCACAGAAAAAAAAATTACAGAGTAAATAAGCAGCCTACAGAAATGACAGAAAATATTCCTAAACTATACATCTGACAAATTTGACAAAGGTTTAATATGCAGAATATACAGGGAACGTAAAGAATTCAACAAGCAAAAAATAACCTCATTAAAAAATGGGCAAAAGACATGAACAGACATTTATCAAAAGAAGACATAAAAGTGGCCAATAAACCTTAAAAGAAATTTTCCACATCACTAATCATAAGAGAAATGCAAATCAAAACCACAATAAGATAACACCTCACACCAATAAGAATGCCTATTATTAAAAAGTCAAAAAACAACAGATTCTGGCAAGGGTACAAACTGAAGAGAAAGCTTATACACTGTTGGTGGGTGATGTAAATTAGGTTAGCCACTATGGAAAGAAATTTGGAGATTTCTGAAAAAGCTCAAAATGTAACTACCATTTGATCAGCAATCCCATTACTGGGCATATACATCTAAAAGAGAACAAATAATTCCACCAACAAGACATATGCACTTACATGTTCATTGCAACACTTTTCACAATTGCAAAACCATAGAATCAATCTGGGTGCCTATCAACAATGGGTTTGATAAAGAAAATGTTGCATATACATCAAGGAATACAAGCAACCATAAAATAAATGAATTCATGTTTTTCGTAGCAACATGGATGCAGCTGGAGATCATTAACTTAAGTGAATCAATACAGGAACAGAAATGCAGTTAGCAAATGTTCTCAATTAAATAGGAGCTAAATGTTGGGCATGACACCTCAAGAACATAGAGGTGTCAACAGCAGACACTGGAGACTACTAAAGGGCAAAGGGAAGGTGGGAGAAAAGGTTGAAAACCTACCTGTTGGGTACTATGCACACTACCTGTTGATGGAAGCATTTGTACTCAAACCTCAGCATGAGATAATATACCCATGTAACAAACCTGCACATGTACACTCTAAATCTACAATAAAAGTTGAAGTATTTTTAAAAACTAATAATTAAAACATGAAAAAATAGTTTCAGAAAATAAATGATACTTTAAATGTACCCTTTCCTGTGTCGACAAGTTAGAGTTAAGGAATTCTTTAAGTTTCCTTAATTACTTAATTTCTCCTGATAACACACATAAAACATTGTATTAAAATTCTTGAAGGTAATGCCATGAAAATATAATGTATATTTATGTACTTATACTATATTTTTACAGATAAACTGGTGGTCAGGCTTTAGGACCTGGAAAATCATTTTTTTAAAAAATTATAAAAATGCTATCTACATTTTGATTAGGTAATGTTATAGATTTATTCATTTTACTCAGAGGTATTCTTAAGCATACCAAATATTAGTAAATAGTATGAGTAATGACGTTATCTACCATCCCACTTTATTAGATTTTAAATATTATAACATTTTATTCATTACATTTTCAGTAAGAGAATGTTATAAATATATTTGAAGCCCTAAATCCTCTCACCTATTCCTCTGAAGGTTTTGCTATCCTGAATGTGGGGTCTACCATCTCCATTTTAACAATTAACTACCTATATTGTTATAAATTTGAATTTATTGAGTTTTAGCAAAACTTTCTGTCTTCATTATTACATTGTATGTTGGCATACACATTAGTGGATGTTCTTCCATTAGTGTTGATTAGTGTGATTATGCCATCTTCTACTGATGAACATTTAGAGTGTCTCAGTTGTTTGGGTTATTGCAAACACTACTGCAATAAACTGTCTCACAATTGGATTTCCTCTTTTGTCACATACGGAAAAGTATCTTTTTTAAGTGTAATAAAAGAGATGAAATTACAAACCAGATGACGTGCATGTCTTCACATTTAGTACATGTTGGAAAAGTGTTCTTCAAAGAGGTTGTATCATTTACACTTCCACCAGCAAGTACAAGGCTCATTTTCCAGTACATCACTTAATTTTGCCACTTACTTTAAAGATTGGTGTATTCGAAAGTCACATTTTATTAGTAGAATTTTTCCCTTATCAGAAAAGCGAAGTAGATTGTATTTGCTTTCTGTTTTGCTTATTTATCTTCTATACCCTATTAATACATAACTTATGTTCAAGCATTCTCATAGCATTTTTTACAGAAAGATAGATGATGGATGGATAGATAGATAGATGATAGATACATATTTTACTATGTATGCCTATGTCGTACTGTTTATATGAATCACAATTTTTATCTACCAATACATTTCTTGTCTTTTGGCTTTATTCATGTTACCTTTGTTGAATAGAAGTTTTATGAAAATATAAATAAATACATATTTTTAAAAAATGTTTTACTATTTTTTGGCTTTTTGCAGTTTGTTTATAGGGAAGAAATGCATAATATTAAAAGAAAAGTGGATCACCTGCTTCTTATTTAGGCTAGAGAGAGCAGGTGACTTTTTTTGAGAAAGGTAGTATCAGATTTTGTCAGAGCAAAGATGTGTGTTAACTGTGGCCCCATGAGGAGTAAGGCAGGAAACTGAAGTAGGTGCACCTTAAAAAAGGTAATCCTGTTTGCGAGAGGTATTGCCTACATCAATAAAATTGTGAGAGGTCACACTAGTGAAAATTCTCTGAAGAACCTATAGAAAACATATCACAAAAGAAAAAAAAGCATTAGTATTTGGAATATGCCATAACTAGAAAACAACGGTGCATATTAAACTGCATCTGGTAGTTACGTCTCCTGCCTCTCTGTCCTCTTGTCCCAAATATAGTAAAGTCCCAAACAACAGCTAGGATAGAGGATGAGATTGAGTAAGAAAAAGAAAATAACCCACCAAGTCTCTCCTCCCCATTGTGATTTTTCTAGCTAGTTATAGCCTTGAATTTCACTTATGCAAAGTTTGTAATTTTTGTATCTCCTTACTTTATTATTAATGCAATAGAATATTTTTTTCTACTGACTGACAAACCAGATCTTTTATCCTGTGTAAAAAAAAGCAAGCTGAGAGACTAAATAAATGATAGGACAATTTTGGGAAAGAATAAAATGGCTTTATGCTGCTCCCTATGCAATTTAGTTCATTCAATAAACTGTTCTATGTGCAGGAGCCAAGTAGGCCACAGAGAGTGTCACGGTCCTTCTGTTCCAAGCAGAAGGTTACCAGCATGTTTCATGGAGTTCTTTTAACTCCCTCTGGGTGGAGTTCCCTTGGGAATGATGGTGTTATTTGAAGACACTCTGTATCCTGCTAATTAAACCACTTACTTTTAAAAACAGATGTTCTAAATTTCACTATTCTTCCTAATAGGAACTGATCATGAAGTATGTGAAAAATGAACTTTTCACATAAGCTATATGATACTTGATATTCTCTGATTAGTTTTTGCCTGGATATAATGAATAAAATAATTTGTTAATATAAGTTTATTTAGATTGTCACTTTCTAATTGAAAACAAATTAAGAACACTAATTTTAGGTTTTGCTGCATGGAATTATTTTAAAATAGATTCATATAATAAGAGATGATTTTATGTCGCTTTTTTTTCTGTGAATACCCACAGGTATCTTTGACCCCCCCACAGAACTTATTTGTTGTTCAGATGTCTTAATAAATACTTTTAGAATAAATAATACGAGTTTCTGAGGCAAACCACAATATCAACTCATTTTTGAGACAGTATGAAACCCATTTTATCACCCCATTAATTAATGATTGTTTTTGCCATTTCTGGTAAAAGAAACTCACAAATCTTTAGAGGCAGCTCAAACCTACAAGAGAAATGCTTGTGTTGCAAATATTATTGTTATTATTTCTTTTTAAGAAAAATTTAAAGAAAGAAGTTTATTTGGCTCACAGTCTTCTGCAGGCTGTATAAGAAGGATAGTGCCAGCATCTGCTTCTGGTGAGGCCTCAGGTAGTTTACAATCATGGCAGAAGGTAAAAGAGGAGCAGATACAGTGAGAAAGAGAGTAAGAGAGCTATTTCTGATATTGTTATTTTTACTTATTTCTCAGATGTTCTGTGCACAGCAAAGACAAACTCTGAATGTTTTCTCTGAGATAGGTGACACAATATTGTTGATGAGAGGGTAATGGCTACATGTTAAGAATTTCACGAATAAGAGCTGTAGTTACATCCACCAAGTAGAAAGCTGTCCATGTTCTCCCCATATTGGCTTTCTAAATCATGTATATGGGAGTGGATGTGGAATGATGACAACCAGAGTTAGACAAAGTCCATCTGTTGCAAAATTTGCCTTGAACTTTTCTATTGATCAGTATCTTAGGTCACAAGTTTTCTGAGTTACTGAGCATCAATGTCTCTTTTCATGTGTTGTTATTGCTTCTCATCTCCTAACTCCCTGGTTTTATGATATATCAGACCTCACTTTAGGGTTTCAACACCATTCAAGAAAGCCATCAGAACTTTCAGGGCTAGTGTATAATTAGAACATATGTAAAAGAAAATATATTATATTGTTAAGTATGCACACATACCCACACACAAACACAAACACACACACATATCACACACATTTTCCTTTCCTAATACTGATTTCCCAATACCATGATTAATATGGAAAATGGCCATGCCATGATTTTTCCATATGCCATACTATAAGAGTCTTTACATAACAAAAATCAAACAAAAGCCCTCGAATACCCATAGTTCAAGTAAGAAGTGATGAAAGCAATTATTAAAATAAGGAGTAAGAAATGTCTGTGATCTTGCAAATTCATAATAATTACCTTATTCAATTAATAATACTGGTAGTATAAGATAACATTTATTGAAAACTACCGTGTAATGAATATTTTAATTTTTATGACATCAAAATTGGAAATAAATTCTATATCTAAAAAATAAGAGAAGTAAATATGATACTGTGAAATTATACCCAGCCCCTATATAGTATAAATTGAATCTACCTATAGAAAAATGTCCACAATTATATTAACAAAGAATACTACTTAAAGGCATATTACTATGATATACATTTGGTGAGAAAAAAAATTGTCTCTCCCATGGTATTTTTTCTTCTCTGGTCTCTCATGTGATACCTGAAAGGATTTGTAAGCCAAATATTTAGTAATCAGTTATGGCACTCAAACATTAGGAAATCAATTTCACTTTTTATTGTCCTTTATTTCTTCATTTTGATTAATCTAACATTTAATTTCATAAAATAAATTTAATAATCATGTAATTGAGCACAGAAATGAAAGATAAGTTGACACACAACTCTAAGGACCAAGATAAATGAAACATACTCCATTATTTATTTCAAATATTTTTAGATTTGTTTAACTATTTCAAGCACGTGCATATGCAATTAATCATACATTTTGCTGGATAAACATAATTTATTTGGAAAAACAAACGGCCCAAGTGATTATTTATTCTTTTTAAGGAGTACATTCTACATTCTACAAAGTATATTTAAACTTCTGGTGTAGAATGAGGAGATCCCACATGAAAAACATGTGAACTAGAATTCATTTATTCTCACTATGATCAAATGTATATTGCTCTGTGGCAGGCTACTCAATCGCATCTCTAGAAAAGCAAGCATTGGCATTTGTTTTTTAGCATAAAATGCAATGGAAGCTAGAGGTAGGGGAAATGAACATATGATAAATATATCATTGCAGTAAAATTTTTGGACAAGAATTATTGATATACCTGATGCATAGTAGTGTAAATCAGAAAACTCTGGTGAGAGTAACTTTATCAAAATTATGTTTATTGTGTCTTTAAATGAAGTCTGTATTCTTCTTCATTTTCCATTCTTTGAACATTGCCTTTTTTTGCATAGGTTTGTGGCCATAAGATGTCTTCCTCTGCTCTAGGTGTCATATTTATATCAAAGATAAGAAGTAGGGGGGAGTGTAGCAAGATCATATATTCTGCTGAAATCTATTCTTTTTGTAATGAAACAAAAACTTCTTCAAAGCTCTTTCATGAACTGATTAGAATGTGATGGCCTGCTTAGAAGCAAGGGATTAAAGAAAAGTGAAAGCTTAAGTCAAGACTGAGCTAGACAGTCAAGACTCATTACTGGGGAATGGGCAAAATAGAGTAGCACGCCATTGAACACATGCATATTGTACATGTGTGTGCGTGTTTATGAGTGTAATTCAGAAAGGAAAAATATATTTTTACATCATGTATCTAACCTACATACATCCACTTTAGTGTTATATTTGAGAAGAAAGTCCTGCTAAAATAGAATGTGGTAAATTTATATACTATAGTTATATGAAATTGTACATAAGGCCTCACTTAACCTTGGGGATAGTTTTTGGAAACTATGACTTTATGTGAAATAATGTACAGAAGGTCCTAGATTAAATTTATTTCTTTCAATATTATTTTTATAATATTGCTGAGAAAAACAATTGCTTTGTTACACATCATTTCATTTAAAGTCAATCTCCAACAAACTATAGCTGATTTAACTTAGAACATACTAAATGTATATATATGACACATTTTTATAAAACGTTATAAATCATACTATAATTTTTAAAATGTAATAAATTATAGCTTTGCTCACTATTCAAATTTTATGTTGTAAACTTTCATACTTTATGTTATAAAAATCTATTTTTGTTTTGAGCTTTCATACTTTATTTTAACAGTAATCTCAGTATCACTGAATTGAAAGCATCCATTTTAAAAAGCCTAAATTTTTAATGCTATAATTTGTTTATTATCATTATGTAAGTTTAAAAAGCAGCGTTGTTTCTGTTTTATGTCCTGATATATCATCACAACAGTGTTTATAACAAGCAAGTACTTATAGAATGAATCAATAAATTAATGAACAAAAGCATATAAAATAGTTATATTTTGCCTCGACCTTTACTACTTACATTAACGCTATTACCTATTTCTCATTTAAAAATAGTTCTATTCCTATAACTATTTTTAATCTACAATGGTAAACCAAAGATCATTAAGAGTATGAATTTCAGAAAGAAAATAATAATAATAACAATTTGAAACAGAAGACAGTCATTATATTTTGATAGCTTGCATAATGTTTCTATGATACATGGTGCATTGTAATAGCATTTTGAATTATTGTGTTGTTATTGACAATCTGTGAAAACCATTTAGGAGATAATTCAGTATATGGCTCCTATCATCACCAAAGGCTAATAAGAGAGATAATACTTTAAAGCTTTGTAAATGTGAACAGAGATAAATAATTAAAAGAAAATTTCAGAGCTGTAGTTTTTAAAAGCTTTGACACTGAAAAATTGCAGTTTTTATTTTATTCATATTCTAACCACAGGCTCTGTGGGAGAGACACATCAATGACAGCAAGGAAAAGCTGAATGTCTGCAAAATACTTTTTCTCAAGTGGAATACATCTCTCTTTTAAAAATGTTATTTGTTATGCATTTGATGCTGCATATGGTGAATTCATATTAGCACATAAAATACAGAAGAGTCATGTATTTAGAGGGACAGGTTAAAGAAAAATTATAAACATTAATATTAGCAGATGTATGAAAAGAGATACAATATACATAATACACATATATTCCAGTTTTGAAGAGAATTAAACCGGAAAATACAAGAAAACTTACATGAATAAAGGCTTAAGCTTTCCTTGTTGACAATGCTGCACAGTGACCAGGGTAAAATTATGGCAAAAAAGATATAGCTCTAGAATTATTTTGAGGCGACTTCTGAACTCCATGTATAAGGAAAAGTTCTTACACCATGATTGTTATATTTTCCTCCAATTTGGTCTTGGGGTCTCTCTATGGAGAGTGGCTGTGAACTTTCTCCTTACCCTGATAGGTTTCCAAGGGAATTGGTGATTGATATTTACAGTGTGCTTTCCTCGGACACATTTTTATCCTGACACATAATCCAATTCCTAAGTGTCCTACCTGTAACCAGGTGGTTTTTTTGTTTGTTTGTTTTTTGTTTGTTTGTTTGTTTTTCACAAGACATTTGTTATGCTGGCTATTACCTTGTGGCTCTTGCCTGATTTGTGCTTAGCTTGTCTCTACCAAGATCGTCACTCTCTAGGAAAGTTCTGAACAGGAAAAACGTTAGGTTTGGGTGAATTGGTCAGGAAAGACACAGAGGAGGCAACTGAACAAAACACGTGAAATAACAGGAACGTGTGTTTCTTACAGATGAGAGGAAGAGGACAGCACACCTCACTGAGTCACTGAAAACAGCAGGTAAGAAAGGAGAGAGAGAAGAGCAGGTGTGAGTAGGAAACCTGTGGACCAAGGCCTTTCTCGGGGTCCAAGGTGCTTTCCTACTTGGTGGCTTTAGAACAAGCAGGGGCAAATTCCATGGGGTCATGGTCATGCTCTGACTAGTGGTCATTGCCATATGTCTACCTAATTTGTGTGGAATGTGAAGGTCAGTGGGGTGAGTCAAGAAGGTTGTATCTAGCTATTCCATAGAGAGGGGTCACTAGGAGGCTGTTGTCCAAGGCAAATATCTGGGTCAACCACCTTGAGGAAATGGGGTGAGACAAAGAACTGGAAACTATGTCAAGGCTGACTAATCCCCAATTGTGGTACAAAAAAGTTAAATCTATATTCAGAGTGGATGACAAATAAATATAAAATTATAAGGATTCATAATAATGACGTGCATAGATTGTGGTTTACATTCAAAAGAAGGACAATCAAATTTGCAAAAAATATTATATCGAAAATATAAAAGGCTGAATTTAGTCTAACATTTTTGTGTTTATTTTGACACAATTATTAATGTATAGAATGAGGGCAACAATGTTACAAATAATTCTTTTTTTGAGAAATTTGAAAATTTCTCAACAACTGATATTAAGCCCCTAGCACTGCCTGCATCACATACTAGTTTTTTAATGTGTATTTTTTATAAAGGATCCATTATGCATTCTATTTTACAGATCTGATTTAAATTTTGGTAATTGTCCCAGATACTCTTCTGGGACAATGATAAACAAAAGTTAAGGAAGAAGGAAGGAAGAAAAAAGTAAAGGGAGGAATGGATAGAGAGAAGGAGAGGGAGGGAGGTAATATTCTAACATTAAAATTTTAAAATAAATGTTTTTAAGAAATGCACTCAGCCAAGTTATTATTTACCAGCCAGAGCAGAGGTAAGGCATTTCTGTATATGCCACTATTAGACCACTATACAATTACTTGATGTAGCATACTCAATAAAAATCATATCCAAAAAAACAGGCAAATTGATGATAAAATACATAAAAAGAGGAATGACTTGTCCAATATTGTGAGCTAAATGTAAAATATAAACACCAATATTATAATAATGAAGCTGCACTGTAATGTAACTTCTAAAAACTAGTTCTTTACATGAAAATGGTTCTCATAAAGAAAATGATTAGAGCATCTTTGAATTTTACATTAATCCTGACTGCCTCTGGGGTAAGCAAGTAGAGGAGGGTTGAGCTTGTCAATGATAAAATGTATTCTAAATATTTCATCTCAGTGAAGGCAGGATTTACATCATAATGTTGCATTGGAATTTTAAAATGTTTTGACTGGAAAAGGCATATTGGCATATAATGTTAGATTTTTAAAATTTAAAAATGCAGAAATTGGCCAGGTGTGGTGGCTCATACCTGTAATCTCAGCACTTTGGGAGGCTGAGACGGGTGGATTACCTGAGGTCAGGAGTTCGAGACCAGTCTGACCAATATGGTGAACCCCGTCTCAAAAAAAAATGCAGAAACTATATTTAAGTAGGAAGGAACCACTTAGTGTTGAGGTCAGAGGCTTGCACAAATAGGATAAAATTTGGGAAATGAAAAATTAAAAATATATAAATAATGGATGATCTAAACTATGGTATAAATTAAAGGACAGAAAAATGCATATAAATTAAAAGAAGGATCAAGGTAAAACACTGGGAAATAAGAATGATAAAATAAACAATATTTATGCATTAGCCTCACTTTGGGTATTCTATAGCTGTCAGAAAATTCTCAGAATACTTTATTTTATGCATGACCATGACCATTCAGCCACATTGAATTTTACTTATCTTCCCTCTTTCATGTGGCATCCAACAGGTGTAAACATTAAATATTTGTCTTTTGGATGAGAACATCTGACCCAACCATGCCTCTCCCTGACCCCCAAAATACGTCTGCTTGCAAGTAATAGAAGTTGAGTGGTAGCTAAATTTAATAGCATAGTTAGAGAGAATTAGGAAACAATACAACAGCATGACTAAAGACATTGTTTTAAGACAGAATATCATGGTCAGTTGTGGCTTATTTAGGAAGTAAATGAAAAATCAGAACCTTCCTCCATCTCTCCATGTGGCTCATTCTGTGCTCTCTTCAATTCTAGCTTTCAGGATTCAAATCTGTCTAGGGAAATTTTTCTGGGTGGAGCTACTCAGAGGGGAATTTTTTTCTCCCCTTCATGAATATATATGAGCCAACCACTTTTATTTACTTGCGAAACTGTTCAGTCTAAGCATCAAAGTGAGAAACAATAGTGATGAAACAGAAGCATACATTTTAGTGGGAGCATTTCGTTTTTCCATCACATTTTTGTTTTGTTCATTTTAAGTAAAACTGGAGTCTTTTACAGGGTGTTAATAGAAAGTGCCTCTAAAAAACACAATTGCTTTTCATGTCTTGATGGCTGTTAATAAAACAGCGTGTGCTTCACTATTGAAGCAGATGACTCACAGAGAATCTCAGACCACATGCTGAAATGGTACCTTCTAATGAGTAAACTTGATTTCTGAGTTAGGATTCTCAGAATCTTCTATGTAAATTGAAAGCATGCTGCATACTTCCTTCTTAAAAACAATTTGACATTCTTAAATTATATTGAATGACTGCCAATGCCTAGAATAAATATAATCAGGATTTTAATGTGATTAAAAATATTGAGGTTTTATTATTATTATTTTTTTGCTCAAAAACAGTTCATCTTGAAAAATATTATTTTGGAAAAGTTTATATTTTTCTTGATTTTATTATATAAACAACATAATAGATCTTGGCATATTTATTATTAATGTGATCTCTGAAATTATCTAATTAAGTGCAAATTCTCACTATAACCAGGACCTAACTTCTGTGGTGCTATTAAGGCAAACACCAAGATGTATTTTTTTCTCACCTGAAAAATGGAGGTAATAACGGAAACCAAAGTGAACATTAAAAACAACAATGTATGTAAGCATAGCAAGTGTTTGTGTCTAAAAGGCAGGTTAGAGGAAGGCATCATTTTAATAAAAGTAATCTTAGATAGATATCATACATGCAGATTAATTACACGTTTTTTATGTAAGTCGCTATTACAAGCTCTCAAAAATAGGATGTGAATATAAATTAAATGTAACTCCAAATTTTTCCCTACTCCTTGAAAGATCCTGGCTGTCTTAATTCTATTGCAAAATAGTACAAAAATATTCAGAAGGAATATTGATATTGTAATAATCCTTTCACTTAGAAATGATACCTCAAATAATATATTCTTGTATAAAGTGATAAGCTATTTGTAAGAAGATACATGTTTTCATGACTTATATTTTTCAGTATTTTTGATATAGAAATTTATATCTTAACTTCACCTTTCCAACTAATATTATAGAACATAAAATTTAAGAAGTACTTCCTGATATGTATAAGAAAATGTTTACCCTTCACTCCTGTATTATTTTCTTTGTATTTCCCATACTTTCAGATTTTATAAGATACTATGAGATTCCCATACTTTCAGATATTATAAGATACTATGAGATTAATTTTTATTAATATTTATTATATATGCATTCTTTAAAACTGGATAATTAGTATGCTTTACATTAGGTTACTTATCAAAAATGTTAAAAGATTATAAATAATATTTATGAAAGCACAGTTATATGGTTTTACTGAACTCATAAAGTGATATCAAAAAATATAACTTTCAAAGAAAAAATTGAAGTATATACTGCTTTCTGTTTTCTTACCAAAATTTATCAGAAGTATTCTGAGTGTCTTTTAATACCTACACTATTAATTTCTTATGTATTCCCCTCAACACAGCTTGCCTCAGCATTGTCATCTTTAAACCTTTATGAATATATCATTTATAAATCACGTTCCTTTATTAGTGCTTTCTATCCAATTATATAATATGTTCTGAAGTATTTTGTTTAACATAGAGGATACTCATTCTGAGATGCCTCTGATTGCCCTGTTTATTTAATGGCCCTGTTTATGTTTCAAGGACAGCCCTTGAAATCATACTTTAATCTTTTTCGAGTTCCATTTTCACTTTGCTATGTTTTTAAATGAGGTCTTCCAAAAGAAGAATATATGTAAAATCAAATTTTTTAATGTATGAATACTTGGTTCTCTATTCACGGGTTCTGCACTCATAGATTCAACCAACTGTGAAATGAAGATATTAAGGGAAAAAAACTCAATGAGAATACAGTAATAAAAAAATACAAATCTGAGAATACTGTGTAACAAGTATTTACAAAACATTTACATTGTATCAGGTACTATAAGTAATTTAGAGATAATTTAATGCATATGGGAAGATGTGTGTCGGTTATATGTAAATACTATACAAATACAGAGCAAGAGCGTCGCTGTCTGCAAGACAGAGTGAGATCTCAGAAGAATCAAACCATGCTAAGTGTGCTTGGACTGCTAGCCTCCAGAACCATCAGAAAATACTACTGATTGGTGTCAAACAGGAACGTTTACATTTTGGAAGTAGAGACAGGTCTAAAAGTACGTAGTATTTTTGATTTCCACAAACCTACCAGTGCTAGAGAAGCATAATTTTTGTGGAGATATTTGAAATGTATTTATTCTTTTGCTCATTTGTTTACTTGACACTCTAATTAAGTAGTATTTTTCTTCAAAAGTTACAATATTCTCTGGCAAAATATATTTTTTCTCTTACTGTGAGAACAAAAGTGTATAAAAATGAGAAAAAAAGAAAAGTTTTTAATTTGCCTACATGATATTCAAAGGAAAGAAAAATGTATGAGAGGAGTGGTTGATGATAAGAAAGATATAAACATTTAAACAAGGAGTAGCAATCCTGAAAAAACTAAGAACTATTTTTCACATGATAATAACACCATGCTTAGTGATAACTGCAGTAAAGTTTTCAGAAATGACTCAGTAAGAGAGATCAGTGAAGACCTGGTGAGATCAATTGGTAGATTTGAGAAGTGGCTTAAATGTTATCATAAGGGGAGAAAAACATCCTAAAAAAAATTCCCAGTTGTCTGATTTAAGTTGTATTATTTTCATGCTTAGTAGTTTTTATTTTAAATTCTTGTCCATAAAGTACTCATAGCAGCGTGTTTTGAAATTAGACTAAGTTTTAAATAAAATCCCAGCTGAAAACAGAAATGCAAACACAAATTCAAAACACAATTGGTATTAAAATTATAAATTACTCAAAAGGATTTCAAAGAGAAATAAAAATCTGCTAAATCAACTGGTTCCCTGCAAGGGACCGAGAAATAGTAAGTAGTGTCACAGCACAATTGTATCCATTATGCTTATCCATCATTACTGTATATCTAATTGTAACTATTACAAGTAAAAGTTGGTTACAGCATATCTTCAGAGAGAAATTCCTCAGTAAAGACAATCACTTTGCATGGGAGTGAAGGGGTTACTCAGCCAACTTCCAGAACAGAGACATTGTCTTAGGGTAGGCTGGGACTACTTATCTGAGCAAAAAGTATTTTTCTATGCTACATTCTAGGCTTTGGAACGTCAGGTACTCATGAAGTTCAATTGTCTAGTTGGTTTCGCATTTATTATTAAGACTAAATCTGCTCTTTAAATCCATGTTGAATATTCTATGCTATTTTTCAATAACCACTCCATATTTGTAAGTTTCCAAGTCTCACATTTGTAGTTCATCTTCCATTTTTATTTATGTATTTATTTATTTTTTGATGACAAAATAAACCTATGCAAATATATTTAATTAAATGACAAACTTCTGTTCAAGTTTTGGCTTATAATGCATCAGTCTCTTTTTAAATTGCATTTATGATTTGACTGTTAGCTAACGAGCAATAAAAGAGTATAAAATATGGTGCTTATGTTTGGAAATACAAATATTCAAAAAATTAAGTCGGAATGTCTGAGTTTTATTAAGACAAAAACTGATCACTATTATTAAAAGTATCTGCTGTTGTTGTCAGGTTGAATTATTTTACCATTTAGGAGGACTGAATTCTTCTTTGGAGTGATAATTTGCAATGAAAAGTTATCAATAGAAAAATATTTTACTTCTGGGATATGATTAATTTGAGCAAAACAACATCTGCCATACTAAAGTAATGTTAATTTGAATTTTATTTTTATTTTTTATATATTTTTGTAAACAAGCAGTATGTTTTTTGCCAGAAGAACTTAAGAGTTATTTCTATTTATATGTTTATAATTAGAAAATATGCTAGAATTTCAAATTACCACCAGGATTCTGTGGTACACAATGATACACAAGGATACACAAAATTTTGTTTTACCTTTAAATAGCACCCTTACCTTATTTGACTTGAAATTAGTTATTGATATACTCAAAATTAACCCTCTACGATGACCTTTTCATTTTAAATTTTACTGACCTATACCATATTTTTTTATGTACTGTTTATTTTCATACACATTGTATTAGCTCCTTTTCACACTCTTTTAAAGAAGAAGTGAAATTGGGCAATATATAAAGAAAAGAGGTTTATTTGACTCATAGTTCTGCATGGCTGAGGAGGCCTTAGAAAACTTGCAATCATGGTGGAGGGCAAAGGGGAAGCAAGGCATGTCTTTCATGGTGGCAGCAAGAGAGAGAGTGTAGGAGAAACTGCCATTTATGAAACCATCAGACCTTGTGAGAACAGCATGGGAGAACAGCTTCCATGATTCAGTCACCTCCCATCAGGTCCCTTCCTTGACATGTTAGGGTTAAAATTAGGATTACAATTTGAAATAAAATTTGAGTGGGGACACAGCCAAGCCATATCATACATACACATATGAGTATTTACAAGTCTTAAATATAAAGGTCAGTAACTACTCAAAAGTAATTATAGCCATGTACCTTTAAAATACAAGAAATAGCATTAAACTAGCATGTTAAAGCCCTGTTGTGTCTCTTCTCAATTATCACTTCTCCCACTTTACCAGTATTATGATTCTAACCCAAATTACTACCTTTTTATAATTTGTATTTTATGTAAATAGAATCATACATGATGAATTCTGTCCTATCTGTCCTTTTAAAAGAAATATTTGGGTTGTGACATGACACTGAAGTACATTTGATTTCATTATCTGTCCCACAGAAACACGCAAAGATATAACAATTCACATACATTTTATTCTTTCTTTTTACGTAGTAAATCCATTAAATTTTCATATTATATACTGTATGTGGCATGCGATAAAATGTCAACATTAATTTTTAAATGAATTTGAGTTAGTAATTTTTTTCCCAATTTTTAGAAGTTGACAGATAATATAATGGACTTCCCATGTACAACTTAATGTTTTAAAGGATATGTGTACATTGCAGAATGACTAAATACAGCTAATGAATATATGCATTACCTCAATCATTCTGTCAGAAGAACACTTGACATCCACTTGCTTGCAGTTTTTCGATAATGTAATATATTGCTATTAACTACAATAACCAACTTGTGCAGCAGATCTCTTAAAGTTATTATTCCTGTCCAACTAAAATTTAGTATCCCTTGACTAACAGTTCCCCAACGTTCTCCCCACCAAATCTCTCTAGCCCCTGGTATCCACCATTTTACATTCCAGCATTTAAATGAGAGAGAAAAATGAGGCTTTTTTTTTTGCCTGGCTTATTTCACTTAACATGTTATTCTTAATTGATATTTGGCTTTGTATTTCAGTTACTATTACGAATGATGTGCTAAAAACATCCTTTTATAATTTTTCTATACATTTATTTTAGGTTCAGATGAACATGTGAAGGTTTGGTACATAGGTAAACTTACATCATGGGGATTTGTTGTACAAATTATTTCTTCAGCAGGGTATTAAGCCCAATATCCAATAGTCATCGTTTCTACTCCTCTCCATCATCTCACACTCTACCCTCAATTAGGCCCTAGTGTCTGTCGTTCCCTTCTTTGCATTCATAAGTTCTCATCATTTAACTCCCACTTGTAAGTGAGGACACGTGCTATTTGGTTTTCTGTTCTTGTGTTAGTTTCCAAAAGACAATGGCCTCCAGCTCCATCAGTTCCTGCAAAGAACATGATCTCATTTTTTATGACTTCATAGTATTCCATAGTGTACATGTACCACATTTTGTTTATTGTCATTAATAAGCATTTAGGCTGATTTCATGTCTTTGCTACTGTGAATAATAGTGCTGGAATGAACATTCACATGCATGTATTTTTATGGTAGAATTATTTCTATTCCTTTGCATATATACCCAGTAATGGGGTCGCTGGGTTGAATGGTAGTTCTGCTTTTAACTATTTGAGGAATTTCCTCATATACACTCCCACTAAAAGTATATAAAGGTTTCCTATTCTCCACAAACTTGACAGCATGTTTTTTGACTTTTTAACACTAGCCGTTTTGACTGGTGTGAGATGGTATCTCATTGTGTTTTTGATTTGCATTTCTCTGATGGTGAGTGATGTCGAGCTTTTCTTTACATACTTGTTGCCTGCATGAGTGTCTTCTTTTAAAAAGTGTCTATTCATGTCCTTTGTGTACTTTTTCATGGGATTGTTTGTTTTTCTCTTGTAAATTTAAGTTCTTTATAGATGCTGAATATTAGACCTTTCTCAGATGCATAGATTGTAAATATTTTCCTCCATTCTGTAGGCTGTTTACTGTATTTACAGTTTCTTTTGCTGTGCAAAAACTCTAAAGTTTAATTAGATTCCATTTGTCAATTTTTGTTTGTGTTGACCTGTTTTTGGTACCTTTGTCATGAAATCTTTGTCTGTGCCTAGGTCCCGAGTAGTACTGCCTACATTTTATTCCAAGGTGTTTATAGTTTTCAGTCTTTTTCCCATTGCTGCTTTTTGTCAGTTTTCTCAAAGGTCAGATGGTAATAGATGTGTGGCCTCATTTCTGGGCTCTCTATTCTGTTCCATTGGTCTAGGTGTCTGTTATTTTACCATTACCGTACTGTTTTGGTTGCTGTATCCCTGTAGTATAGTTTGAACTCAGGTAATGCAATACCTCTAGCTTTGTTCTTTTTGCTTAGGATTGCCTTGGCTATTTTTTTTTGTTTTATATAAATCTTAAAATAGTTTTTTTCTAGTTTCATGAAGAATATCATTGGTAGGAATAGCACTGAATCTGTACATTGATTTGGTAGTATGGCCATTTTAATAAAATTGATTTTTTGCATTCATGAGGATGGAATGCTTTTCCATCTGTTTCTGTCTTCTCTGACATGTGACCATTGTAGAAACAAATTTTCCACATTAAATTTTTAAACTAAAATTATAGGGAGGGAAAAAGATTTTAAAGGTTTGATGTGCATTATTGTGTGAGCTGGAAAATCCATAATCTATGAGGCAGAACAACAGGTTGGAAATTCAGATGTCTATTTTACAGTCTTGTGACATATTTCCCTATTCTCTGGGAAACCTCATTTTTTCTCTGAAGACCTTTAAGTGATTGAATGAGGTCTATCCACAAACTGTCATTTAATCTACTTTATTTAAAGTCAATCAATTGTAAATGTTAAATATGTCTGCAAAACCCTTGAACAGCAATATCTATTTTCTATAACTATGGCTTGATCAAACAAGTAGACATCACATCCTAGACAAGTGGACATATTAAATTTGCTAACAACATGCTATGACATTTTTGCTACTTATAACATAATTTTATTTCTTTTATGACATAAATTTTGAATTTTTTAAATTCTTATGCTTGATTGTCGTTTGATATATGTTTTAAAATTTATTAGCACTTTAAGTCCTTTTTTATTTTTCCTATTAATTTTTGGATTATTTTATATTTTTAAACTTCAACCCTCTAACATTTCCAGTCATTCACATATCTTCAGACACATTATATGTTATATTGTCACTATTTTAATTCTTTCTGTTAATAAAAAGTAATTATTCATATCTGAAAGCTGTTGTTTTATTTTATCTATTTAGACAATTTGGCCAATTGGCAAAATAACGAAGATCTTTCTGTATTAACTTCTACGCTACTTATTGTTTCATCCTTTGCATTTTTATCTATAATCTATCTGGAACTAATTTTGTTTATGGGATGAGGTATTGGTCATGTTGTTTTTTGTAAACTAAAAATAAACTTCTAAGAACTCCACCACTGAGCATATCACCTCTTGGCAAGGGAACTCCAGAGAAGCCTTAAAAAGAGAGTTCCCAGCCATTACAGGACAAGAGGTCAGATATGGCTCATTATACCTCCTCCCTTTTGCAGTTTAGACACAACGACTGACCAGCAGTAATGTTAAAAAAGAGATCATAAGGCATATGAAAATGACTGATCGTGACAATCAGATACTGAATAATAAACAGAATCTAAGGCCATGTCAGACAAAAGTTAAGGCATGTACTCCTACATGTAAAGAAGAAAACCATATTTTGACTACCTAGAAATGGTCATATGTCATGGCTCACATCCTGTGCTTAAATAAAATTCTTACCATGTATCTTCAAATTGTATCATGAGTTTCTCAAACTATTAATATATTGATATGGTTTGGTTCTGTGTCCCCACCCAAATCTCATCTCAAATTATAATCCCCACATGTCAGGGAAGGGACCTGGTGGGAGAAAATGGGCTTAGAGGGGTGTGTGCCCTGTGCTGTTTTCATGATAATGAGGAATTTCTCATGAGATCTGATGGTTTTAACAGTAGCAGTTTCCTTCACACACTCTCTCTCTCCTGCTGCCTTGTAAAGGAGGTACCTGCTTTTCCTTTACCTTCTGCCGTGGTTGTACGTTTCCTGAGGCCTCCCAGCCATGCAGAACTGAGTTAATTAAACCTTCTTTTTTCTTTATAAACTAACGAGTCTCAGATAGTATCTTTATAGCAGCATGAAAATGGACTAATACACATACTAATTAACATATATCACTAACATTTAAAATGAGACTAATTTATTTCCAAATTATGAAGTGAGACTAATTGTCCTGGGCATGAAACATTTTAGCTTACCCGTTGTCTTCTACTGTAAATAGATGTTGTATAAATGTATTTCCTTGCCCTAGATCTCTATTATACCGTCTAATTAAGAAAAGTGGGCGAGATCGTTGATATGAACAGCCCTCACCCTTCTCATAAACATTTCTACAAAAATATTTCAGCTTATAACAAAGGTTATACCTTACCTAGCTTTGATAATGTGTGTTACAAAATCAGTCTTCAAATTTGGCTTTCAATAAACTCCTATCAAATTATTTCTATCTCAACAGTTTTAATTTGTCAACAACTTTTATCCTACTTTGATCACTCAATCAACCCGACACAATTTACTACAGAATTTTTCATCTTTTCCCTAATTTTCAGCTCCAATTTTTCAAAATTAAAGGGTTCCTATTTGCATGCATCATTTCCATTGGCTAAGTTTCAAATCCTTGCACAATATCACAATGGCATAATTTCTGTTTCTTCATACTAGAGTCTTTTTTTCCTCTAAATTTTCTGTTTCTATAAAACATTCTAATTGTTGCTCTCCTTGACATTGTTTCTGGATATCAAGGTTTCTTTGCATTTTAATATAAGGATTAGATAGGCCTTTCCAGTTTCAACAACAAAGTTTTCTGAAAATTTTACTGGATTAATATTGATTCTAAAAATCAACCTGGAAAGCATTGTCATCTTTAGTGCTTGAGGCTATAGGAATAATTTTCCTATAAATATTTTGCACACATTCAATGTACATTTTAAAATATACATGAAATTATATGAGACAAATCTCTTCTATAGGATTTATTTTATTGAATAAAATATATGAACATGAATCTTTTTTTCATGGAGTTGCAGCATATTTATTGTACTGATGCTGTATAGCTTCAACTAAAAATGAGACAACTTTAAAACAACTCACTTTATAGTGAAAATCTGAGGCAATATTCACAATATCAAGAACAACATGATTCGTATGTCCAAATGTATTTTCCTACTCAAATTACTTTGATATGGGTCTATAAGTGACTTAATTTGGCTTTCCACTTATAACTCTTCTGAAATAGTATTGTTTTTTCAGAAATCTTCATTGTCTTTCTAATGTAAATACTTAAAATACTTTTATAAATTTCTAGCATTTTTAGCCTTTCTGACATTCTTGCTTAAATGATTTTATTCCTCTGTCAAATATATTAATTTGTAAATTTCTACCTGATATTCTTCTAAATATTAGGTTATATCTGGGAGAAGTGTTTACTCTCTGTCACCTTACTCCTGTATTCTATGCATTTCTACTTGCACTAAGTAGCCAGTTGATCACTCAAAGAATGGCGCCTTATCGAGGGTTCAGTGTTGGTCTCTACTGACAGCAAATTGGACACTCAGTGGTGGCCGCAGCCAGGTCAGCCTTGGTTGGTGGAAGTCCCTGTTGCTGATCCATGTATAACCTCCATCTCTGCCACCATGGCCACTTCGTTCATGGTCCCATTGAGCGATGATAGGAGTGTCTGGGGAAGAATTCTGAGTGATGTCCACAGAATAAGTCATCCTATCCACCTGATTATTAAAATCCTCCTATGCTGAGGTCACACTTTGATGAGTAGTCATATAAGATACAAATATCTTCACAGTTTTTGACCACTTAACCTGTTCATCCATATACCTCTTTCCCAAATTTTTGTCTCAAATTTTCCAATCACTCTTCTTCCATGATCATCCAGCCAAACTATTGGCTACAGCCCATAAATCG
Source organism: Leontopithecus rosalia (assembly GCA_028533165.1). NCBI lineage: Eukaryota > Metazoa > Chordata > Mammalia > Primates > Cebidae > Leontopithecus > Leontopithecus rosalia. The sequence continues at coordinate 168,096,491 of CM052648.1, read as the reverse complement.
GTATATAATTGCACATCTAGCCATTTCTTTTCCAAGAAAAATGCACAACCAGATGCAGTTTTTGCAGTTTTGCCCACTGGGAAAATTTCCAGGATGTCCTGGAAAGGGACTGTAGTGATGCAGCTATCCACTTTCAGGCCGTGCCTACATATCATCTGTAAACCAGGCACTAGCCTTCCCTTCCTCTGTCAACTGATGAGGGAACTCCCCATGAAGACATCAGTGCAGATGGTACGAAAAGAAAGGGTGACTGGAGTGGGGACCATAGATCATTTGAGCCACTTCCTCTTGTAATTTATTTGTACTTCCTGGACTGCTCAAGCCTGATAGCATATGTACCATTTCCATTTGATGATGGAATGCTGCTGGGCATGTCCTCCTTTATGGCTAGATAAGTCAGAAAGCACCAGGTTCATGATAGGCAGTTCAGGTAGCATGGTTGACTCATAGTCAAACATTCAGTTTATACTGAAGCCCAAGCCCAATAACAGGCCAAGAACTGTCTCTCAAAAGGAGAGTAGTAATCTGCAGAAGATGGCAGAGCCTTGCTTCAATATTCTGAAGGCCTCCACTGTGATTCACCTATGGGGGCCTGCCAAAGGTTCCAAGCAGCATTTCTATCTGCCACTGACACCTCAAGCACTGTTGGATCTGCTGGGTGAAATGGCTCAAGTGGCAGAGCAGCTTGCACAGCATCCTGGACCTGATAAAGAACCTTCTCCTGTTCTGAACCCTACTCAAAACTTGCAACCTGTTGGGTCACTTGATAAATGGGCTGGAGTAACACACCCAAGTAAAGAATGTTGCCTCCAAAAATCCAAATAGGCACACTAGGCCTTGTGTCTCTCTCTTGGGAAGGGAGGGGCCAAATGCAGCAATTTATCCTTCACCTGAGAAGGAATATCTCAACAGGCCTCACACCACTGGATCCCTAGAAATTTTACTGAGGTAGAAGTTCTCTGAACTTTAGTTGCATTTATTTCACATACCCTGGCATGCAGATGCCTCACCAATAAGTCCAGTGTGTCTTCTACTTCTTGCTCACTGGATCCAATCAGTCAGCATAACGTCATCAATGTAATGGATCAGTGTGACATCAAGTGTCAACGAAAAGTGATCAAGATCCCTTTGAACAAGATTATGACAAAAGCTGGAAAGTTGATATACTCCTGAGGTAGGACAGTAAAGGAATATTGCTGACCTTGCCAGCTGAAGGAGAGTTGCTTCTGGTGGGCCTTATGGACAGGAGTGGAGAAAAAGGCACTTACGAAATCAATGGCTGCATACTAGGTACCAGGAGATGTGTTTATTTGCTCAAGCAATGCAAACACATCTGGTACAGTAGCTGCAATTAAAGTCTCAATTGCTTAAGCTTATGATAATTCACTGTCATTCTTCAAGATCCATCTGTCTTCTGCACAGGCCCAATGGGAGAGTTGAATGGGATTGTGGTAATTACCACCCCTGCATCTTTCAAGTCCTTGATGATGGTAGAAATCCCTGCAATCCTTCCAGGAATGCAATTTTGTTTTTGATTTATTATTTTTCTAGGCAGAGGCTTCCATTTGGCCTTTCCCACCATAGTAACCCTCATCCTACCAGTCAGAGAGCTAATCTGGGAATTCTGCCAACTGCTAAGTATGTCTATGCCAATTATGCATTCTGGAACTAGAGAAATGACCACAGAATGGGTCCAGGGATCCTCTGAACCCACTGTAAATCAGACCTGACCAAACACTCCATTAATTACTTGATTTCCATAAGCCCCTACTTTAACTGGAGGACCACAGTCAGGTTTTGGGTTCCCTGGAGTCAACATCAGCTCTCAGCCAGTGTCCATTTATCACCCAAAAGTATGATTATTCCCCTTTTCACAATGCATAGTTACTCTGGTAAAAGGTTGGAGGTCTTGTTGCAGAAGAATATTTGTTTGTTCAGCTCTTGCTTATAAGAACCAAAAGTATAAGAAGGTCCAGCTCTTTATATGGAGAATCTGAAACTGCAGTTCAGAAACTCTAAGCATTTTTAAAAGATTTTCTTCTTAAAATATTTAAATTACTCCTTACAACCAACTCTAAGGGATTCAAAAATATCTCTTTTATTATTTAGATAGAAAAATAAGGCCAGGTAATGATTAAATAACTTTCCCACAGTGAAATAGCTTATAAAAAGTAGAGCCAGATAAAACTACTCGTTGAAATCTAGTGCCCAGTTTCCCAGTGATGATGCTACAGTAATTTTGCTTTCTCTATTGCCTCTCAGGCATCTCAAAAGGTATTTTCACTTACAAGCACTTAATACAATAAGGACAAAATAAAGCTCTTGTCTTTAAAACTTCATGCAATCTGTACACAAGATAATTTGAAAGTCTATTGCTCCTCTAAATTGTCATGGGCTAGCACTTTCTTCTTTCAGCACTCTCAAAGAAACTTGTATTGTTGAAACATGTTACATGACTTTTGAACCTGCTTAGTAAATGCCATATGCACTTGGTTCTATGAAAAGAGGAGGAGCATGGTCATCCACGTGGTCAGTGCTTTGTATTATATGAGCTCATGAAAATTTAGTATGGTAAAATACAGCAGTATGCAATCAACTAACCAATATTTTCCAGCATTTTAAATAAAAAATTGAAAAAATAAACTGCCCTTTTTAGAGCTAGTTAGTATGTAATGCATCTAGCAGTTATCTGTACTAGACTTCTATTTGGAGGTTCATGGTGTTTAAATTTCAGAGTGCAAAGGTTAGGGTAGGTTCCAAGAATCTAAAAAATTATTCATTTTGTAATCATTTCTTAGAATACCAATTAATAAAGTAAAAAGACACTGATTTATTATAGAATATTTTAGTGAACCTGAAAGCAACAATGACAAGAACAAAATCAATAATACAAAATATTCTGTTAAAAAATGGTAAAAATAAATGCTTCATGCACTATGGAGTTGCCCAGAATTAAAAGAAACAATGTTCAAAGATTGTGTAGGAGGGTAATTATGGGATGGAAGCAAAGAGTACATGTAAAAAATTTCTTAATATCTATTGACATCTTTTGAACAATCAATTTATAGGTAAAATTTTTTGAAAAAGTATTGATAAAAAAATTTCAAAACATAAAATACAACATTATATGTAATAGAAAAAGAATGGGCATAAATACATTCTTATAAGAAAAAGAAGGAAAAAAATTAATTGCTCTAAATACTAATGTGAAAATAATTTTTAGACCTTGGTTTAAAATTTATGACTTAAAGTAAGATGAAAAAAATTAGAGAAGACTTACTACAAATAAATGGTATATATTTTGCTCATTTTTATTTTGTTTCACTTAGGTTATATATGACTATTCACTCTGACCAACTATTTGTTTATAAATGTTATAATTTATAATTGAAAGGCATTTAAAAATAATTCTATTAAGCTAAGCTTGTATTTAATTCTATTTTTTGAGAAAAGGAAGATGGTTACTCTCTCTTGTTAAAGGTTCATTTGATATACAAATTTAAACGGACAGTATTGTCAGATTGTGACTGACATTCTAATTTACTAATGCTGGGAAGGTACTACATTGTAATTTACAAAGTAAATTATTAACATCATGTTTTATCAGATGGGATTTCAAAATGGAGTCTCATTTCTGCATATATTGAGAACACAGGTTGTAGCACAGGTATCTCTAACACTGATTTAAGCACAGCAAGAAAAGTGCTACAACAGGAAATCCAAAATATTTCCCAGTGTCAAATCCATAAAATGATTTTTTGTAATGTATGGAACAAAACACATCTGTTTCCATAAATGACCATATAGTTTTGATCCTTAGAACATATGTTTTGAGAAAAAGCATAATAAAATGTTAAGAATATTTGTGATTTGTAACAAGGTTTGTGAATCAAGAAGCAAGTTACATAATGTGGGAGATAAATAAATAATATTAAATACTATCATTGGCTAATTAACAACAGACAAAACTTTACTCGCCTTTACAAATTAAAAATTTTAATCAGCTCTTTAATAAAATTTAAAGATGATTAGTACTGCTATTGTTTGTGTCCCCCCAAAATTCAAATGTTAAACCTAACCTTTACTGGCAGTGGAGAAACAGATGAAGGAAGGAAGGAAGGAAGGAAGGAAGGAAGGAAGGAAGGAAGGAAGGAAGGAAGGAAGGAAGGAAGGAAGGAAGAAAGAGATACAGCAAAATGGGTATGGAGGAGGAATTAAATGTGACAACATCTTCTGAAAGTGGTTATAAAGAAAAAGAAAATAGACAACACAGTGTAGCTCTCCTTAGACTGGAAATTCTTCATGCTAGGACAACAGAGTATACCACTAGGGTTAATCCTAAACCTCCAGGCACTCTCTCTGGAAGAACATGAGGATGACGGGAGGTGAGCACCATGGCCCCTACTGTGACAGGAAGGGCAAAGCTCTCCTCAAGATAGGGTCATTCAGAGAGACCACGGGACTCATTTGTACCTAATGCAAATTAGGTCTCCTTGAAACAAAGAGTTTAGGCTCTGGTAGACACTTACCTGCATCTACTCCAATACACGGTAATCCTCACAAATTTTCTGTATATCTAGTTTATACAGATGGTTAAAGAGATGCATTGAGCCCTATAAGAAGAACACATTTACTGTTGCAAATGAGGCATTCTCCACCCACCCCAAGGTGGGTCAACATCTCCCCAATCCCAGGAAATATGCTGTAGGTAGACATTTTCCTGGGAGCTTCCCTTGAAATAATTTGCAGTAGGCAAATTCCATCTCTGAGTTAGAATGACGGAAGTCTTGCTCCAAAGGGAAGTTAAATGGAAGTCACTGGTGTTATTCTGATCTGGACTACCTATGTCTATATAATATCTCCTAGGAGAGCACAGAGACAGAGGCTACTATTCAGAACCTGGAGAAGGTGGGTATTGTGTATCCTGCACAGGGCCCATATAGCAACATTTCATGGTTGGTACCAAAGCCTACTGGCACCTGAAAGACAATAATTGATTTCCAGCAACTAAACAAGATGACCCTGGAAATACTTGCTGCTGTTCCAAATGTAGCTCAAATATTAGAAGGTTGACTGCTTGGTTAGGTAGTTAGCATACTGTCCTGATTTAGCAAATGCTTTCTTTAGCCTACCCTTAGATCCAACGTTCCAGGACATATTTGACCTCATGTTGGAGGGCCAACAATAGATGTTTTAGGCACTCCTTCAGATGTACTCACATAGTTCTACTCTCTGCCATGGTTGGTGGCTGGGGGACCTGGCTGTTTTGAGTGATATATACAGCATTCACTGAGAGCATTATGTCAGTGATATGACAGCTACAGATTTAAGTCTTGCAGAAGGCTACCCAACAATTTCTAGAGCACCTGTCATCCAGAGAATGGGCTGTCAACCTGCAGAAAGCTGAGAGACCAGTAAGCACAGTATATATAATACACACACACACACACACATATGTATATGTATATGTATATGTATATGTATATGTATATGTATATGTATATTTGTTGTTGTTTGTTTGTTTTTTAGTCGGGGTCTCACTCAATTGCCCAGGCAGGTTTGCAGTAGTGTCCTTGTCATAGCTCACTGCAGCCTGAAATTCCTGGGCTCAAGGGATTCTTCTTCCTCAGCTTCCAAAGCAGCTATTTTTATCACAATGAGTATAACTGTATTTGCATGCATTTTTTTCTTTTCTTCTTGTGAGCAACATATCAAACATTTTCAAATGCATATAAATAATTAATGAACACGCACCTTTCAAACATAACTGTATAAGCATATTTTCAAAGTTAAAAGGTATCATATGAGTGATCACCCTTACAGTTTTGGTGAATCTGAAAAACACAATTTAGCAATATTGCTGATGAACACAATATAATGCTGTTCATTGCACGTCATCATAGTGCTTGTAAGTGGTTTGTGTGATTTATGCTCTCAAGTCATGCCAAATCTGACAGGTGTTTCCAATAGCCTGTTTCATCCTACCTCCCCAGATTGCTTCTAAACTACATATTGTGCTTGAAACTTCCACAATGCTAAAGTAAATTAAATTTGAAATCTCACAGATTGCATTTTGGCAAGACCTAGGTGAGATATTGCAAATTGGATGGTTACGTTGTCACACAAATTATACAGGAGGTGGAAATATCCTAAAATAAAAAATATGTATAAAATAAAAGTAATCTAGGATAGCATTGTATCTAGAAAACATGATAGTAATGCTTTCTTTTTAATAAATTTTTTTGAACAAATATAATTTCTTAGCAAAATAATTTTTAAAGTATATTGGTGTTTATCTTGATTAAGGGTGAGAATATTAACTACTAAAGAATTTATGCTACTTTTGTGCCAAGTTTAATAAGCAAATTTTCTCATATCTTAACTGGAGCTAATTTATGAGTAAATACAATTTCTTCCTCAAGAAATGAAACAACAAAAAATATCTTTAAACAAAGCTTGGGACTTGAAAATATAAGAAAACTGACATTATGGAAGCACTTACATTTTATTTAAATTTTTATTATACAATAATCTTCAAGAAACTTTCATGATATTTCAAGAACAAATTTTATAGGTAACTAGATGTGTTTGATAGAAAAATATAATAGTTTAGATGGAGAAGAGAGAATAAGAATAAATTCCAATGTGTATATGAAAAAGGTTTCCTGTGTTGAAGGGTTCCTGAAATCTGCAGTAGCCACTAGAAAAATAAATGAAAGCTACAAAACCAGTTGAAGAATGTACATAGGCAAGAGCATACAAAAGCCTAACGTGAGTTTATTAAACTTTATAAATTTAGCCAGTTTATGTAAAAATTTATCTTTATATACATATTTTTATTAGTATTTTAGCATGGATGCAGTTTAATAAATTATAATTTCTGGTTATTTTCACAAAAGAATCAAAAATAGGGTATCAAAAATCTTTGTATACCTATGTATACCTCGTATACCTAGGTTCATGGCAGCACTATTGGCAATAGCCAAAAGACAAAAGCATCTCAAGAGTCTATCATATTAAATGACAACAAATTGTGGTACACAGTATACATACAAAGGAGTATCATTCAGTCTGAAAATAAAAGGAAATTCACATATGCAACAACATAGATGAACCTTGAGGATGGTATGCTAAATGAGATAAGTCAGTGTCACAAAATAAAAAACCATGTATGATTCCAATTTTATAAGGGACTCAGAGTAGGCAAATTCATAGAGACCAAAAGTAGAAGAATAATTGCCAGGGCCTATGTGGAGGGGAGAATAGGAAGTTATTGTTTAATGTGTACAGCGTTTCAGTTTTGTAAAATAAAAAGAGTTCTGGAAATTTGTTGCATAACTGTATGAATGTCTTAACACTATTAAACTATACATGTACTAACTAAAACATAGTTAATTAAAACATAGTTAAGATGGCAAATTTTATATTATGTGTATTTTACTACTACTTTTAGCCTAAGGAGATTTTAAAAGTAATTTTAATTGTAATATTTCCCATTTTTCTAGAAATAGGCAGTTTTATTATATATTTAAATTTATTTTTCTAAATACTGATGCAAAGGTTTTTAAATAAGTTTCAAGAACTTTTTATCATCAAAGCAGAAAAATAATGAGATGCTAGAAAAGTCAAAGACATCAGAGGGCAATTAAAATATGCAATTTAAGAAAAAAACAGATATTTCCCTTTCCTACAAATTTTGAAGTGTTATGTATTTTGTATGAACACAAGGAAGAGTGAGAAAAATTAATATATGTGTATTATTTATATGTAAAATGTGCATTTTCATTGTTTGATATTGCGATTTGTAAATATATTAGTTCTTTCTACATTATTAGCAAATATTTAGTAGAAAGTGTTCATCTTTGTACTATTTTAAATTTATATAGTCTTAATAGTCCTATAATTGTCAGGCAATTGTTAGTTTTGATGGCCATAGATTACCATGAGCACACTTGTATTGTATTAACACTTCTGAATTCAGTCTCCAGTTGTAGATGAGTGAAAACATCTCATTGTTTTCTTGTGTAAATATTGAGGAAGAACGATCTCAGAACTGTTTGTTTCAATTGGCCATTTAAGTTTAGTAGTAAAAGACTGGTTAATGATAACAATGCATCGTAAAACTTTCAGGAGGAAAGGAGAATGTTTTGTGGACCACTTTGGTTTTCTTTTTTGCGTGAGACAGTTTTATTAGTTTTTAAAATCAGTACTTTTTAATGGAAACAACTTGACCAAAAATTTGTCACAGAATTTTGAGACCCATTACAAAAGTTTAATGAGAAAAAAAAATTCTGTGTTTTAATTTTATTCTTACCAAAAATCACTTCAATAATAATCTACGTGTCATTGGTAACAGGAAAATTTCATCATTCTAACAACACACAGCTATTTAATTGTTATATCCTATAAGCATTATTTTATAAGGCTAGTTTACCATTCATATAAATGTTAGATCCCCACCCCTCTGTTATTTTCACTATGATACTTACATGCAGCAATTATCAGCCTTGTTCTTTATTTTCTAATAATGATACATTTGGCATCCATAAATGTTTTGTGCTTTAATACCTAATTAACTCCTATAATCTGACTATATGCTGCTTCTTTTATTTTATTTTAATATCTGTAGAAATAATTAGAAAAACAGTAAAGATATGAACAATGAGAAGCAAAAGGATCTGATTAAAAACAAGTTGAGACTAAAAGGAATATATATTAAGCTTTATAAAAATTGATTTTGACTGTTAGATAAAAAGGAATTCCTTATGGGGTTTTATTTTCTATTTGCATGGCCTAATAGTTTCACAGCAATATTCTTATTGCAATAATAGAGATAAAGTACATTTAATTATTTTTCTTAAACTTAGCAAGAAATCCTCTAGTTATTTTTCACGTCTACTCATAAGCTTATAGAAATACTTAAGAAAAAAATAAGAGGAAAGCAATGAATGAAGGATGGAAGAAGAGAAGAAAGAAAAGAAGGAGGGCTAGAAAAAATGTAGAAAGAATAAAAAATAACAGTACTTTTTTCAAAAGTACTTCTTTTCAAAAGAAGCCAATTAATTCATGTAGAATGAAATACTGAAAGCCACCATTTTGCAAATCACAGTGCAGTAACTAATTAGCGTAGTAATTATATATGGAAGCTAATGGTATAAATGGAAAGATACTGAGACATAGGTTATTCATATTGTTTAAAAGTACCACCTCATAAATTATTTTCCAGTAACAGAGAAAAAATATAGATACACAAATAAGGAGATAAGGCAACATTTTCTGCAGCATATAGAAAGTTAGACACCATCTGAATACAAATTGTCATCATGTGTCTGCTGAAATAATGCAGTAAGAATTATACAACTTTATTTGTCACTGCTGTTAAAGGTGAATAAAAAGACTTGAACAATAAGAAAATAGAAAATTTGAATATGTATGACATTCTATAAAAAATAATGCCAATGAATGAATCAACAGTATAGAGACAAACAGAAATTCCCGTGGGTCAATGGAGATCAAAGAGACATAGGAAACACATGGCAAGTTTTATTATTTCCTGAATAGGAAAACACAATTATATGTATTTTTCTATGTGTGTTGCATTTTTGGAACTATTAAGGACCTTTGTGTATGGATTGCATAGTACATTAATTACACAACATTATCATTACAGAACTATGCTTGATTTTCAGTTATAATAATGTTAAATTGCTTTATGATATCTATGCAGATGTATTCATGGTTTAAGTGTCAAAATATCTGCAACTTATTTTCAAAACATTCAGAAAAAAATAGTAAGAGGAACATTTGGAGAAAAACAAGGAGAAGAGAGAGAAAGAGAAATATCTTCTGAAGATAGTTTGTGTCACAACTTTTGAAACTTCCTCAAGTTTCTCCAGCTTCTCTCCAAACTAAAACAAGTTAAACAACTAGTAAAAAAAATTGTAAAACATACATGTATGACAAAATTAAATTAGTAGATATCTCCAATATAGAACCCTGGGTTATTATCAACTATGCAGTGGAAATTGGAAAGAAGGCAAAGTGACTCATGATAGTCTCACGAATCTACAACAGAGTTACCATGTAATTTGAGAGACCATTGCTTCTTCCAGTAAGCATGGAAAACCAAGCTCAGAATAGCTGCTGCAATAAAGAGAGGGTTCATATTCAAGGATAGGGCACAGTTACAGTAGGAAATATATGAAATCTCTGGAAGCTATGAACTCTCAAACTTTCTGAGGGTCACTTCCATATGAAAGCTATACGTTGAGGAGAACCTGTTAGAACCTGAATTCAGCAGGATAAGACTGAAGTGAAAACTATGTATACATAACAGCAGTTTGCAGACATTGAATAACTGACAGCATAGAAAAGTAATTCCTGAAAAAAAGTGAAAATAAACAAGATGAGCCCCTCTGTTGACCAAGCTCACTACCTAGACATGATTAATAGGTTTCAGGACAGGGAAGAAGAAAGCAGTTTGAGCTCAGTGACTTACAGAGACAAAGTTTGGTGTTTGAAGAGGCAAAAGTGTGTAGAGATTACAGAACAAAGAACCAAGTAATAGAGCTGTACCTAGAGAGTCCTGTAGAGACTTTCAGAGGATGCCCCATGAATCTCTAGCTGACTAGTAATTAGTACATAGATTTGAGGAACATTGCCAAGGCCAGAAAGGAGTCACCCAAATGAAGTAGGTGAATCAATTCCTGGTGCACTCACAGAAATAGAATAATATTTTTACCATGCCAAGTGAAAATAAATATGTAATAACAAGAAACTTCAAGTAAATAGTTAGAGGAGTATTTTCTCCACAGTGGGACAAAATTATTACTAAACTGAAGGCTGTTGTGTTGTTGGAATGCTGACCAGCAAATCTGTGAAACAATCCTGCCACAATCAGAGATTTTCCAACAACTTCACCATGTTAAAGGGCAGTGCTTGTAAATATGTAAAAATAGATAGCTAGATAAATAGAAGATAGGTAGATAGGTAGGCAGGCAGGCAGGCAGGCAGGCAGGTAGGTAGGTAGGTAGATAGATAGCACTCGTGAAAACTCACAATGTTTGATAACCAGCGAGAATTATCAGGCATGCTAAAAATAAGAAAATGCAAGAAATATATATATATTTAATGGCAATCTATCAAAACATATCTTGGACTTAAGAGAAGGGGAAATGGGAAATTGTTGTTCAATGCTGTTCAACAAGTACAGAGTTTCACCCTTGAAGGATGAAAATAATGCAAAGTTCTGCCGTACAACAGAGTGCATACAGATGATAATACTGCACACTTAATTTTTCAAAAGGGTAGATTTCAAGTTATGTGGTTTTTAGCATAATGCAAAGGATATTAAATGTAATATAAATAACTGTATACCAATACATACAACATTTTAGATGAAATTGACAAATTTCCTGAAAGACTCTAGCTACTCATGTTCTCCCAATGAGACATAGTAATCTGAAAACCCCTAGTTGTTGTTGTTTTAGTTAAGTATGTAGTTAACTTCCTCTAATGAGGAAACTACCAGAGCTGGATATCTTTACTGATAAATTCTAGAAAATGTTTAAAAAGGATATGCCACCAAGCCTACACTCCCATGTAAACTGTCACACACCCTTACGTAATTGATACCAACTATTTATTTCTTACTAAAATTCATTTTAGTTATTAGCAGCATGCAACATTAGCAGAAGGTAGAGACCACTAAATGTGGGATTTCTCCATGGTTCTGGTTTCTATTATTTCACTTTCTTTTCCAACTCTCTTTCTACTTCATCCCCATTGTAGAAGAAATTCAATTTGCCTTCTCGTTTCTTGCTGGTGTTTACTTATTTTTGTTAGTTTGCTTCCTTGTGTAATATTGCTAATCCTTTTGTTGGCTTGATGATAGCTTCATAAAATTTACCCTCCTTTCCCATTTGCTTATCAGATTTCTCCACCAAACAAATGTAGTAGTTCACTTAAATATAAAAAATTCACCTCAACCACATGCCTTGCTAAAATTATAAAACTGATAATGTGGAAAGGTGAAGCAGAAGAAGAAAGCAAGATACAGAGAGATATTAACTTAATATATTGCCTCTTTATTTTGGGATGTCATGGGCATATGACATGAATTTTCATCAATAACATCTTCCACTTGTATAATAATATTGTATAATATGGTAATGCAATGAAATGACACATTTTATTGTATTACAAATACAAAACAAATATAAATAAAATGACATATTTTATTGAATTATAAATGTATTCAGATTTAGATGTACTCATTCATTTTAGATTTTTATTAACTTTATTAACTTGATGAATTCTGAACTGGTACTTTAAAGTACCAACTGTTGAAAATATCGGCTATTTTCTGTTGTTGCATATTGACTGAAGAAGAAACTGTAGGTTTTGGGACAAGCCAAATTCTCATGTCTATTTATTCAGAACATCATTCCTTTCTTAATTATACAGGTCGTAACTCTTGTATTTTGCCTAAGGTTGTATTTTGCCTGCGTGAATAAATAATCATAATTGTATTCTGTGATAAATGTTAGAGCTATGAAAAAAAATGACAAGACTTCCCAAACTACTGAGGCTTGTAAAATTAACTCTGGGAATTTTGGGTTTGCTAACTCATTACAACTCCAGATGACTAATGTGTCAAATGATGGTGATGCTTAGATCCCTGGAGTCATATGTTTAACAAATAAAAATATGTAATTAGCTCTCTAATGTACTGATTTATACTGTTTGTTTTATCTGATTGCCTTTACAGTTTAACATCCTTGGATGATGTCGTTTATTTATTTTTAAATAAGTAAAATTCAAAATAAAATTTCTGATTAAAGGAATAGCACAAAAATGTGTATTTGAAATGTGACAATATCTTCAAGTTCTACAAATAATAAAACATGATATTCAGAAAACACAAATCTTTAAAAATAGTAAAATGCTGGTTTATATGGATATGCACAAAAACCTACATATTGAAATAATCATTAATTTTCTATCCTGATCTAGAAAGAGACCTAAATGATCTTTCTACATGATATCCAAACTCTTTCAGGAGTCAGTTTGCTGTTGGGCATGGTGGCTCACGCCTCTAATCCCAGCACTCGAAGAGCCTGAGGCAGGCAGGTGGATCACTTGAAACCAGGAGTTCAAGAGCAGCATTGCCAACATGGTCAAGCCTTTCTCTACTAAAAATACAAAATTTAGCCAGAAGTGGTGGTGAATGTCTTTAATCTCAGCTACTTGATAGGTTGAGAAATGAGAAGTGCTTAAACCCTGGAGGGAGAGGTTGCAGTGTGTCAAGATCATGCCACTGCACCCCAGCAGTGACAGCAGTGACTCCCTTGCTCTGGGTGACAGAGCAAGACTCTCTCTCTCAAAAAAAAAGGCAATCCGCTATTGCTTTTTTTTTTTTTTTTTGCAAATGAATGAATAGTCCCATTTTGAGCTCTAAGCCTGTATATAATCTGAGAGCTGTTACTTTTTTGGACTTTGTAAAATAAACATCCTACTCTGTCATCTTGCTCCCCCACTGCCTTATCACCAGCAATGTAGCACTGCAAAAAAATGTAAAAGGAAATTATACAAACAGAAGTAAAAATACCTGATAGAAATCTGTATCTACAAAAGGAATTAAACAGAGCTAGATATTTAGATATGGATAAATGTAAGTATTGTTCTTATTGTATCAATTTCTCTAAAATGTTATATGTATAAAGATGATTGATTAAAGAAAAATAATAAAAGATTTTTCCTGGTTTAAAACAAACATAAGTAAACCACAATATAACAACAGCACAAGAAAGGGAGAAAGGAAAATGTAAGGTTGACATGCTGTAGGTGAAGTATTATAATATTATTTGAATGTAGACTATGATAAGTTAAATATATAATTATATATATTTTGAAGCAACAATGAAATGGTATTGAAAATAAATAGTCAACATGGAATTCTAATTCCTTTTGTAGACACAAGTTTCTATCTGATGTCATTATTTTACTTCTGTTTGAATAATTTCCTTTTACATTTTTTGCAGTGCTACATTGCTGGTGATAAGGCAGAGAGGGGAGCAAGATGACAGGGGACTTTCTAGTAATTGTCCATGCTACCCTCCCCCGACAAATATATTCATACAAAATCCAATTCATACCCAAGAAAGCAGAAAATGAGGTAAAAGACAAAGAATTAACTGGATGAATAAGAAATAAATGTCAAATTTGTAGAGTTAAATATAAGCAAATCAATAATAGTCCCATTGAGAAAAAAATCATCTAAATTCCATAAGTAAAAGAACATATAAACTATTGAGTTTTCTAATTATGTAACATCTTATTTTATTATATGTAATAAGTATTGTATGCACTATATGGTGCCTAGCAACACTAGTAAACTATAAAATTTTATATAATGTAATAAGACAATTTTGAATTATATTGGAACTTCTAGTGAAGAAAATAATTAAAATTTACATGTGAAAGAGGAGGAAAGAATGTATATTTATTGTCAAAGTTCAGGAGATAAATGATTATGTGAACAGACTCCTTTTGTCATAGGAAAGAAGACAGAGGAGGAATAAAGAGTATTCTAAGAGGTAGAAGGTAAAGAAAATTAGTGATTAACTTTAAATGAGGCATAGGATACATAAATAAGAAAATATTAGGTTGCAAGCTTTTGTCATGGAGGTATGCTGCTACTGTTGACTTCAAGATAGATGGAGAATAATTTGAGGTATGGACAAAAGTTTTGAAGAGAGATCCAAGATGGCTGATCACTAACAGCTCGGGATTGTAGCTCCCAGTGAAAGTGCAGAGAACAAGAGGACACCATACTTTCAGACAAATTTTCGTCGCTCATGGACCAGAAGATTCCCAGTGGAGGAGCCCCACAGGTCACCAGCACGACTCTTGTGGCCAGCACAGCGGTTTTACAGGCACCTCGGCGCGGCAGCTCTTCGAGCAGAGGTTCCCCTACTGACCAATACTTGGAGCTCCAGGAAGGCAGAGCCACTTGTTATGGACTCAAGAAGGAAGCCAGACTGGAGACTCCTGGGCAGAAGAGCACCATCAGTCTTATCTCTGCTGTTTTTGTCGGTTCAGTGGGTTGCTCGGATTCCAGCACTGGGAATCAATAAATTGGACGTCCACTCAGAAACCTAATTAGAAAGGTGGTAATTGTAAAGATGACAAATGGATAAATTCATAATAATGGGAAGAAACCAGCCTAAAAAGGCTGAGAATACCCAAAATCAGAACCCTTCTCCCTCTACAGGGGATTGCAGTTCCTTATCAGCAACGGAACAAGCCCTGATGGAAAAGGACTGTGTCCCATTATCTGAAGTAGGCTTCAGAAAGAGGATAAGAAACTTCTGGAAGTTAAAAGAACTTGTTCTAACCCAATGTAAAGAAACCAAGAACTTTGAAAAAAGGTTTGATGAAATGCTAAAAGGAATAGACAATATAGAGAGGAATATAAATGAACTAA
>CM052648.1:168001617-168080504 GCA_028533165.1 Leontopithecus rosalia | reverse complement strand
ATAGCGCTCTCCACTTTAAATACACAAAATATGCATTCTCCACTTTCAATACACAAAATGTTGATCAGCCATTATTAGTAACCATTCTTAGAATTAAGCAATATTCCTGTTCTCTCTCCCTCTTTTTCTTCCTCTTTCTTCCTCTCCTTCTCTCCTTTTTTTCTAAATAAATAAATAATAAATTCAGTTTATGTCTTCATCAACATCAAATTCATAAAGGTGTATCATATGGATTCTGATCAATATAATAGTGTTGATTGGGTAAGTAATAACTTTTATAACCAACCTCTAGAGTCAATATATCTTACAAATACTGCTTACAGCCAATGCCATGTGTTTTAGAACATAACAGAATGAGAGTGATTAATAGTTTGCTATAGACATCATCAGAATTATTTTAACAATAAATTATTTCTAAGTCAGTCAGAAAAAAACCAGGAATGTCTGTATCAGAAAGTTCACTTAGGATTTCCTACTTTGTCAAAGACTAGAATTGGGTCATGTATGAAAGGTTATACTTTTTTTATTCTGTATTTTTTCTGTATCAATAAATTAATTAGGGAAATTAAGTAAGTTTTGTGACATGCTCAATGTTAAATAATATACCCTGCAATTTGGATAACTATTCCTTATATAACTGTCATTTGCTATTTGCTGACTTATTATCTAACTGGCTTTATCTAATCTCATGTATTTTATTTTTCAAGGAATCAATATGAGTATTTTCATCTTTTAGCTTTTGAAAGTCTGCGTTTAACATAAATGTCAACCAGCAACACGCCTATGTGTTTTTCTAAAACAGTAATGCCAAAAACACAGTAGATTTTAAAGTATAAAAAATTTTTAGAATACCGATTTCACATTTCATGGTTTTTAAACTAGTTCCTGGAAGTGACAAGAAATCACGTATTTCCAAATCCTCATTCTATTGATGCCAAATATAAATTATAAGTATATATAATATTAAAAACTGAATAAACAATTTCAGCATCATATCAATTGACCCTCTTATTTCCTTTTGCTTATGTAAATTTTAACATGAATGGGAGTTTTGCAAAATTAAAAGATGTTCTAATAAAATTTTTTAAGAGTCTTTGTAAATGTTCATTTTTTTTGTTGTTTGGGTTTTTTTTGTCTATTTTGAACCAGCAGATTCCCTCTTTTCAATAATGCTGTGGATGTCACGTGGCTAATCAAAACTCTCAATTACAAATAAAATTCAGTTCTTGTGCATTTCAATTTTAGAAGCTATGAGTAAAAATGAGAGAGACAAAAGCTGGTAGGGGATCGTCCTAGTACCAATAATACACACATAAAAAATTTATTGTTAAAATTAAATAGGAATCCTGTATGTTCTGCACATGTACCCCAGAACCTAAAGTGCAATAAAACATATATATATATATATACACAGATACATACACACACACACACACACACACACACACACATATATGTGACCAAACTATGGAAAGGAAAAACAAATTAGTTGTTGCTGAAACGTAGAGTTAGGGCGTTTGAGAAGATGGTGAATGACACTGTTAACGAATAGCACAAGGTGGATATTTGTGATGATGGAATAGTTCTGTGGCTCGATTGTGGTGACGTTTACACCACGCTACAAATGTGATTGAAAGGGATGATACAGAGCTATACTCATACAGTGCACCAATGCTCGCTGATAGTCACTGTTGATTTTATTATTTGTGGGTACTTGATATGCCATCTATACATTATTTTGTTTGCCTTCCAAACAACGTAAACATTGTTGATACAACTTACAGAAATACAATTTAGGTTACTACTTTTACAATTCTATTGTTGCCACTGCTATTGGACCAAAGGCCTAGTAAAAAAATAAATAAAGTGAATAAGTATACAGTTATGATATGTCAAGAACCTTATTACCTGGCAGGAGGTGGGCTGTTGACTACTCACATGGTCTTCCGCAAGTCTACTGTAACTGTAAGGCAGCAGCTCCTTCATTAATTGAGCATTCTTTGCTGTCTGAACGTATTCTATTCAAGTGTGGGCAGGTTTATATAGAATGGCAACAACCCAAATGCCCATCAATGATAGACTGGATAAAGAAATGTGGCACATATATACACCATGGAATTCTATGCAGCCATAAAAATGGATGAGTTCATGTCCTTTGAAGGAACGTGGATGAAGCTACAAATCATCATTCTCAGCAAAGTGACACAAGAACAGAAAACCAAATACGGCATGTTCTCATTTATAAGTGGATGTTGAACAATCAGAACACATGGACACAGAGAAGGGAACATCACACACTGGGGCCTGTCGGGGGATGGGGGACTAGGGAAGGGATAGCAGGGGGTGAGGAGATTAGGGAGGGATAGCATTAACTGAAATACCTATGTAGATGATGGGGGGATGGATGCAGCAAAGCACCATGACACGTGTATACCTATGTAACAAACCTGCATGTTCTGCACGTGTACCCTAGAACTTAAATTATTTAAAAAAAAATAGCAACAGAAAGCCAGATTTTAAAAAAAGAGTAACTTCCTTTTTATTTATTTATTTATTTATTTGAGACGGAGTTTCGCTCTTGTTACCCAGGCTAGAGTGCAATGGTTCGATCTCGGCTCACCACAACATCCGCCCCCTGGGTTCAGGCAATTCTCCTGCCTCAGCCTCCCAAGTAGCTGGGATTACAGGCACGCGCCACCATGCCCAGCTAATTTTTTGTACTTTTAGTAGAGACGGGGTTTCACCAAGTTGACCAGGATGGTCTCGATCTGTTGACCTCGTGATCCACCCGCCTTGGCGTCCCAAAGTGCTGGGATTACAGGCTTGAACCACCGCGCCCAGCCCAAAAAAGAGTAACTTCTATATCAAGCAGATATGAAGTAAATGCTGTGTTTACACTGCCTGATATACAGTTCAAGAAATGATTTTATTCTTCATAAAGTAGAAATTTCATGAAAAAAGAAACAAGACAATTTCTTCCAGTTCAGCAATTCGTACATTAATTCATCATATTTTAATACTTTGACGTTATTAAATGCTTTTGTTATAAACAGTTTTTAATAAGATTCATTTTAATAATGAAACTAGACAGTAGGTTTTCTTCATTAGGATGTACATTTTTTATCAAAATTCCTGCTGTTGTAGGTGATCATTTTTATATGTCTGTAACTCTATTAGTGTCGATAGAAAAATCCATGTCAGATAGTTTTTCAAGGCAAAATGCACAAACATATTGAAATAGATTTTGCATATATGAGAGTTAAATTTCTACTTGAAATTTAACATCTTTAGCAGTTGTTACTTCTTTTATTTCATGAAAACATGAGAATAATATTTGACATGTTCCAAGTAATATGACCCAAAATAATAAGATTGAATTTGGCAAGAAAATGGGTCACTAATACCCAAATTAGCAGATTGTTAAAAGAGATATAAATATGCATGTTGAAATGCTAAATGTATTTTCAAGAATTCACATACTTAAAATATCCTGAAATGTGTCAATATGACATTAAGGATTTAAAAAATCCATCTTGTAAAATATTTGATAATATAGACAATTATATTTTATCAAAAATATTGTAATTTCAATGATATTACAATATCAATGGGAAATTATGAAATAGTTTAATATTAAATAAGTTTTTGTTCTTTTGAGACAGGATCTTTCTCTGTCACCCAGGCTGGACTGCAATGGCACAATCATGA
Source organism: Leontopithecus rosalia (assembly GCA_028533165.1). NCBI lineage: Eukaryota > Metazoa > Chordata > Mammalia > Primates > Cebidae > Leontopithecus > Leontopithecus rosalia. The sequence continues at coordinate 168,076,796 of CM052648.1, read as the reverse complement.
CTCAGTGTAACCTTGAACACCTGGGCTCAAATGATCTTCCCATCTCCACCTCTCAAATTGCCAGGATTACAGGTGAAAGCCACCATGCCCGGACTAATATTTTAAATCTATTTTTTTAATATTAAGAATATTCAAAACTGCACCTGAAAATTTTATTTCTAATGGCCATGTATTTAGTTTAAAATTGTAACATTCTTTAATTACAAATAAAATATTTCATAATTTTCCATTATCTTTTAAAACTGAGTATTAGAACAATATAGGGTATACAGAATTTGTGATATTAGCCTTAAAATGTGTGTTTCATCTGAATATGTAAGCAAATAAATAAAAATTTTAAGCAATTAACAGTAAAAATATTATATTGCCAAATTTCAAATATTTCTAGCTTTATTTTCAATTCGTAATTATATACTTCAAATACTTTAAATAATTTATATACTATTTAATTGCCTGTTACGTTGAATAATAAATGAATGAGTTTAACTGAAAAAACTAAGTATCTAAGTACCTTAGCCTTGTTTAAAATTTCTTTTGGAGTCATTTTTTCTTAGTACTTTTCCTTTTCCAAATTTGTACATGGAGGGTACACCTGACTTTCTGTTTTCTTTTTCCCTGGTTGCTCATCACTACTAAGACAAGCAAAAAATTATCCTTACTGATTCCATTATTAATTACAGTTTTCTAACCTCAGGCATGCCTTCAGATGGTTCTCAATGTCTAATGCCATGTGACAAATTGCCACAGAACATAGTATCTTAAATGATTGACTATTCACAGCTGGACAGTTCTCTATTGGAGTTTCTCAAAGGCTTGCAGACTAATGGCACCTGGAGCTAAAGTCCCCTGAAGGCAGAATTGAGCCTGATGTGCAAGATGTCTTTTTCATTCACTTGTCTGGGGCATGGGCTAGAATGGTTGTAACAGATGCAGCTGAAAATAAACTAATTTCTTTCTCTCTCTTTTTCTCCTCTTCACCGAACTCCCACCAACTCCACACAGCATCCACAGCTGCTCCTATACATTCAACAAGTACTAACAACTATTCATTCTTGTCATCTGGCCTATGATTGGAAGACGTCATCTGTTCTAAACATATGCCTTTTAAACACTAAAAATGCATATACTTTTTATACACATCTATACTAAAATGAAATTGTAATATATCATTTAATGTCACATATATCCATTTCTCCTTCCATCTTTTTTCCTTTTATGCTTCCTTTTATTTTCTATCGTCCTTCCTTTGCTTTATGTTTATTATTTTTTCTACTTGAAATATATATATATATAAATTTTATCCTTAAAAATATTTGTTCAATGTAACATAAATATTCAGTACTTCAAAATAGCTTACTATCTACAAATTCTTTATATGTCAAATTATCTTATAACTTATAATATCTTGCCACTTTAAACATAGCCACGTGATTTAATTGTCTTTCTTTCCTACCTTTATTTTTATCACTATGTCGTTTGTACTTCTCCTTTTTTCTTTCTTTCTGTCTTCCTTTTGAAACTTTACCAAACTGAGCTTAGCAATGTGTCCAGGAATGGGAAAATAACAGCCATAAATAATACTTATAAATTTTTTAAATATTGGCTAGACTTTAAGTAAACATTTCTAACAGGATGATACATTTAATTATTTAAATGTTGGCTAGACTTTAAGTAAACACTTCTAACAGGATGATACATTTATCAATAGACAACACATATGAATATAGAAAGGCTTTAGAAGACAGTAATTTTATATACAAAAATGACCCGTGTCTTAAAATTGAATCTCACTACCTTAATTTAAATACATATATTTATATAAATATGTGTGTGCATACGTATAACACAGTATGTATATATTACAGTGTATATATGTATATGTTACAGAGCATATATATACACACACACACATATTATCATCTTGCACATGAAATATATATCTATAGGGATCGATATCTAGATAGATAGATAGATAGATAGATAAAGATATTCCATACTCTGTAATCATAGAGAAACCAATGTTTATTTACATAAATGTAGAAAAGCTATGTTCAAATAAAATTAGAAGTAACATATGTCTTCATAAAGTAACACCTTAGGCTGGCAGGAAATGCCTTATATTTGATACTTCTAGTTCTGAATAAGACTCTTAAATATTTTCTTCATATTGTTTTTGAACATGAACAAAGCCCTATTCATTTAAAAAAGGCTTTATAATTCTGCATTGTCGCATGGGATAAATGTAATACGCTTAAAAACATACTGAAAGTAGAATATCATTAATCCACCAAAGAATTGCCCTCATTTTTTAACTCTGTTTACCTTCATGTAAATTTATAAGTAAATAACATGCTTTGTTCTTCTCAGCACTTCAATTAAATGGTTATATTGCATTTGATTTTAGTCTTGCTATTAAGAAATCAGCTAACAATATAATTTTTGTTATTTTTGCTTTGCTTTAATTTTGTTGTCTTTTGTGTTTGAAATACATTTATAATATGCCTAGGGGTGTGTGTGTGTGTTTGTGTGTGTATGTGTGTGTGTGTGCGTGTGTATAATCATTTGTGGAACTTGATATTGAGAATAATATGTATACATTCTCCATATTATATTTATTTTCCTCATCCCCTCTACTCATTCCATTTGCAATAATTTTAATGTAAATTTTGTGTTGTTGAAATGTATTCTTTGTATTTCTAAACTTTGAATATCAGTGTTTGCTGTAGCTTTTATAATTTTTGAGAACTTCAGTTTACTAAATATCTGCAATTATATCTAACACATTCTGTTAAATGTTCAATGAGATTTGAGTTTCAATTATTATATATTTATACCTAAAAGTTATATTGTTTCTGATTGGTCTCTTCAGACATTCTTTCTTTCTTACCATTTATTATTAATTTGATTTTAACATTAATTCAGGGATTTTCTATACCACGATAATTGAACTAAATTTGCCTCTTTCAGTTTCTATGTAGAGAACTGCAACCTAACTTAGTAGGTAAGCAAACTGCAACACAATTAAGAGCATATTCTAAAACAGGTAGCCCAGCCTGAGGTAATCTTAGCAGTCAAGATTTAGCCAATTACAGAATGCCAACTGAGAAGACCATATCCATTTAAAGTGAATGACTCATCTCACCACATCTAAACAAGGAAAATGTCAAGCTATTACAATCAAGCTGTTTCGCTACATCTGTAAATATGGACACCCCTTTTCTGTCTTTTTCTATCTATATGTACAGTCTTTCTTTGTTGCTAGTTGAAATTCCTTGAACCCCTCTTGGATTTAAGTGCTGCTCAATTCACAAATTGTTCTTTTCTCATATAAACTCTACTAAATTTGTCTAAAGTCTTTTTCATTTAGCAATTTGGCATCAGAAGTGGAATGAAGTGGACCTTCACTGATACCCAGGAGCACAGAGTGAAAAAGCAAAGTTACCTAGCCATGCCCTTTGTGCCCACTGATCTCATGTAGCAATTGAGTTCTTGGGCAATTCTCTCTTAACTTAGAGCTCCATGAATTTGTGTTTTGAGCTCTCTGACTTTTGTTGAACAATTATTACTGCACTAGACCCAGGATTAGATTGTATCTGATAAGTTACTGGTTTGGATCAGTTAGAAGCCTCACATAGATACCTTATAAAAATGATTTCCTGCAACTATCAGCAGTCAGGATTTCAGGACTACAACTACGGGATGCCTGCTAACATTGTGTACAAATACTGTGGGCCCAGATCCTATGAATTTTTTTTAAAATAGGTTAACCTTACCAAGAACAACTTGGAATTACCATGGCCACAGTAGGGAAGTTTTAACCTAGATAAATTTTTTACTGGTGAAGTCCATCAGAAAAGAAAGGATCTAAAATGCCACAAAAGCAATGGAATGCATTCTTTAATTGCTATGTAGAGTCATCTAAAAGATTATGTGAATCAAAAGATATTCTGCAGACGGCAAATGAAAAAATCTTAGACCCCTTTTCCATAAATACTTTACCCATATTGACAGGACATCTTGGTCACTTGGGCACAAAACAATTGAGATCCAGTTATTGTTTAATAAATTAGTGATCTTTTTATTTTTGTACCTGGAACAGGCTAAATTTTTTAAATAAAAGCTTTTATTTATGTGAAAACGTATTTATAAGTTTGCACATGTTTATATGTATAGTATATGTATAATAATATTTTTACCTAATTGTTAAAAAAAGGTTTATTTTACTGATTTTTTAAAAAATAAGTACTTATATAGATTAATTATTCTCTCAACAAAAATGAGAGCTAATCCAAATGTTTTGCCAGCTTTTATGACTTGAGTAATCTTTACAGACTATGCAATTCTTAATAAGAATATTGTTGTATAATTAAAACAGGCATATATTTAGTTTTCAATATTAAATGTAATACAGACCACAACTTTTGTTTCTATTAAATATTTTTAAGGATCATCAAACTACTAGTTTAACCTAAGTACAAAGATTTAAGTGAAAGTGCAGTGTTCATTATATCGTGTATATCAAGTACAGTTTCCAAACAAGAAAAAACAAGTTCTTTATTTAACTCCTTAGATTCTTGCTTTTGTAATGACATCTAACATGTGCATACAGTACAAGTAGTAACCAGCAAAATAACTTGATAGCAGCTAGCTGGTTTGGTGTTATAATATAACTACTTAAAAATAGCTTTTCAATCTCATTTTTAACTTACATTCTTGGAGTTTTGCTAAGCTAAATGATAAATATTCCTGAATATTTATATTATTTCAAATAAGATAAATTGTTAAATCATTAATTGTTGAACATAAGTTTAATTCGATGTGCTTTTAACATCTAGTTTTAATATGATATAGGGAATCTAAATATGTTTGTGTCTGCTAATAAATTTTAAAAAATTACCTTCAGAAAGCATCTATTTTTGTGAATTATAAAATTTTAATCTACAGTATTTTATATTATAGTGTTAACTATGAATAAGGCTAATTCATAGTTTCTAAAGATTCAAGTGATAATTAATAGGCCAGTCTTAATTCTCTCATGTAGCCTTCCATTACACAGCCAATGCTCTCACCACATTTGAATAGGAAAAACAGAAAGAGAAAATAATCATTCAATTAATGTCATGAATTATGAATTCCATACTGAAACCAAGCCAGTTCGTTGTATTGGTGGCAAAGAATAGTGTCACTGTCCAAAGTTTTCATCAGCCTTCAAAATTAAGAGGCTGAACAAAAAGGGAGAATTGTTAAATTAAACTAAATTTGGCCTAAAGCTGCCCCAATACTTTGAGTTTCTATGTAGAGAATTGCAACCTAGCCTAGTAGGTAAGTCACCATAAACATAACTTAGAATATTTTTATAACAAACAAGTGAGTCTTGTCAAATCATGACATTGAGTTTAGCCAGTCACAGATTGCCAACTAAGAAAATCATATCCATATAAGGCACATGACTTATCACACCACTTACAAATAGGGCAAATGACCAGCCACCAGTCAAGCTGTATGTCACTTCCTTTTTCTGTCTATAAATACTGCCTGACCATATTTCTGGGTGATATTCTGTGAACCTCTGCTGATTTTAAGGATTGATGCCATTGTTTAAATTGTATCTGCATTTTTTCTCTCTTAATGTGCTTTTTACAGTGCTGTTTTCTCTATGACTATTAAGTTGGCTGAGTGCTGTGGCTCACGCCTGTAACCCCAGCACTTTGAGAGGCTGAGGTGAGTGGATCACCTGATGTCAGGAGTTCAAGACCAGCCTGTCTTAGTAACGGACAAAAATTAACTGGACATGGTGGCTGGAATCACACCTGTAATCCCAGCTACTCAGAAGGCCAAGGCAGGCAGATAACCTGAGGTCAGGAGTTCAAAATCAGCCTGGCCAACCAGGTAAAGCCCTGTCTTTACTAAAACACAAAAACTAACCAGTCATGGTGGATGAGATTATACCTGTAATCCCAGCTAATTGAGAGGGTGAGGCAGGAGAATTCCTAGAACCCAGGAAGCACAGATTGCAGTGAGCCAAGATTGCACCACTGCCCTCCAAGCTGGGTGACAAAGCATGACTCAGTCTCAAAGAAAGAAAAATATTGAGTGTACAAGTTTGAAAATGATTGTGTTGGGAAGTACACAGTTGTAGTATGTTGGTAAAATTGATCACACATGCTTAATGGAGGCCTCCAAAGAAAACATTTAACTGTAACTTCTTAGGTAACCACATACATCAACAAATGATTCCGTCACCCAAGAATTAAGCATAGTACTCAAAAGTAGTTTGTCAAAATTTGCTTACCTCTTTGCCTCTTCTAGAAGTCCCAGTATCTATTGCTGTCATCTTCATGTCCCTGAGTACCCAACGTTTTGCTGCCACTTGTGAGAACATGCAGTATTTGATTTTCTGTTACTACATCAATTCTCTTAGGATAATGGTTCTGAATTCACTTAGGAAAATGGTCTCCAGCTGCATTCATATTGCTGCAAAGGACATAATTTTATTCTTTTTTATGGCTGTGTGGTATCCTATGGTGTACATGTATCACTTTCTTTATTCCATTCACAACTGATGGGCATGTAAGTTGATTCCATGTCTTTTCTATTGTGAATAGTGCAGCCATGAACATCTGATTGCATGTGTCTTTTTAGTAGAATATTTGTTTTCTTTTGGATGTATACTCAGTAGAGAAATCTAAGCATTTAGATTCTGCTTTTCACAATGGCTGAACTAATTTAAATTCCCATCAACAAGTGTATAAGCATTCACTTTTCTCCTCAGACTCTCCTGTATCTGTTGTTTTTCTCTTCTTCATTTCAATAGATCAGTTAATGTTTATTTAATTAATACTTTATTTTTAGAATAGCTTCAAGTTTGCAGAAGAATTGAGCATTTAGTACAGAGAGCTCCCATGTAACCCCCAAACCCATTTTCCTCTATTTTTAACATTCTGCAATAGTGTGGCAAGTTTGTTACAGTTTTTTAATCTGTTTAATGTATTCAAATATATTCACATTCACTAAAGTCTATATTCACTAAAGTTTACAATAAGTTTCACTATTTTTGCCATATAAGTTCTACTGGTTTTGACAGATGCAGAATGTCATTAATGCACCCTTAGAATGTAAAATAGAATGGTTTACTGCCCTAAAAATCCCTTGTGCTCCGCCTATTTGTCCCTCCCTTTCTTCGAAATCTGGACAAATAATGATCTTCATCTATACAATCTCTATCCTTTTCCTTTTCCAGAATATCATACAGTTGGGATAAGACAGCATGTATCTTTTACAAATTGGCTTCTTTTGCTTAAGTCTATGCATTTAGGGTTACTTCGTGCTTTTCATGGTTCCATAGCTCTTTTCACATAACTAAATAAAATCTCTCTGTATGAATATAAGAGTTTGCCAATTTAAATATTTCAAAAGATATTGGCTGCCTTTTTCTTTTCTTTTTCAATTAGAAATACAGCTGCTATCAATACTGATATGCAGGATTTTGTGTAAATGTAAATTTTTAACTTGATGGAGGTATATATCTATAGGTATGATTGGTGGATCTTATGATAAGCCTATGTTTAACTTCCTAAGAAATACCAAACACTCCCTAAAAGTGCTTTATGCCATTCTGTATTTCTACCAGCAACCAATGAGAGTTCTTGTTATTCTACATCTTTTCCATCATTTGAAATCATTGCCAATTTTATTTTCACTGGAAACACGTCTTCACTTATGAAATTTAAAATAAAAAGAAAGCCTCACAAGCAATAAAACTAGAATAATATTTAAATTTAAAAATTAGGTTAAGTTTATTAGGAAATTGTTCTCTTCTAGAATATTTTACTCAAGTGATTTTTAACAATATAAAATATATCATATATATGTTCAAATGACAGTACATACTTAAAAAACTGGGCCATATCTAAAATGTTCCTTTGTAAAGTTATTAAAATTAGTAATTTAACACAACCTAATAAAGATTGTTTTTAATTTTCAGGGATTTAATCATACAAAATTTTTATTTACAGTAAGTTAGCATAACTTTTCTATGACTCTTAAAATCATCCATTATGTGTCTTGACTTAAAGGGAGAAACATGAATATTAACATCACTCTTTCTAAAAATTCTATTCCAAAGAATTAAAGAAAAAACTTTGTTTTAATTCGAAGCATATTTATAGAAAACTCTACCTTATCCAATGAGCTTGTAAGCTTCATAAGTGAAACAGAATAAAATGAAATTCTGTTATGTGTCATTTTAATAATTTAATTTAATTTAAAACAGCTAATTAAATAGAATAAACTTTATGTTTCCAAATTCAGTCATCTTATTTGAGTATCTGCTATTTGGGAAGAATTGAACCAGCATTTTGATACTAGTCAAATAATCTGAAATCTGTGAATATGCCCAATTTAACACATAATATAGTAGGGATTGGAATTTCTAAATGATATGTAAGTAAAATAAATAAGCTAAGTAATCTATTTACACATGATGAATTATTATGTTTCAGAGATTCAGAAGTGTTCGTTATTTTTATAATTTAGTGTCTTATGGCATATTTAAACTGTGGTATTTGATTTCCTAGCTTTTTTATGTACTAATTATTGCTTTAAAATTCAATTGAAAGTGCAAACTAATAATAAATTTATCCTATGTAAAATAATATGTAGTTATTTTATAATAAAAGACAATTGAAAAATCATACTGTGATTAAAAACTGAGATAGGAATAGAAAATTCCAGCAGTCAGTGCTAAAAGGAGATTTGTTCATTTAACAGTGGAGAGGTCATTCTTGGAGAGCCAATATACAAGCACAGTAGGAGACACCTACAGAGGCATAATATCTTCAGATCAGATTGATGTAAGCTACTCTTGGTTACCCGCAGGCACCCCCAATTATCTAGAATTACTATCCCAATTAAGCACCTGTCTTTACAGTTGAGTGTTATTAGGCTTGATTTGATAAGATGGGAAAGTCCCAATTAAGAGGGCTCCCTAATTAAGCATGCTTTGATTAAGTGGAGCAACCTGATTACTCAAAAACATTATTTTCTGTCCTACTTCAATAACATCATGATCCATTGCTTAACATATTTTGTTTGTGTAAGTAGTTCTGGAATTTTTTAATCCTAAAGATTTAATAATAGTTAAAAGAAAAAAATCAGAAATGTTGGCAGAAATGATGCAAGTATGGCAAAATCTTTTTCTCTCACAACTAAGTTAAAAGTAAGGCTAAAATTACACATCACACACACACACAATCACACACAATCACATATAAAATTCCATTTCCTGACATTTTTCTTGGATTTATTTTGAATATTACATAGAACGTTTGAATTTGCAATTGCATTTAAAGCCTCTTGATAATTATAAGCAGCCAATATTTTTGTGTGACTTCTGGCTATGTGTGTGTGTGGGAATAGGAAATGGTGCTATTGGAATTGGCATGATATTATCCAGAAAACAGATGCATGTGCTAGTATTTTATGATGTTATCATTGTATGTATATCACGTTAAATGTTGCATTATGTCAATGTAATATTTTCATGAATACTTTTGAAAAAGAAGCGTTTTTCATTGAATCGTTTCTATTTTAGTTTATATTATTCTATGGCATTCATCATTATATTTTTTAATTTAATTTGTAAATTAATTATATGATACTGAAGTAGATGGCAGACAGGTAAAATATGAAATTTAGCAGCTGGTAGTGCATGACAATTTTTCTACTAAAACTAATATGTTTTATGAGTGATGGGATGATTAAATGGCTATGTTAAAATTTATATGAATAATCAATTCATTGGGTGCAGGTCATGCAGTATAGATTTTAATGATTTGAAGTGACAGTGTTAATGGAGTCATTCTACTAACAAGCCCATCTTGATCTATTCATTCTATAAATAGTCGACTAACCTCTATTAATCAAGCTTCATGCTAGATAAAGCCTTATGTGTTGGAAATCACAGCCCTCAATAATTGAAAACCTAAATGAATATTGAATGATACTGGGCTAAAGTTGAAGAAAATATGAAAAGGGAAGGAGATATGAGCATGGCTATAATGTGTCTTTGGAAGATGAGAGTATTTTCTCAAAGCATCTTTTACATTACTTAGCTAAGTCCTAAGCTAAATCACTCTCTAAACTAGGAGGAAATAAAGATATGCAAATAAAAAACATGCATTTATGTTGTAGTTTGTGTTGTTACTTAACCATAAACCTGTGCTTCAGTTTGGTTGGTTTAACATTAACTTTATATTTTCAGTTACTCTCAGATCTATTTAAATATTCTAACTGATTCATAAATCTTTCATGATATATATACATATATATATGTATATATATACATATATATGTATATATATACATATATATGTATATATATAATATATATAATATATATTATATATTATATATATTATATATATTATATATTATATAATATATATATGCATATATATGTGTATATATATACATATATATATGCATATATATATGCATATATATAAATATATATTGTGTGTGTGTGTGTGGGGGGGGTGGGATACAAGGCAGAATACATATATACTTGAAGTGTGGCAATATATAAGTTGATAGTAAAAAATATAATATTGATTTTACAACATAATTATTTTACTAATCATAGCCTTTAAGGGTTTCTTTTTTTTAACCAAATATACAAGGTTGGTAAACTCAGAATAATAATATCATCAATTGTAATTGTCATATATTCTTTGATTCTCCAAAAACTACTTTCCTATCTGAGATCATGCATTTCATTATTTTTTTATTCCTTGTGAATAATATATTTACTAGCTTCATTTCTATAAGAATTCTCTTAGAGGAAAAGCACTAATAGGAGATATATATATATATATATCTCATTTTATATTGAGAAATTTTATATAGGACATATATATCATTTTTATTGAAAAAGATCTTGATATAAAATATATTAAAAATGTATGCAAATCACTAAGAAAAATCACAATTATTCCAATGGAAAAATGAGCAAAACAGTGAAAAAGGAAGTAAACAAATAGAAATAGCTAAGAAATGTATGACCATAGGAAAATGAATTAGTCATAGGGTATTTAATCACAGTGAATTTAGTGTGTTTAGTCATTGTGTATTAGTGCATGTACTTGTGTACTTATCATAATATATGAAGTCACAGGGAAAATGCAAAGTCAAATCAAATCTGAATTGTACTAAATATTCACCAGTAGATCGAAAATGAAAAAAGGATAGACTATATCAAATGTTGATACTCATGTATCTAAGACCCCCAGGCCAACTTCATCATGAGTGAAGTTTGGTTACGGGCTCATTATAATCAATAAAACAACATTATTGTGAATTCTAGAGCATCTCAGCAAAAGCCTGTTTTCAGATGGATTCAAAGGAAAGAGGTTTTGCTCTCAAATAATTGTTTTCAGATATACTTGTCCAGACTGGGTGTTGTTAGGTAGTGGGGTTAATTTAATGGTTTAGTAGCTTTATGAATATTATATAAGAGACAAGAAATGGAATAAGGCTGAACACAATTGGTAAAGAAGCAACAGTCACTCAGTTAGCTGGGAAGAGACTGACCTTCAAGATATTTGTGGTGTACCCAGTGACCTTGCTTTTGTCTCTGGTCAGAAAAACAATGACTTATATGTTGGTGTTGTAACTGTTTATGTTTAACAGATGAACAACATTACTTAACTATGAGTGCCAGGCTAGGTTCTACCGCAGTGGACAATGAAAAGTATTAGTTCATTTTCACACTGCTATAAAGACATACCCAAGACTGGGCAATTTATAAGAAAAGAGCTTTAAATGACTCACAGCTCCACATGGCTAAGGAGGCATCACGAAACTTAGAATCAGGCAAGAGACAGCATGAAACTTCCTTACAAAGCTATCCATTCTCTTGAGAATTCACTCACTATCACAAGAAAAGAATGGAGAAAACCACCCCCATGATCCAATCACCTCACTCCCTGAACACGTGGGGATTTGGGGGATTAGAATTTAAGATGAGACTTGGATGGACACACACACACCCAAACCATATCACACTGCAAGCTATTAGCACCTAGCCAGTTCCCATTTATGTTTTTCTTGCAGCAATGCCAATTGGTTATTATTTGTGAGTCTATAGTGGCATTAACTTTCATATAAATAAAATGGTTAGATCTATGTATTTACTTAAGATTCAATTAAATTAGGGGTGCCAGATTTCAAAAAAAATTTAAAATATTATGTAGCAAATGAATTTAAGATGAAACTTTTAATGTTAGTATGACATATATGATATTGGAAACATACTAATGCTAAAAAAAATTATTATCTATCAGAAATTCAAATGTAACTTGGCCATCCTGTATTTGATTTGGCAACTTGAAATTTGTGCATTGTCCTTCATTGTCCTTTGTGTATATTAATTTATCAGAATCATTATGGAAGAAAGTGCTGCTGAAATAAAACTTGAAACGTTATGAAAACATACCTAACAGGATATCTGGGAATCTACATATGTTTTATTTGCAAATAAATATGGAAAATTATCTAATTTTACTATAAATTTAAACAGCACAGTTCTTTTTTCTTTTCTTTCTTTTTTTTTTTTTTGAGACGGAGTTTTGCTCTTGTTACCCAGGCTGGCGTGCAATGGCGCGATCCCAGCTCACCACAACCTCCGCCTTCTGGGTTCAGGCAATTCTCCTGCCTCAGCCTCCCAAGTAGCTGGGATTACAGGCACGCGCCACCATGCCCAGCTAATTTTTTGTATTTTTAGTAGAGACGGGGTTTCACCATGTTGACCAGGATGGTCTCGATCTCTTGACCTTGTGATCCACCCCACCTCAGCCTCCCAAAGTGCTGGGATTACAGGCGTGAGCCACCGTGCCCAGCCTGTTTATGTTTTAAGCATCCAACATTCCAGAAAATAAATCAAAGCAATTCATGTTTGAAGTATATTGTTATCTGACCAAATCCTATGTCTTCCTATCAACTATAATAAATATTTTTTAAAAAAATCTAATAATGTTCCATGTTATTTCTGTACATTTCTGAACACTCGTCTATTCCTCAAATGATTTTGATTTTTATAGTATGTTCAATCTCTGGCTGATTAGGAATACAAAAATAACACAATATTATGCCATCAAAGACCTCAATATTTTGTGTGATAAAATGGTACCTTTGTAGTTGATACTACTTAGAAATAAAATAAAATATGCTTTTTTAATGCAGAGATAAGACTGAATTAAAGTACCTTAAGTGACTGTAATACATTTTATATCATTTCACTAAAAATAACATGATATATACATGACCCAGAACATGATCTCAATTAGATCAGAACATGATCTCAATATCATGACCCAGAACGTGATCTTCCAAACTATATGTTAGATATAAAATATAAGCTTTGTGTTCCTTCAAAATAAAATCAGAACCCATTATAGTAAGAATGTTAGGGATTCCAAGGAGAAATATCAATTCATTCAAATATATATTACATTCAAATATGTTGTTAATTTTCAAACATATTGAAAATTAACAATATGTTTTCCAAAATAAGAATCTTATCAATAAGATTATTTCAATTGATATAATTTCTTATTTTAGCTAATTTGTTTGATTCAATTTTTCACTCTATAACTCAATTCTGTTTCAATTTCATATTATACCTTTAACTTTAGAGAGCCCAATGTTTCTATCACTCAAAATGCAGGCAGAACTGAAATTTTACCTTCAAAACTTGATACATTAAATAAATTTGAGAAATAATCTACTCACCAATTGGTGGAGCAGGAAATAAACATTGTTTTCATCCAGTAGTCTCATTTCACAACTTTCTTTCTTTACGTGCCTTCAGGTTTCTTGTGGTTTGTCATATGTCACAAACCCCAGACATAAAATTATACTTTCTCTTCTTTGTCATCACTGTCATTTACAGCTTTACTTGCTGTTATGTGAACCTCACCAGTTTGCTGTATTTGTTAGCATTCATTTAGAGTACCTTATTTCTGTTTTTTAGAAAAAAGTCTTTTTTATTAAATTTAGATGCCCACGACAATTTAACAGATAAATCATGAATACTAAATTTTACAATCCAGAATACTTTTAAATGTTTATTCTAAAATCCAGTGAGGAATTTTTCAATTAAATAATTCAGTTTTTAACTCTTATTGAAATAGAAGATACCTCAACAAATATAAGGTGTATAAATTGTGAATTCAGTTAGTTCTCATAAATTCAATCCACTAATGTAACTGGCACCCATATCAAGATGCAGACAATGGCTAAATCCCAGATGCCCTCTCCAATCACAGCTGAGACACAAAAAGGTAATCACTATCTGACTTCTAATCACACAGATTAGTTCTACTATATATACAGTAAATACTACCTATATGGTCATATGGTTTGTGTTCTTTTCTGTCTGGCTTCTTTACTTCAATGAGGAAAACTCTTAAGCATACATTAATTGACTCTGTAATTTGGAGCTCAGGATGAAGTCATAATTTTCATTTTCATTTATAATGTGACTAAAAGATAGTGATGCCATATTTATATATTTGTGTGGGTATATATATATATATATAATGACACACACACCTATATATATGTCATAAGCATTCCCAGCTAGCCACAAACATGTTTAAACTATTTACCATATGGTAAGTTTGTATTTTACACATTTTTGAAGTTCAATATCATTTCATTATTAGTTCAGGATAAAATCTATATTTAATTTTTTTACAATGTGATGAGCAGGGTACTAAAAATAGAAATTTGAAATATTTAGAACTATCTCCAGTAGCTTCCAGTGGCAGTAACTTTTCATCCATCTAGTCAGTCATTCATTCAGAAAAATTATTATTGATCACTTGCAATTTGCATATGTATTCTATTGGCACTAAAGTTATTTTCACATAAATCTGGCACTAATTTAATATATTCCATTCAATCAAATGATATAAGTAAAATCATATGGACTTGAAGAAAAGAAAGTTATTTCTCTCTCTACATAAATACATATATTGATTCCTTTTATATTAGTGCATATTCAAATAGGTAAAATTTTAATCTCCAATATTTATTCTGGTAATTTGGCCTAGATATTTCTCACATTGGAAAAAATACATGCAGTATTCTGCTGAAAATATATAACATATAAAGCCTGAGCACTCACAAATGAAATGTCTAAGAACTTTATAATTGTCCTAATGGATATAATATCTTAATACAATGCATGGAATCTGTGGCCATATGGGTAATGTTAAAGAATTCCATTTATGGCATCTTTCTATTTATTTCAGTAAAAGTATGAACTTTAACCAAATACACATATTTGTTGACAGTCACAAGATATCAAGGCTTTTAAGGAACAAAAGCTAATTTGTCCAGAGATACTATATTTTGATTCATTATCAGCATTTTCTTCCAATTCTACTATCAAACTGCTTTCCAGAAATCATCATTTTTTGCTTCTGCAACTGACAAATGAATCTTGAGGAATAAAAGGAAACTTTACATACTTTTTATCATTTTTTCAGTATAACATTAATATTTGCAAATAATGGGATTTTCAGCATATTTGGGATTTTTCCCTCAAATGATTACATTACTTATTTAAATGTATACGGCAAATTCCAAAAAGTAGTTAGATGGTATTAATTTATACCATGTATAAATTTATTTTATTACCATGTATAAATTTATACCATGTGTAAATTAATTTCACATTCATTTTAACATTTTTCTTTTTTATTAAATTGAATTAGTATTTTCATTTCACTGTCTCACATAACTTTATACTAACATACTAAATCTTTTATATAGGCATTGTGGTAGTCCTCCTATTTATAAACATCTGTAAAGTCATTAAATATTATCAAATGCTAAAGTCAAATTAAAGTAAAATCAAATAAAATTATTTTTTCATAGACCTACATGTCTCTGTGAAAATATCTGATTATAGCTTCAAGCTTTCATCATCTAGTTCTACCATGATTATCCTTTATTTGCACTGCTTGGATTTCTCTTTGAAAAAAGAGCTTGCTATTCATCTGTGAAAATGGCAGGTAGCTAACAGCCCCCAATTACAGCATCTTTAGGTTCTGTAGCAGCATGTAAGCAGAAACCACGCATTACCCGAGAAGGCCCCAGACAATGGCTAAACTTAACAGGATTATGAAGGCTGGTCATTTTTGTCCAATGCAGCACTCCTCTACTACTGTTCTCCCTCAGCCAAGAACAAAGGGAGGTCAGCAGTTTTATACCAGTTTAGAGTCAGGGGACGGTAAGCAGATTATTACAGAAGCAGAAGGAGCAGGTCAGGGGAGAAGTGGGGGGCTAACAAAAAGTTCTACTTAAAATTGTTTTTCACTCAGGATGTTGGGTAGCAGTGCGGGGTAACAGTTACACAGTTGCATATACAGGATGTGCAGGGCCGCTGGGCCCTGCTTCTCAGAAAATTGGTTAAAAGATGCCACGTATCTCAGTTGCCAGGTGTTCCAAACTTTTGGAACAGAATGCCCCACATAGCTCAGGGTGGGAAAAATGGAGTTGGCAGGATTGTTTAAAATGTGCTGATTATAGCCATGCTCAAGCTAGGGTATTTCATTTATTTCATACAACTTCATCATGGTGACCAAGAATTTGTCAAGTCTGGATAGTGGTCACAGGCTTTACCTTCTTATCCTGCTTCCTTCCATCTTATGTTTATTGAGTTTCACATCTGCATTACATTCTGAAATTTCATATTTTTTATAAATTACAATCTGTCTAATTTTTATTTTGTGGCTAATGCTGTCATATTCAAGAAATCACTTCCAAATCTAATATCATAAAGCTTTTGTGTTATGTTTACTTCTAAGAGTTTTATATATTGAAGTCTTACATTTTAGTCTTACATTTTGAATTAATTTTTGTATATAAGATTAGTAAGGGTCCAAATTCTTCATTTTACAGATGGGTATTCAGTTTTCCCTTCACCATTAGCTGGAAAGACCATCTTTTACAAATTGAAAAATAATTGGATCATATATATGAGGACTTATTTCTGGGCTCTAAATTCGGTGGACTATATGCTTTCTCTGATGCCAGTAACACACTGTTTTAATTATTGTTGTTTTGTAGTAAGCTTTTAAATCAGAAAGTATGAGTCTTCTAGTTTTGTTCTCTTATTTATGATTTTTCAAAAAGTTTTATGTTTAAGGATGCAGGTGCAGGTTTTTTATATAGGTAAACTAATGTCATAAGAATTTCTTGTACAGATTTTGTCAACTGGATGTTCAACCTAGTACATATTAATTATTTTTCCTGATCCTCTCCCTACTCTTATCCTTCACCCTCCGGTAGGCCCCAGTGTTTGTTCGCCTCTATATGTCCTTGTATTCTCATAAATTAATTCATTCTTGTGAGAATCTATGAATATGGTTTTCTGTTCCTATGTTAGTTTGCTAAGGATAATGATCTTATAATAATATGGATAAGGTTCCATTCATGTTTCTCCAAATAACATAATTTCATTCATTTTTTGGCTGCATAGCATTTCACAGCATATAATGTACCACATTTTGTTTATCTGATCTACCACTGATGGGCATTTAGGTTGACTCCATTTCTTTGCTGTTGGGAATACCACTACAATGAACCTAAACATGTATGTGTCTTTATGGTAGAATGACATATATTCATTTGGGATGTACCTAGTGATGGGATTGCTGGGTTGAATGGTATTCTTGTTTTTAGATCTTTGAGGAATTGCCAAGCTGTTTTTTGAATGGTTGTACTAATTTATACTCCTGCCAACTATATATAAGCATTAATTTTTCTCCACAATCTCACTAACACCTGTTATTATTTGACCTTTTAATAGTAGCCATTCTGACTGGTATGAGAATGGTATCTCATTGTGGTTTTGATTTGCCTTTCTCTAATGATCAGTGATTTGAGCATCTTTTTGTTATGCTTTTTGGTCATATGTATGTATTCTTTTGAAAAGTTTGTGTCTTCTGCCTACTTTTTAATAAGGTTGTTCATTTTTTTTCTTGTAAATTTGTTTAAATTCCTTATAGATACTGAATATTAGACCTTTGTCACATGCATAGTTTGCAAATATTTTCTCCTATTCTGTTTGCTGTCTGTTTATTCTATTGATAGTTGTTTTTGCTGTACAGAGCTATTTAATTAGATCCCATTTGTCAATTTTTGCTTTTGTTGAGATTGCTTTTGGCAACTGTCATGAAATATTCACCAGGTTCTATGTTTCAGATGGTATTGCATAAGTTGTCTTCCAGCATTTTTACATTTGGGGGTTTTATATTTAAGTCTTTAATCTATATTGAGTTGGTTTTGAAAAAATGGCATAAGGAAGACATTCACTTTCAATTTTCTGCATGTGACCAGCCAGTTATCCCACCATCTTTTATTAAATATGGATTCATTCTGTTGGTTGGTTTTTGTTAACTTTATCAAAGATCAGATGGTTCTAGGTGTGTGGCCTTATTTCTGGGCTTCCTATTATGTTCCATCAGTCTGTGTGTTCAGCATCATGCTGTTTTGGTTACTATAGCCCTGCAGTATAGTTTGAAGTCAGATAGAGTGATGCTTCCAGCTCTGTTCTTTTTACTTGGGATTTCCTTGGCTAGTTGAGCTCTTTTTTCATTCCATATGTATTTGTCAATCATTTTTTCAGTTTGTGAAGAATATCATTGGTGGTTTGATAGAAACATCACTGAATCTGTAAATTGCTTTGGACACTATGGCCATTTTAGTGATATTGTTTCTATCTATGAATATGAAATGTTTTTCCATTTGTTTTTTGTCATCTCTGATTTTTTTGAGTGGTGCTCTACAGTTTAGTAGAGATCTTTCAACTCCTTGATTCACTATTCCTAGGTATTTTATTCTTTTGTGACAGGAGTGAGTGAGATTGCATTCCTGATTTGTCTTTCAGCTTGACTCTTGTTGAAATAGTAGAATTCTAGGTTTTTTTTTTTTTGTATTTTAATTGTGTATACTGAAACTTCACTGAAGTTATCAGCTTAGAAAGCTTTTGGGTTGAGACTGTAGAGTTTTCTAGATTTAGAATCATATCATCTGCAAACAGGAATCCTTTGACTTCCATTCTTCCTATTTGGATGTCCTTTATTTATTTTGCTTGCCTAGTTGCTCTGGGCAGGATTATCAATGCTTGTTGAAAATGAGTGGTGTTATAAATATCTTCATATATTTATATATGTATGTGTATGCATATATACATATATTTGTATATATATATATGTATACATGTGTGTATGTATTATATATAGAAATTGGTTCACATAATTGGCTGCTGGAAAGGCTGCAATATATAGGGCAGGCTGGAACCTCAGGCAGGAATTATATACTGAAGTATTGAGACAGAATTTATTCTTTCCTAGAAAATTTGTTTTTGCTGTTAAGGCCTTCAACTAATTGAATGAGGCGTACCCTAATCATCCAGGATAATATGCTTTACTTAAAGTGAACTGAATTTTAGATGTTAATCACTTATAAAAAATACATTTATAGCAATATCTAGACTAGTGTTTGGCCACACAACTGAGCATCATAGCCACACAAAATTAACCATTACACATACAATCTACAAACTATATTATATTATATTATAAATTATAGTCACCTTACTTGTCTGTCAAACAATTGATCTTATTTCTTCTACCAAACTGTATAAGGAGAAGGAAAGAATGTATATTTTTACCCATTAATCAACTCCTCTCCATTTCTTCTCCCATATACACTTACCAGCCCCTAGGATCCATTTTTATGTCACCCAGACATGGGTGAGAACTAACAATAATTGTCCTTCTGTGCTTGGTGCATTTTAATTTACATAATGATCTCTATTTCCATTCATGTTCCTGCAAATGAATTTTATTATTTTTGTGCCTATTGTTCCATTATAATATAATACATGTATATCATATTTTCTTTATTCATTTATACATTTGTGGATAAAGCAGCCTTCAGAGAAGCTGAGACTGAGGGTGGACTTCTGAATTAAAACTATCAAAACCAGAATACAACAGTGTAATAAATTTTTAAAAGTAACAAAAGCAAAATTAAGCAATAAAAACTCTACTGACAGGATTTGATTATTTTTAATGGCTGAATAATATTCCATTGTGCATTTTGTTGTTGTTGTTTATCCATTCATTCCTTGATGAACACTTACACTGTTTCCAGATTTTTACTAATGTGAATAGTGCTACAAAAAACATGGAAGTGTAAAGATACCTTTTACTTATTTCCTTTTTTTTGGAGATATATGTACATGCACACATATTTAACATATATATATATATGTGTGTGTGTGTATATATTTAATAGTGAAATTGCTGTGTCATATGATAGCTCTATATTTACCTTTTTCAGGAACCTCCACAGTTCTAGTACATAGTTCTTAGTATATGGACCTTCATGTACTTATTTACATTTCCACCAACAGTGTAGGAAAGTTATCCTTTCTATACATCCTCCTCACTGTCATTATGTCCCATCTCTTTGATTAAAGCCATTTTAACTGGGGTGAGAGTATATTTTGTTGCGGTTTCAATGTGTATTTCCCTGATGATTTGTGATTTTCAGCAATTTTTTTTCACATTGCTGTTGGCTATTTGAATGTCTAAAAGTCCTGACCAAAGCAATTAGGCAAGAGAAAGAAATAAAAGGCACTGAAATTAGAAGTTAAATAAGCCTTGTTTAGAGATTACATGATTTTTTACTTAGAAAACCCTGAAGACCCCACCAAAAAAATATACTATGAGAAGTAATATGCAATTTCAGTAAAGTTTCAGAGTAAAAATCTTAGGAAAACAAGTACCATTTCTATATATAAACAGCTATCTGAAAAATAAATCAAGAAAATAATTTCACTTAAAAGAACTATAAAGGATATAAAATAGCTAGGAATCAATTTAACAAGCAAATGATCTACACAGAGGAAATTATAAAACTGATTTTAAAAGTTGAAGAAGATATAAAAAATGGGGAAAATATCCCATGCTTATGAGCTAGAAGGATCAACTTGGTTAAAAAGGTATTACTACTCAGTGCAATTTACAGATTCAGTGCAATCTCTCCAAAATCCAATTATATTCTTCACATAAATACAGAAAAAAATTCTAAAATTTGTGTGAACCACAAAAGACTGTGTAACCAAAGCAATCCTGAGACAAAAAAGAACAAAGCTGGAGGCATCACACTACTTAACTTCAAAATCTTCCACCAAGCTATAGTAGCCAAATCAGTATGCCAATGCTACTGGCATAAAAACAGACACACAGAAGCCCTGAATAAGACAGAACCCAGATTCAAATCTTCCCACTTACAGCCACCTCATATTTGACAAAGGTGCCAATAATGCACAAAAAGGGAAGCCCAATCTCTTTAATAAATTGTGCTGGGGGAACTAGAGAAGTATATGCCGGAGAATGAAACTAGAGCCGTATATCCCACCATCTATAAAAATAGAGTCAAAAAGGATTAAAGTCTTAAATCCAAGACCCAAAACGATGAACCTACTAGAAGAAAACTTTGAAGACCACAAAGCACAGGTAACCAAAGCAAAAATAGACAAATGAGATCACGCCAAGCTAAAAAGCTTTGCACAGCAAAGGAAATAATCAATAAAGTGAAAAAACAATCCAGAGAATGGAAGACAATATTTGCCACATCTGAAAATAAATTAATAACCAGAATATATAGGTTCAAAGACGTGAATAGCAAAAAGAAGAAAAAAAACCTCAAAAATTGAAAAAGGAGTAAACGATTTGAATAGAAATTTTTTTCAAAAAAAAAAAGAGATACAGGCCAGGCGCGGTGGCTCAAGCCTGTAATCCCAGCACTTTGGGAGGCCGAGGCGGGTGGATCACGAGGTCAAGAGATCGAGACCATCCTGGTCAGCATGGTGAAACCCTGTCTCTACTAAAAATACAAAAAAATTAGCTGGGCATGGTGGCGCGTGCCTGTAATCCCAGCTACTCAGGAGGCTGAGGCAGGAGAATTGCCTGAACCCAGGAGGTGGAGGTTGCAGTGAGCCGAGATCGTGCCATTGCACTCCAGCCTGGGTAACAAGAGCGAAACTCCGTCTCAAAAAAAAAAAAGAGATACAAATGGCCATCAAGATACTTGATTTGGCTGCAATTAATCTTGTTTGCAGTTTCACTCTCCCCAAAGTTCCTATTTCAAGTCTGCCTTTTCAGTAGTTTTTCCTACAACTTTAGTATCTTTTAAAGCTACTATAGAGATTTTTCTGGCTTTTTATTCTTTAAAGTATAAGTTGTCTTGTAGCTGTCTGAGCTTTCTTTATTTTTATTTTTAACAAGCTTGTCTATTCTGTTGCAAACAGCTACGTCACATCATAGTCCATCATTATCATTATCATTGTTCTCGTGGTTGCTGCCTTCACATCCTCCTCAGTAGGCATGTATGAAAGCACAAACCACAAGAAACAAGGTCCCAGTGCCCCCATTCTCCCAGACGGGGAGACTCTTCAACTTCAGAATTGTATCTTGAGGCTTTAATTTTCCTGTGTTCTTCACTGCAATTAATTATTATTATAGATTTTTTAATCTGATGTGTTAACAATTTATCTTATGATACAAACCAAGGGAAGAAAGAAGCAAGGGAAAAGTACATTTATATCAGGTAGAAGAAAAGAAAATTTCAAGATTCCTGGCCACAGCCTAAATCAAAATTGTAAATGACCAGAAAAATAGGATTTCTCACTCTCTGCTCTAGTTGGAGCAGACCATATGGAGTTACTATTTCTTGCCTATTAGAGGAATACATGGTAAAGTAATATAAAGTAATATAGCCACAGATTCTTTTCATTTTCCTATAACTTTTTAGTAAAAACTCACCCCCAATCAGCATTAACTCCTCTGCATTGCTGTGTTGTAATCCTACCCCTTTGAGAGACAATGGAGATGCCAGGAGCTAGGCAGATAGGTCATCTGATTCTAATAGAGTTGGATGGAGACAGAGATTCGGTGGGACTGGTCAGAGCTGAGATGGGTTCAGAGGCCCCTGTTCAAGCAGGTTAGATGCAAGGATAAAAACCTTCCACCTAAAGGAAGTTCAGACTGTTGAGTGCTTTTTAGAAAATCATCCAAAGGGTGACATGGAGTATTTCTTGCAGAGATTCTTATTGAACACCTAGCAATCAAGGGGACTGCAACTTTTGCATCTGACTGTCTGTTTGTGGAAAAGCAGTGGATGCTCAATGGATCTTACCCCTGTACAGTGGCTTTAAAAGTGACAGTGAACATGTCAGCAAATTGACATAAATCACGTCATTGAGTCTTTCATAGGACTTACATTTTCAGAGACCTCAGAGTACTCTTTTAAAAATGCAATTCAGATATAAGCTAACCAAGCTCAATTTCTACAGTGGTTTCCATCTTATTGGGGAAACTACTTTAAAATTCTTACCCTTGCCTTAAGACTATCTGTTCTGAATTCTGTAACTATGATTGTCTTATATACGCTTTTCCGTTACAAACTATGGTCAACTTCATTTTCCTGTGTTTTTTTTTTCCTTAAAAATATCTAACTGGGTTTTTATCTCTGGGACTCACACTTTATTCTCAAGGTGTTCTCCCTTACTTGGTGCAGGGCTCTGAGGCACTGTCACATCTGCAGAGGAATTTACATGATGATCAAATCCGATCATTTATACTTGCATGTGTCTTTCTTCTGCTCAAAATAATTATCTGATCTGAAGTTATAATTTATATTTAGCTATAGGCTTATTTATGTCTTCTCTCTCTCACAGTTAAAGTATCCTGTCTATCTTGTTTTTTGTTTGTCTTTTTCTTATTTGGCTAAATCCCCAACATCTAGGAGAGTTTTCATCACATAGTAGGTGTACATAAATATTTCAGCATGAATGAGTAAAAGAAAGAATAAATGGTTGATCAAACATCAACCTAAAAGATAAACTGTTATTATGTTTAGACTTTAAATGTCACTGTAGTGATTAAAAAAACCAATTTAATGTTACTAAAATTTAGTAAAAATGTTTATTTACATTCCTGATAATGTGTTTAAATAATTAAAGGGATAGATGGCTTGTATATTAGAAAGCTTTGGAAAATAATTGTGTTAAATTAAGAAGTCGTAAATTATTTTCACTGAGTCAATTGACAGATATTCAAGAAAAAAATGGTAAAGTCCTGTTTTTTATGTACAAGTTTCCTATCATTGTTAATGAGATTTTATATCATTTTCTCTGACTTTTAACCACATCTAACACTAATGAAGAACATAATTATGTAAATATAAACTATTATTGCATTTAATATTAAACTTTACTACAATGAAGTTTAAACTGAATTTTTACTTATCTTTTTCTTTGTGTGAACAATAAAATCAATAAATATATTAAGTAGATATTTTTATTAACTCTTAACAAATCCATCCTAATCCTTACCTTTAAACCATCTCATCCTGTCCCTTAATTTAATCTCTTTTTTAATTGTTTTGAGTTAAATTATCATTATTCTCCATTGGAGTCATCATAGAATACATTCAAATACAATCTACTATACTATCACTATATTAAATATAACTATTTAAAATAATGAAACACCAAACAAATACATTTCAACGTGTGTTCCTTAATCTCATAAAAAAATAATGAAAGGTTTCAGTTATAGTAATTTTTTTCAAATGAGGATTGATGTTCTGCTTTCATACTTTATCAGATAAAAACTGGACCCCTTCCTGATAGCTTACACTAAAATTAACTCCAGATAGATTAGAGACTTAAGCATAAGACCTAACACCATAAAAACCCTAGAAGAAAACCTAGGCAAAACCATTTAGGACATAGGCATAGGCAAGGACTTCATGACTAAAACACCAAAAGCATTGACAACAAAAGCCAAAATAGACATATGGGATCTAATTAAACTCCAGAGTATAAGTACAGCAAAAGAAACAGTTGTTAGAGTGAACTAGTAACCAACAGAATGGGAAAAAATTTTACAGTCTGCCCATCTGACAAAGGGTTAATATCCAAGATTTACAAGGAAAAAAAAAAGCCCTATTCAAAAGTGGGCAAAGGATATGAACAGACACTTTTCAAAAGAAGACATATATGAGGCCAACAAACATATGAAAAAGTGCTCATCATCACTGGTCATTAGAGAAATGCAAATCAAAACCACATTGAGATACCATCTCATGCCAGTTAGAATAGCAATCATCAAAAAGTCTGGAGACAATAGATGCTGGAGAGGATGTGGAGAAATAGGAACACTTTTACACTGTTCATGGGAATGTAAATTAGTTCAACCATTGTGGAAGACAGTGTGGTGATTCCTCAAGGATATAGAACTAGAAATACCATTTGACCCAGCAATCCCATTACTGGGTATAAGGATTATAAATTGTTCTATTATAAAGACACATGCACATATATGTTCATTGTGGCACAGCACTGTTTACAATAGCAAAGACCTGGAAGCAACCCAAATTCCCATCAACGATAGACTGGACAAGGAAAATGTGGCACATAGACACCATGGAATACTATGCAGCCACAAAAATCAATGAGTTTGCATCCTTTGTAGGGACATGGATGAATCTGGAAACCATCATTCTCAGCAAACTGACACAAGAACAGAAAATTAAACACAGCATGTTCTCACTCATAGGTGGGTGTTGAACAATGAGAACACATGGACACTGAGAGGGGAACATCACACACAAGCGTCTGTTGGGGTGGCTGGGGAGGGACAGTGAGGGGTGTGGAAGTTGGTGAGGGATAACATGAAGAGAAATGCCAGATGTGGGTGATGGGGGGATGGAGGCAGCAAACCACTTGCCATGTATGTACCTATGCAACAATCCTACATGATCTACACATGTACCCCAGAACCTAAAGTACAATAAAAAAAATACTTTTCATGGGTTTACCTTAATAATTTATTTATTGGTCGGTCCATTAAGTTCTGTCTCTCTATATAAATTTATTTGAAGTTGTTTATAGTATTTTGCATGATAAAATGAAGAAAATAAAATCAAATTATGAAGTCATATTTAGTAAAAGTAAAAGTATAATATCAAAAGATAAATTATAAAAATGTAATTCTTAAAGATGTTGTCGTAGTTTCTATGGATTGCTAGAAGAAAATACAACAGACAGTATCACCTGTAAATAAGAAATATTTATTCCTCACATTTCTGGGAGTTGTGAAGTCTCAGATCAAAGTGCTGACAGATTTTGTGCTTGGTGTATGGTGAGGCCCTACTTCTTGGTTCATAGACTGGTCTTTTCCTTATATAATCACATTATGGAAGAGGCAAGGATTCCTGAGGTCTTTCTTATGAGGGCACCTCTCCCATTCATGAGAGCTCTACCTTCAAAACCTGATCACCTCCCTGAAGCCCAGTCTCCTAATGCTATCACTGTAGAGGTTAGGGATTCAACACATAAATTTGGGAGGGACAAAAACATACAGTGTATTACATGTGTGTTTCTTGGCTTCCAAAAGGAAATATAACCCCTCTCCCAAAAATCTATTTATTTGGACAGAAAGAACCAATGTTTTTTCACAGAAAAAACAACATTGTTTAGCATATCATTTCAAGAGAAAGTTCTCAGGTTAGTATTTAGTCAGCATATTTGTAAGTCAGAAATATTTGTAAAATATTTTAATAAGCTTTTATATAATGATTGCTGTAGAAGGATGAAGTTATAACTTTAAAATGTAACAAAAAATTGTGAAATTCTATAATATGGTATGTAAACAAAAAGTTTCTGATTAGCTGATGTATACCAGCATGGAATTTATAGCATTTTGAATTGTAGATGCGATGTCTAACTTTCAAAGTTATTCAGCAAATAAATAGTGCAACTGAGAGAACATCAGATAAGGAACACCAAATTTAGGGATGAAGTCCTTGCTCTCTAACACTTCGAATCCCATGGATTTTATAAACAATAACATCATACTATGTATTTTAGATTTTCAATTTTCAAAGAAAATCAAATGGATACCACCTCATTTACTAATTATATTGTTTATATGTATATATATATAAATCATTAGTCTTTTGATGACATCATAAAACAGTATATCTAAATCTAAAATGTGTGTGTGTGTATTCAGCTCAATGTCTTGCCTTATTTCCCATGTTAAGATTTGTTGTGTGTCTTCTTTGGACTTCAACTGCAAAATTTATATGTAATTTTAAGAGATTTGGAGATTATTCTATTTCATGTTTAAAATAATTGTATCAAAATGCAAATCAAATATCCACATATTCCGATTGTCACTATTCCATTTCATAATCAGCATACACAGATTAAAATACTGAAGAATTCCAGAACCTAAATAAAAAATACATAGCATGAGAATCCCGCCACAGCGCAAAGAAAGTACCTTATACCTTTGCTTTGTTTCCTTGTCTTCTTATTTGCTTTAAGGAAACATTTCACCAAACTGACATTAAATAAATAAATACATATATATGTGAAGATAATTGCTATTAACCTGTCAGATAAATTTTGTTGATAATAAATTCGTTGGAGAAATTTTAAATAGAGCATTTACTTGAAACAGATTACCATTTTATCATATGTACTTTGAAAACAGAAATGTATATAATTTCAAGAATAATGTCAGTAGTTAAGAAAATGACAGCAGCTTTAAGAATCCATGAGTAACTTAAGGTAAACATAAACATTCTTTCTCAAGAAATAATGGCTCTGCATTAGTATATAATGAAAATCAATCTTTTTGGCACAAATCCCCATATTTTCAGACTCATGGGGTGTTTAGATTAAAGTTAATAACCCTATAAACATGCTTGGAATTATATTTTTTAAAATAATTGACTAAAAAGTAAAAATAAACATGTAAGTACTTCCGTGTTGCAGCAAAATAGAATCTCACTATAAAAATGTTATAATTATCAGATAGCATCAGATTTTTCTGATTCATTAGAAGCAGTGGGGAGCAAAACTTCCAGGAGACAAACTGCAGCTTTGACAACAATGTCCCAGGGTGTACTGGCAAATAATGTCTGAAATACAGAGTAATCTAATCCAAAAATGTAAAATCCAAAGTGCTCCCAAACTTAAACCTTTCTGAGCACCAACATAACACACAAAACAAGTGCTTATCGGAGCATTTCCAATGTAAGATTTTTGGATTAGAGATGCTCAACTGTTAAGTATAATGTAAATATTCCAAAATCCAAAAAGTCCAAGACCTGAAACACTTATGATCCCAAGTATTTTGAATAAGAAATACTAACCTGTATTTACTTTCATAAAATGGGCAAATGCACCTCTCCTTGTCATTACCCTTTTCTTAGAATCTCTTCAACAACAGAAGATAATAGAGATTCCTCTTTGGTACACTGTGAAACATGACAAAGAATTGGAAGTAAATGAATACCTAAAAATATAAAGAAATAATACTTTAAGACAACAGAAAGTTATAGAATGACTAATATATTCTTTAAACCTAATCTCGCTCTATAAATATGTTTTTAAATAGAAACCTAAACAACTTACTTTCCCAGTTGCTAAATTAATAAAGTTGTTCTTGTCTATTCCACAGATAAATCAGAATGAGGAAAATAAGAGGTACACTTATTTAATTCAGAAGCCATTTGTAAGAAATGGCAAGTTTAAATAGATTATTCTATTTCATGTTTAAAATATTTGTGTTAAAATACAAATAAAATGTCCTCAACTCTGATTGTAACTATTCCATTTCACCGATGAAACATATATATCTAGTTATCTAATTCCATACTTAGAATCAGTGTTCTTACTTTTTTAAAGCAATAATTCTAAAAATATAATGTGCAAATTGTCACGCAAAATCTTGTTAAGATGTAACCAAGTTTTGCTGGGGTGATGTGGAGACTATGCTTCTCAATTTCTAACAAATCCCAGGTAATTTCAAAACAGGCTTTTCTCCAGACTGCACTGAGTATCAAGGCTTTATCAAAAGTGTCCCAGTGGGTATGCAAGAGCACTCTGTGATGACTCTAATAGATCACTCATGCATTTCACCCAGTGAACCCATTTGCCCTCAGTATGACTGGGTAACGCTGGAGACCACCAGAGCCTAGGCTGATTTCTTGAGCTACATAGTTTATCTATTTTTATAGTGTGTTCTGGCTAAAAAAGGGTCAGATACACTACTTTGTCCAATGTACATTATATAGGAAAGGACAGAAAAATTCCATTTGTCAATATAACATGATATCTTCAGAGAGAGAACCCTTATAATGCTTGTTCCTTAAAATATTTTAATTAAAAAATGTCACCAATATCTTTAATATTGGCTTATTTGGCTTTGCTTTTCTTTTGAGGCTGCTCTGTGTCCAGGCTGTAGTGCAGTGGTGCAATCTCAGCCCACTGCAGCTTCAGCCTTCTGGATCCAAGAGATTCTGCCACCTCAGCCTCCGGAGTAGCTGGGATTACAGGAATACACCACCATGCCCAAACAATTTTTGTATTTTTAGTACAGAGTTTTGCCAATTTGCCCAGGCGAGTCTCGAACACCTAGTCTCAAATGATCCACCCATCTCAGCCTTCCAAAGTGCTGGGATTATAAGTTTGAGCCACTGCTCCAGGCCTATTATTTGGCATTATTGGTTATTTTAAATTACAGTGAATGCCACTTAAAAAAAGTGTTTAGATGTTTCCAGAATGGCTTTTTTTTTTTGAGACAGAGTCTAGCTCGATCTCCCAAGCTAGAGTACAGTGGCACCATCTTGGCTTACTGCACCCTCTGCCTCCCAGGTTCAAGCCATTCTCTCGCCTCAGCCTCCCAAGTAGCTGTAATTACAGGCACCTGCCACCATGCCCAGCTAGTTTTTGTGTTTTTAGTAGAGCTGGGGTTTCACTGTGTTGGCCAGGCTGGTGTCAAACTCCTGACTTCATGATCTGTGCACCTTGGCCTACCAAAGTACTAGGATTACGAGCATGAGCCACTGTGTTTGGCCAGCAATTTTTTTTAATCCATAGGATAACCTGGGGCAACTTTTGTATATTCCTTTAAATCTTTAAAAAAATTCCTTTAAAGTAAAATGAATAGTTCTCTACAAGCCCAGCTGTCTTGAATATATTGAAGCCACTAAAAACAAATGTGCATCTTCTTGATTACAAGATGTATTTGCAGAGGTTGTAACTTTGTAATCCACGTGATAAGCCCAGTGTTCTGTATGACACTGATTGTATCTTAAAATCAATTTGCATGGATAAAATTGTGTATCATTTGATTACTTTGAGGTTTTAAAAATATATTATAAAAAGACTTATATTGCATAGTTGTCTTCTATATCACAAAATTAGCATTCCTTAAATCAGATACTAACATCTTTCACAGAGACAGAAGACAGGACCTCCCAAATCATCAGTGCATAATCAAAAGCCTTATGAAGTGAGTCACAAGTGTGCCTGTTATAGAATTGCATTTAAATAAAAGACAAAAATTGGCAAATAGTTCGTGCTGTTAGAAATCAAAAAGGAGTACTAAGAGAATTCTGAGGTTTTGGTAGTGTTTGTAGGGAATCCATGAGCCCCACACACTGGGTGCCAGAACATAGGAATCCATGTGAGCCTCACATTGGGTACCAGAATGTAGGGAGTCAGCCCTACATCACCTGTGGGTACCCCGAGTTCAGTGGTGACAAAGCAAAGAGAAAAAGATGGATTAAGAGAGATAGTGGGCCATCACTTATTACTTTGGAGGAGGCAGGAAGGGCCTGATCTCTGATCATCCACTCTATTTATTGGTTACAATGACTTTGAGCTACAGGGTAGGGGTGGAGTAATGGTAGGGAGAGAGTGATGGTGGAGTGACTCAGTGAGCCGGAACTGAATCAGGGAGCCAGAACTGGTGTGTGATCCTAAGGATTGATAACAGTGGCAGCTTGGGAGTTTCACAAAACAAGAACATGTGGTTATCTTTATCTTATTATCTACATACAGCTGATGGAACACGGCCCTTACAAGGAGCCTACAAGTCTGGCTACATCACCGTGCTACGAAGGGGTTTTATGTCCTTGAGCACAATGTTTATGGCAACAGAGTCGAGGTGACTCTGCACCAGAACATGAGGCATGGAGAGGCCTTCCTCCTCAGAGGCCCCTGCGGCCTTCCACAGTGTGTTGGTTGTTCCTTGTTTGTGTGTTACTCATTACCAATTTATGTAGGTACTCTGTAAGACCTTTCTCCCGTGCTGTTTTTCCCAACAATGTTTTGCTTCATGATCTGGTAAGAATAAGAACATAGTCTTACAATATGTGTCCTTTTCTGTATTAATAAAGAAATTGTAAAAGTATGAATAATTATTTTTCAAAATTCATATTGGAGTACTCCAAGGTGGAATTTTTTATTTACAATCTTTTAACTACTGTTTATTTGTATGATTCTGTAGCAAGCTTGACTTTTGCTCTCTTATCAACTGTTTTTCATATTACTTTTGGTAATACGTCTAGATAATATTTAATGATAAAGTATCTTTCAATTGGTGGGTTTGTATCTGTGCTTGCGGGTTTGTATTTGAGTATGTGTATGTGTGGTTTATGTATCCAATGAATGATGGAATACAAACACCTATTTAGCAAATTCTAATTGTAACCTTTAAATCTGCTGATAGTATAGGCCACAAACATAGATTTAGTGTTATGGTTTTGAAAAATTTGAAAGATTTCCTAAATCTTTCCACAAACAGATTTGATTCAAGATAGAGAATTGCACAAGTGAGAACTTGATGACGAAATGGCTGGTTCATCATGCAGAACAGCCTAATCAGATTACCAATCAAAGGAAAGTATCCAGACTTTGAGTTACTGAAACTCTGCTACAAAATGCACCCATTAGTCAGGATAATGAAATCTACTGCACACAATAGGATTTTTA
Organism: Leontopithecus rosalia; assembly: GCA_028533165.1. NCBI lineage: Eukaryota > Metazoa > Chordata > Mammalia > Primates > Cebidae > Leontopithecus > Leontopithecus rosalia. The sequence continues at coordinate 168,044,854 of CM052648.1, read as the reverse complement.
TAAAAATGTACTGAAAATTGCTCTTTCCTGACATTTTCTATGACAATCAGATATAGAACTGAAATATATTTCTGGCACCTAAGGCAGCTTTACCCTGACTTAGAGAAATAGCTTTTCCAAAATGTCTGGTTTACAGATATTTGCCAGCAATTATGCTCCCATTACTTAAGGAAGATAAAACAGTTGTAAGTAAATGAAATAAGTAGTCCTCACAATAAGCATGGAATGTATTAATCTACGTTTTTGGGAAAATGAATAAATGACCCTAAATATTTTCTTAATAACAGGAAGAGTGAATTTTTTAGATAGTTGTTAGAGAATTTTCAACCCTACTTTTTATGCCCAAACATAGATTTGAATGGCACAAAAAGATTATTTTGCCCAGAGAGAATTATTAAATGGATCCAGAGTAATTCATCCATATTTTGTTGTTTTGTTCGCATTTTTAAGATATGTATATTTCATGGAAAGTTTGTCTTAAATCAAAACTTTGACACTATTGGAGAAGTAGGTAGAACTACATGTGAGTTTCACAAAACACCAGAGTATCAAAGAATACCTAGATTTTATTCATTGGTTCTCGGGTAAAGCTCTCAAATTTCATTTTTACTTCAAATGTATCTGGCGTGGTAGGCTGAGTAATGGACTCTCAATGATATCCACTTCTTAATCCCAGGAACTTATAAATGAATTAGCTTATACAGAAAAATGAACTTTCAGATGTGATTAAGCTAATAATCTTAAAATGGAGAGATGATACCGAATTATCCAGGTGGGTTCAGTATCATCATGAAGCTTTTTAAAGAGAGAGGCAGTAGAGTTAGAGACAGAGAGAGAAAAGCTATAAGAATAGAAGCAGAGCTCAAAGAGGAGAGATGCTACATTAACTGGCTTTAAAGATGGGGCATGGGGTGGAGGCATGAGACATGGAACGTAGGCCAGAATTAGAAGCTGGAAAAGCAAAGGAACAGATTTTCTTCTAAAGCCTCCTGTAAGAAGCAGTCCTCTGGACATGATCTCTTTAACTCGACATGATCCCTTTTACTCGACATAATCAATTTTGAACTTACAGCTCTGAGAAATGTTAGAAAATAACTTTGTTTTGTTTTACGCCATGACATTTGTAGTAATTCATTTCAGCAGCAATAGGAAGCTAATGTACTTGGAAATCAGTAACCAGTAACTCCCTACCTAGCAAAGGTAGTCTTTAACACTTAGAGCCTATATTTTATTTATTACATAACTTTATTTTATGTAATTTTTTTGTTAAGTTTTTGTTTAAAAGCCAGTATCTTCTTCTAGACTTCCAAATGGTTCCTTCAGTGACCTATGTTTACTCATTTTTATATGTCCATGCGTGGCAGATGCTTCTGCTATCTGCATTCTATTTCCTAGGTCTACAGCTGATTTCAGCTAGAGTGGCTAAAAAATTCTATGTGACCTCAGGCTCATTTCCCATTGCCAGTATCTGCCCCTATGAGTGCCTATTGCTCAACTTCTGGATTTGCTCTGGGATTTTTTCTGATGCCTGGAGCAAACTCCCTGGATGTTCAAAGTACACTAGTCTTAAACCCTGTGAAGAAGATAACATTTCTAGTGATGCTTTTTAAATAAATGGGCTCAGGAGCCAGTAAATAAAAATCCAAACCATCAATATATCAGGTAGATGCTTCCAAGTTTCATCTGTAATTTTCTCAGTTTCAGAAAGAAGCAACTCCCACAACCTACAACAATGAATTTTATAATGCATCCTTGTTGTGACTTTTAATCTTGTTCCATCATTCTCACCACAGGCATACCCTTGCTTCCTGTGTTCACCTCTAAATCAACTACTGCATCAAGTTCTTGTCTCAGACATGGTTTTCAGAAGAACCTGAAGCAACACACCAGAATAATGTTAAGAGTCTTAAACACAGTAGTCAATCAAATGTTTCTTAGATAATTTACGTTTGAAAAATGACTGATTAATTAGAAATATTTAAAATGTATTTTAAGAATTGTCTTGATTTTGTTTCTACCTTTAATTATCATCTATGATAATTATTTTGTCTCCTGCATATATGTATCTAAAGTTGAGTGGGAGTATCATTAGCATGCTGTTAAAACTTCTGGAATATACTTACAATGGAAGGTATTTCTAAAATATACTTATTAAAATGGTTACTCTGATTTTATGAGTTTTTGAAGGTAAACATGTTAATTTTAAAATGACTTATTAATATATAATTTAATTTTCACTGAAAAATGGTACTTTATTGTAGGTCAGCTTCTCCTAAACATTATTTTAACTAAAATCAAAAATGGTACATAACTTTAAAAAGATAGATTCTGATCTGAGATCTAACGCATGCTGCTCCTACTTTGAACAGGCAGTGTTAAATGGACTCACTTGAGTAAGAATTGTTAATTTCAAGACTAACATCTCCCCCTTTCTACCGCTAACCTCCACCGCCGACTCCCAGACTCTGGGAACCACCATTCTACTCACTGCTTGTATCAGTTTGACCATTTTATGTTTCACTTCAAAGTGAGAAAATGTGGCACACGTTTTTCTATGCTTAACTTACTTTACTTAGGCTAACCTCCTCCAAATTCATCTATTTTGTCACAAATAAAAAGATTTCCTTATCTTTTTAAGGCTGAACCCTATGCTATTGTATATGCATACCTCATTTTCTTTATCTAGATGTTTATTGATGGACACTGAAGTGGATTACATACTTTGGATATTGTAAGCAATGCTGCTATTAACATGAAAGTACAGATATCTCTTTGACATATTGAGTTTAATTCCTTTGGATATAAGCCTAGAGGTGGAGTTGTGGATCATACGGTAGTTCTATTTGTAGTTTTTGAGGAACCCACTTACTGTTTTCCATAATAGCTGTATGATGATTACATGCTTACTTTTAGTGCACCTTGAAGGAACTTAAGCCAATAAAAGCAAAAGACCATACATATAAATATGTATATTTATATATGATATATAGATAAGATATATATGACTATATATGTCATAAGATATATATAGTCATATATATATCTTATATATGTAGTATATAGTCATATATATAAGACTATGAATGTCTTATATATATAGTCATATGTATTTTATGACTATATATGTAAGACATAGTCTTATATATATATAATATATATAAGATATAATCTTGGGGACCACGGTGGCTCCGGCCAGTTGTCCTGGTACTTGAGGAGGCAAGGCCATGAGTTCAAGGCCAACCTGAGCAACAGTTACATGCTCTCATTGATTGACAAAAAAAAAAAGATATAGTCTTATGTATGTAGTCATATATATATCTTATGACTATATATGTAATTATAGCCATATATATATCTTATGACTATATATGTAAGATATAGTCATATATATAATATATATCATATATAAATATACATATTTATATATATGGTCTTTTGCTTTTATTGGCTTATGTTATGTATATGTCTACATAGACACACATGTATACATTATTACTATATATAGACAGATACACATTATTACTGATAATTTCTCTGAAATCATGATTAGGTGGGAATGTCATATCTTAGTTTACGTACCTAGAGATAGTTTATGGTAAGACATTTTGATTTATTTATCTTCAAATTAGAAAGAACGTATAGTGTGAAAATTATTGCAAATGCAGTCTTTGGTATGTAAAAAATAGTAAATTTTATTTTATTATAAATAGTAAATTTAATTTTATTTAATGCTAGAAAATGATAAACTACAAATGTGTTAATTGTAAAATATTGTATTAATATTCCCATAGTAGGAATACTAAAACATAAGGATTTACGATTTAGACTATCTTTTGCTACCTTACAAATGCTACATTTGGGAGAATAGCATTGCTGTTGCAGATTGGATAATTGGGGAAATGTGACTGACATTCAAGGCAGTACTAAGTAAGTACATATTTTTTTCTTTGTCAAGTATAATTTAACTACACTATAAGACCATTTATGGTCTTAGAGGTCACATGTACTGCATAAATATGCATAACTAGTATGTATCCATAATATTTTAAAAGGACATAAAAAAACTTTGTGGATACAGAATTCTATACACCTACAGTATATCTATTGTATATTTTTTAATTACTAAATTAATATAATTTAACTAAGTACATATTTTCATATTTGCCATCTATAATTTAACTGCATTATAAGACCATCCCTGGTGTATGTGGTCTTCATGAATTTTTAAGTTTAATGTACAGATTTATGATCAAGTAGTAATGAAAATATTTATCAAAGTATCAAGGACGTAAAACAATAGTAACCCTAATTGATGAGTAAAATATGCTATAGAACCAGGAAATACACTTAGTGCAATTTTAGTGTCACAGGGAAATGCAAAGAAGGTCATTTGCAAGCAGTAAAACTGCGAAGGAAAAGACTAAAAGCAGAGAGACCAAAAACATAGATTACTTTCAAAGAAGCTGAGACTGATGGTGGACTTCCAAATTAAAACTATGAAAAAAATAATACAATGGAGTAATACATTGCTAAAAGCTGTTAATCAGTAAAAGAAGATAGATCAGAAATAAAACCTCCGTTGACAGTATTTTCTTCTCTTTATGGCTGAATAATATTATATTGTATATTTTTAATATATTCATCTATTGATAGACATGTAGCTTGGTTCCATATCTTGTTTATTGTGAATAGTGCTGCAGTAAACATGGGAGTGCAGATACCTCTTTAGATATATTGATTTCCTTTACTTTATATTCCCACCAGTGTGATTGCTGGATCATATGATAGTCCTACTTTTAGTTTCTCGAGAAACTTTCACACTGTCCCATAATGGCTCTAGTAATTTACATTCTCACCAACAGCGTACGAGGTTTTCTCTTTCTATACATCCTTGACAGCATTTGTTATTGCCTGTCTTTCAGATAATAATAAATCTAGTTGAACTAGGGTAAGACGATAAATGGAACTGGAGGACATTGTATTAAGTAAATGAATCAGGCACAGAAAGGCATAATTTTGCATGTTCTTATTAAATATGTGGGAGATAAAAATATTGAGCTCAAGGAAATAAAAGAGTAGAATAATGTTTATCATGGCATGAGAGGGTAGTGGAAAGGAGACAATGACGAGGAGATAGTTAATGGGCACATAAATAGAGTTAGAATAAAATCTAGTGTTCAGTGGCACAATAGGGTGACTATGGTTAACAATAATTTATTGTGTATTTTAAAATAACTAAAAGAGTAGAATTGAAATGTTCCTAACACAAAGAAATAATAAATGTTTGAGGTGATAGTTACCCTAATTACCTTAAGTGTGACATATTGTATTTTTATTTCAAAATATCACATGTACTGCATAAATATGCATAACTAATATGCATCTATAATATTTTATAAGGACATAAAAACCTTTGCTGATACAGAATTATGTGCACCTAAATGAAAGGAAAAAGTGAATATATTTTTAAACAACAAGATTGGAGAGTTTGATTTTTTTAGAACTGCATTATAAAAAATACCAAAGAGAATTTTTTCAGTCACAGTGAAAATTATTTCCAATAGAAACACAGAAATTCAAGGAGGAATAAAGAGCAACGCAAACAGTTTGTATAGCAAAATGTAATCCGGTGTTGGGAAACAGCAAGAACAACAACAGTAATGGCTTGTGGATGCACAGCATGCAAAAAGGTGAAATAGATAAGAATATTACACAAATGCACAGAAAGTGAGTGGGGATGAATTAAGGGCCTGGTGTTATTTCAGAAGGGTTACAAGTAATTTGTACTTGTCTTATTTTTATCTAATCCTTCTAAAAACTGTCTTAGTCTGCTTGGACAAAAGATCATAAATTGGTACCTTATAAACAACAGAAATTTACTTCTCATAGTTTCGGATGTTGGAACGTTCATGATCAGGAAAATCTGGTGTCTGTTGAGGGCTCACTTACTCTTTCATGACATTGTCTTCTGACTCTGTCCTTACAGGGCACAAAGACGGGGGTTTCTGGAGTCCCTTTTGTAATGGTAGTAATCCTATTTATGAGAGCTGTGCTCTCTTGATCTAATCATGTTCAAAAGGTCCTGCCTCCTAATACCATGACCTTGGGGAGTTAATTTTCATTTCAACACGGGAACTTTGGGGGAGGATAGTCAGTTCATAGTATTTAGTATTGTGTAATTTTTTTTAAATAGAGACGGGGTTTCACCATGTTGGCCAGGCTGGTCTCACAATCCTGACCTCAAGTGATCCGCCCACCTCAGCTTCCTGAAGTGCTGGGATCACTTCCCGATCACTGAAGTGCTGGCTCACAGCCGTGAGCCCCCGTGCCTGGCAGAGCGTCGTGTCTTGATAAAATGACCCTCAACAGTGCCCAGAGTGTATTAAAATCTCAGAGAACTCAGAAGTGAAGAGAAGATGATGTGCTTTCGAAAACAGAGTTAGAAGACGCAAGAAGTAGTTCTTGAAGATGAGGACGCTGATGTTGACGACACAGGTGATGGAGGTGAGTAACGGGACTTGAGTGCGAAGCAGAAGAAGCGCATCTTCCAAATTCATGCACTGCATGAGGGTGAGGCAACCGCTGTACCGTCAACCCAGACATTTACAAGAGGTGGCGCCGTTGTTCTTCTTTACACAAATTCTAGTTGGGGGTGTGTGTGTGGTCTCCCACAAGGTGACTCAGGGCCCAGGCCCTTTCCTTTTTTGTTGTTTTTTTTTTAAAGACAGAAAGAAAGAGGAAAAAAGGAATGAAGAAGAGGAAAAAAAGAGGAAGAGGAGGAGGGAGAGAGAATGGGAGTGTTGTTTAGTTGCCCAGGCTAGAATGCAGTCTAAAAATGGGTATTGAAAACCTCCTTTATACCATCAATTGTGCTTAATAATGGCCAACCAATATTTCATTTAAACCTGTGAGTAGGTGTGATGTGGTACTGATAAGAGTGCATATCTTGTGTGTTTTAAGTGGAGAGTTCTATAAATGTTTATTAAGTTTACTTGTTCCAGGATATCCTTATTAATTTTCTATCGTACTGATCTATCTAATATTGATGTTGAAATCTCCCACTACTACTGTGTGGGAGTCCAAGTCTCTTTACAAGTCTTATGTATCCTGTATAGGGTGTGTACACATCCAGGATCGTCAGCTCTTCTTGTTGCATTGATCCTTTTACCATTATGTCCTCTTTTGATCTTTGCTGCTTTCAAATCCATTCCATCAGAAGTGAGAATCGCAACCTCTGCTTTTTATTTATTTATTTATTTTTGCTTTCCATTTGGTTGACAAATCTTTCTCCATCCCTTTGTTTTGACTCTTTATGTATCCTTGCATGTAAGATGGGTCTGGATGCAGCATACCGATGGGTTTTGGCTGTATCTTTTGATTGGGGAATTTAGTCAATTTAAATTTAAAATTATTGCCATTTGATGTTAGCTGGCTATTTTGCCCATTGGTTGATATAAATACTTCATTATGTTGATACACTTTGTATTGTGTATTGTGTATTTTGTTATTTGTCATTTGAAATGTTATCAATTTTTATGTTTTCTCATAATTAATCTATTTATCAGATTTCTGCCATTTGTTTGTATCCAGAACACTGCCAGTTCAATTTTTATTGACTTCTGTTGTCTCAGTATCTACTTGAACACCTACAATCTTGAAGTTCCAAGCTTTCAAAAATAAATATTTGTTTATACATTTAACTTGTTTTGTGATATAAAATTTTCTTTTGTTTTCCATCACTACTTTGATTCTTTGCCCATTTTATTAGTGCAACTGAGGTCTCATGATTAGATATTAAAATTGTTATCATTTCTTTAATATGTAACATTTACTCTTGATCATCTATTTGTAAAAGTATAGACACAAAATCCCAGTAAGAAAACTGAAAATGCAAATAATTTTAATTTTGCAAAGTCAACACTGAGCACTATCTCACAGATACTCTGCTTTGTGGTTATAGTTCCTTCCTCTCCTCGAAGATATTTGTTTGGGTCAGAGAAAATGTCAAAATATTATAGACTCTATTATGCTTTTGTAACAACTATTATAATTCCGTTCATCAGAAAATGTAACTGGCAAGTTGATTGACACCTGCTGATTTCTCCACAATGTATCACAGAAACAGACAAATGCCCTTAGTTGGTTGGATTTTTTTGTTTTTGTTTTGATGTGTGTGCCTTTTTGTCTGGTTGGTAGGTATGTTGACATAGTTTGGTTTGGCTTGGTTTGGTGGCAAGTAAGACACATACCCATTTCCAAATTGATTCTGACCTTACTTTCAATTCCTTTTTTTTTCTGATGTTCGTACATGACTACTGAGCATTGTCATGACAGGCTTACAAATGTTCCTGTCTTGCTTGTATGTGTCTAGTTTACTATTCATTCTACCTATAACACTTAGAACTGAAGTTGAGAGTTATGGATGACTTTTCGTTTCATAGAGGTTTTTTTTTTTTGTTTTCTCCCTCTTCGTTGATTTGAGGTGTTTTCAGAGATAAGATCTGGGAAGATATATCTTTAATTTAATATTATTATTATCCTTAATTAATTATCACATAGTTGCTGCTTATCCTAAAATTTGATCTCATTATGCAATAATCTCCTTTTGTTTGCATGCAATTCATTTTAAGAGGTAATTGAAAAGAGACAAAAAAGCAGTTAGTGCATAGAATATTAATGAGTTACTAACCTATTTTGTATTCATAGGTTTGTATAGTACCTTCTTTGTAAACTGATAACAATATTTGATTATCATCTACTCTGCAGTGTCTATTAATTAATGACTATAAAGTTTATAATGAATACTATTTGAATTTAATAGAAGATATTACCTTCTAAAATTTTTTGCATGACAATTTCTGCAAGTTATAAAGCTTCTAAACAAAATAGGAATTAAAACTGTTTTGATGTAAAACCATACTACTCAGATTATTATTAAATTCAATATTAAAATTACTTGGCATTGAAAACAATATATTTGTGCTTATAGGAGCCTATAAACTTTCCATTATATATTTATTGACTTTTTTTTCTATCATGGTCAATAGCATTTCAGAGTTCTCATTTATTTTTATTAATTATCTATATTTAAAAATGCCACACAGCATAGCAAATGGTCCATATTATTTCACATAGTTTCTAATAAGTACTATGACTACTACCAATGCTGTTTTATAATGCTCTTGTCTTCTTTTAAAAAAAATGTAATTTACTATGGCATCTAACTTGCTAAAGTATTGTAACAAATTAAATATTTTACCCATCCTTGGATTTTCAAACACATAGAAAACTTTTAAGAACTGAAGATTATTAAAAATGAGTTAAAAATAATACGTGATTCAGATTGAATCACATCAGGAAAAGAGATGAAAATCCTTAACTTTTTACTTTATTTCAGCAATACAAAATTAATATACATTCCCTATCATCATATAAGACCTCATGAGGAACAAAATCACCAATGAGTATCTCCAAATGCATAAAATACTTAATATTTTATCAGAAGTATACCTGAAAAATTTTTGTATTGAGGTAGTTATATAGCATTGCCCAAATTACTGGAGCTCCATTTAAGATATATATGTTAAGTGCAAGATGGTAAGTTCAAACTATGGCATAACTAGTAGAAAACCAGTGGCAATAACATCTTATACAATTTTCCATACCCCTGTCCACTCCTACTGTATTAGTCAATTCTCACACTGCTATAAAGAACTACCTGAGACTGGATAATGTATTAAGAAAATAGGTTTAATTGGCTCACAGTTCAGCAGGCTTAATAGGAAACATGAGGGGAAAGCCTCAGGAAACTTACAATCATGGTGGAAGGCAAGGGGGAAGGAGGCGCCTTTTTCACCTGGTAGCAGGAGGGAGAGAGCACGAAGGTGGAGGTGCCACAGACTTTTAAACCATCAGATCTCCTAAGAACTTACTGTCACAAGAACGCCAAGTGGGAAATCCTCCCCTATGACAATCACCTCCCACCAGGCCCCTCCTCCAGTTCAACATGAGATTTGGATGAAGCCCTATCAAACCATACTCCCTCCTATTGTTGATTGTGCTGTACATCCTTGCATACTTATTGTACCTGAAAAACACTACAGTGTCACCTTAAGATCTATGCATATTTTTTTTCCTAAAAGCATACTTGAAGAGAAGGAGAGAGAGAGAAAAAATATATGTAGATACTCAGATCCATTTGATTACAGGTTTTTTTTTTCTTTTTCTTTTTTTATGCTAGAGTTTTGTTTGCTCTTATTCGCTGGAGTCTGGTGTGCAATGATGCAATCTCAGCTCACTGTAAACTCCGCCTCCCAGATTCATGATATTCTACTGCCTTAGCCTCTTGAATAGTTGGGATTATAGGCATGCACCATGCCATGCCCAGCTAATTTCTGCATTTTTAGTAGAGGTGAGGTTTTACCGTGTTGGCCAGGCTGGTCTCAAACTCCTGACCTCAAGTGATCCACCCACCTCAGCCTCCCAAAGTGCTGGGATTACAGGTGTGAACCACTGTGCCCAACCTGATTATAGTTTTCCTAAATGCATAGAATTGAGCTCTTGTTCACTTTTTCATAATGAATAACCTATGCACTGTTGAAGAAGCATTATAAATGAATGGAGACTTGTTTTTATAAATGTTGATGTAAAATATAACTTGAATTAAATATCAAATGCCCTAAATATTCTCTAGTTAATTAGAGACACTGAAGAATCCAAAAAAAAGGCTGGCAGAAATTGTTTTTCAATGGTTGTGTGGTTAAACTGAAAGAAGCACTGTATGTGGACACAGATACACCTGGATTGAAATTCCAGTATTGATATCTATACTTGATGGGAAACTAAAAAACTAAATTGTCTTCCAGTGTTCTCTAGTTATTATATTACAAATTGGAGAGCATAAATGCAAAGGATTCAGAATGGAATCGGCAGTACTTTTGTAGAAACTGACCTATTTTGAGGGCACAAAATGTAGGATTCCACTGTGTGTTTTATATTTTCAACTTAAACATTCTTTTCCATATTTCTCTATTTCTACTAACTGTATTTTATACTCACAATGACATTGCAACACATTCAGCTATGATGCATCTTTGCTATGGGGTAAAGTATTATCACTACTCTCTTTTGGCTGCATGTAGGGGATTACTAGTACAATTTGCTCTCTTTGCCACTACAATTAATTGAGAATCCAAAGTGAAACCCCTCTGGAAACTTTTTTTTTTTGTATCTGCCTCTCAAAAGAGGGTTGCATTGTGACTCATCTGATCTCAGAGTAACATAGCTGTGCAAATGACTGGGTAAATAAGTCTGTTCAAATAAAAATTCTGTATTTATTATTTATTCCATTAACAGTACATCTAAAGTGTCACTCTTTGATCAGATTTAGTAGTAATAAGCTTACATATTTTCCTCTTGAGTACTGCGTCATGTCTTGTTCTACTTGTCACAAACTTGCGAATAAAGTGGTGGCTATTTTTTTCTTTTTCTTTATTCCATTAAACTTTAAAGATTCTCTCCCAGAAATTCTCTGAATAATTCTCAAACTTCCTGTTCTATAGCTATATTTAGATCTAATAACCTTCTTCTTTGCTTATAAATTATTTCATACATATTGACAAGTGTTATTTGAATGTCTTCATTTGCAATAAAATAGTATGTTTCCTCATTCTTAGTATAATTTATTTTTGTACACATGTTTTTATGTCCATTCCTGCAATCTTCCCTCTCTCAGGATGACTGACAGTGGGGATTACTACCCCTCCCACCAAGACTCAGGTTGGTCTTGCCAAAGCCCCAAAATATCCTCATCAGAGTCTGACTTCAATTTTATTCCTCAAGGTCTAAATTATTCAACTTTATGTAATTAATTATTAATATAAAACATTAACTGTACTATCCATATTGAGATAAGACAAGCAGAGACTTGTCTCTACTTCTTTAAGTTCTTTTTTTCATAATGAGATCAAATAGCCACATTACTTTTCCAAATATTAGAAGAGTGGCTTTTCATATGTTATAAATAACTGCTGTAATTACACAAACACAATACACATAGAAAACACAATATCATGCAGATTCCGTGTAATCTACAGAAATATTTAAGAAAGTGGAACTTTTCAGAGAAACATTGTCTTGAGAGATTTAGCACTATTTGCATTTTTGCCAACCCTTCACACATTACCTTATCACACAATAGATACATGTGATGTTTCACAGGAAAATCCTTTTTAAATCATAGTTATAGTTTTATATTTGCATAAATAAGTAACTCTTATGTAGTTTTCCTAGAACTCAGGCAAAAACCCAGGTAAAAATGTTTAATGTTTTAGAGTTGAAAACTGATTTTCCTTTTGAAATGGCTAGTTTTATATTGTCTGAAATCTAATTGTTAGCTCTTTATTGTTTAAAATATCTTAAGTCCAAGTTAATGTTAAAAGACCTAACAGTTCAAATTAGCTATTTCCCCCTTTCCTCTTATTAGACTTTGAATGGTATATTTTTTAAAATTCTGAAATGAAAAAAATCCCAAAAAGTGTTTCCTAATTAGTATGATGGTGACTGTTTACTAATTAGTGCGATGGTGACTGGTCCATTATCCCATTCCAAGTATCTCTCTTTCTGCTTGAAATCCTCGTTACACTAAAGAAAGGATTATCAAAAGTATATCTATGATATGATAAAATATACATATTTATAGATGAATATGCTTCATATTTAAAATAATTTATCCTATATAGATATAATATTATCATCGGTCAGCCTCAATGCTGGGTTTTAGGAATTCGCGTTTGTAATGAATCCCTTAAGGAAGCAATTCCCAGCCTTTTTGGCACCAGAGATCGATTTCCGGGAAGAAAATTTTTCCATGGACTTTGGTCGTGGGTGATAGTTTTGGGATGATTTAAATGCGTTATATATATTATGCACTTTATTTCTATTATTATTATATTGTAAGATAAAATGAAATTATTATACAATTCACCAGAAGCAGAGAGAGCCCTGAGCTTGTTTTCCTACAATTAGACGGTCTTATCTGGGAGTGATGAGAGACATTGATAGATCTCAGACATTAGATTCTCATTAGGAGTGAAAACCTAGATCCTTCACAGGCATAGTTCACAACAGGGTTCACGATCCTATGATAATCCAATGCCTCCCCTGATCTGACAGGAGGCAGAGCTCAGATAGTAACACGAGCTATGGGGCGCAGCTACAAATACAGATGAAGCTTGGCTGGCCCGCCACTCACCTCCTGCTGTGAGGCCTGGTTTCTAACAGATCACGGACCAGTATCCAGCCTGTGTTTTGGGGACCTCTGCCTTAAAGTACATATGCATGTTCCTAAAAGTCTATTAACTGTCTCAAAAATAATATTGGTTGTCATTATATCTTTCATTTAATACGTAACTGCATTTTTCATTTTAGCGTTGTGGTAGGAAAACAGGAATAAGTGTTGTCATATTTGAAGTTCAGGGTTACCTTTGCATTTTAAAGAATAATCTATAAGTCCACTGGTTTAGAGTAAAGTTTTTTTTAAATTCTGGAGAAAGAACCAATTTCTTCAGAAAGAATATATCTCGAGGGGAAAAAACTGTAACATAATAAAAATAGCATTCCTTTTTATATTATTAGCTAGTATGATTCTACAGTTCATACAAGGGCATATAAATTCTTTGTACAAGATAGATATTTGCTAGTTTTCTTCCATTTCTCTTATTATGCTTTTTAGGCTGTGTGTGCATTGTCAGAAGTTTTGATGTTATTTTCCCTCAAGTATATTTTTGTCATAATTATGTGCTTAATTTAGAGTTATTCTCATATGGCAAGATTTTTATATCAAGACCTGCAATTCTGAAACTTGGCTCATTTGACTGATATTCTAAAACCTAAAGTTGGGTGAAAGAGATACGTAGATAGCCAATCTTGACTATCTTAGAGTCCAGATCCTGTATTGACTTTGCCATGTTGCACTGTCTATACCCATGAGACTAGCACACCAGCAAGGTTAAGAATATTCTAAGTAATTTGGAAATATTAGTTTAATTTCAGAAGGCATTTGAAACATTGAAGGAGGAATGAAAAACAAAATTCTTGCTTACCTAGAATTTTACTTAGGCCAATGAAGGGAATGCACTTTAAATTCTTAGTGATTAAGATGATATGGTTTGGCCATGTCCCCACCCGTATCTCCTCTTGAATTGTAGTTCCTATAATTCCCACATGTCATGGGAGGGACCCAGTGGGAGGTAACTAAATCATGGGGATGGATGTTTCTTACACTATTCTCATGACAGTGAATAACTCTCATGAGATATGATGGTTTTATGAAAGGGGAGTTCCCCTGCACATGCTTTCTTGCCTAGCACCATATAAGATGTGCCTTTGCTTCTCCTTTGCTTTCTGCCATGATTGTGAGGCCTCTCCAGTCATGTTGAACTGTGGGTCCATTAAGCTTTTTTCTTTTATAACTTACCCACTCTTGCATATGTCTTTATTAGCAGCATGAAAACAGACTAACACAGAAGGTGCATTTACACAGTGTCTAGTTTTAAAGCACATCAACTAACCTACTAGGACAACCAGAAAACCAAGTAGAATATATACAAAAAAAAATTTTTGAAGGCACTGAAGAGTTACCAAGTCGAACAAAAATGGAGAGGCCAATACGGGGGCATAAGGCCTCTGTGCCACATTGATCTTTAAGGCATTTGGCATCACTGAACACAGCCAGAGAAATGGCAGAGATTCTGAGCAAACACGTTCAGAATTTTATATATAAGGAGTGTAACTAAAACAGTTACCAGGCTTGTGTAAGATGGAAGGAAACCGATAAACACCCAAGGTTTGTGCTTGCAGTCTCTAAAGGAATACAGCTGAGGTACAAATTTACACAAAAATACACTAGCCTTCACCTAGAGTGAATCTCTGCTCTGAATCAGCTCAATTCCCAATTAATTATTTTACATTCTTTAGATAACTAAGTGACATTTCTTCTTCAATGTAATGGGAAATATTTTATTTTATTAGCATCTGAAGAATTATTCCCTATCTGGGGACTGTTAAGTGTAAGGGACTTAAGAGCACACAAATTAAATAATTGGGCACCCATTAGAGATGTGTTACCTTGAAGTTTTATAGAGATGAGAAAATAACCAAGAGGAGAAAGAGAAACAAGTGTGCAAAGTGACAATTTTCAAACTCTGACCTCTGTGGGGTCTTTATCTGACGGATTTAGAGAAAGAAGATAATTTTACTTTGTTTTCTATTCTCTTATTTAAACAGAGCTTGCAAAACTGATTCAGATACAGGTGATATATGGGGCAGTGAAATCAGCAATATCTGATTATTTAAAAAATTTCTATCATTAATATTATTAACTATTCCTAATAGTATTTATTAGTAATAATATATGTATCTTCTTTATTAATTATAATTATGTAGCTGGTACTATTTCTTACTAAAGACAATATTTGTGTGTGTGTGTGTGTGTGTGTGTGTGTTTTAATAAGAAAAAGCAATGCAGCTTGTAGTGACAGAAGGCAGCCATATGCCTAGGCAGATAAGGGACAGGTATCCAGTGAAACCACACCTTTAAGCCAAAGACAGTTTAAAGCCTGAAAGCCAAACTAGAAGTTAAATCCTTAAACTGGATTGAGCCTGTCCTCCTGTTTGGCACATATTCCTCTGGTTGATCCCCACTCTTCATGTATTTTACATAAACCTAACCTTTCCTAACTGGTTTTCTACACCGTCATGCCCACCTTTGAGTGGTGGCTTTGCTTTAACCTTTTTGTATACTCATAAACCTATCAGTACACACTCCTCATCCTGTCCCTATAAAGACCCTAGACTCATTCAGTAGAGGGGGAGATGGCCTGTCTTGGGGAAGAGACAATCCGACTTTGGGAAAGTCAACCTTTCCTTTCCGTGCCCTCTCTAGCTCTCCTCTCTAGTTCCCTTCTCTGCTGAGAGCCATTTTTATCACTCAGTAAAATTATCTGGCTTCACCATTTTTCAATCATCCATGTGACTTCATTCTTTTTGGATGCTGGACAAGAGCTTGGTACCCACCAAGTCCAGGTAGAAGGCTTTGACACTGGCCCTTTGCCTTTGTGGGCAGATGACAGCCGCCCCAGGCAACTAGGCAAGGGACCAACCAAACTGCTAACACACTGCCCACCATTGGACTATGGAAGGCAGAACTAAGAGCACTGTAATACCCCCGCTAGGGCTTCAGGGTGGTTAGCATCCTCACCTGGGTGCCACTGCATTCCCCTCCATACCTGGTCTGCCCACAAACCCTGCTTGGAGCTTGCTCCTGTGTCAGTGCTTGGAGCAGCCAGCCGGGTCCTGAACTTATTCATGTGCACCCTCCTGCAAGAGGATGAATGCAGCAGGCTGAGCAGAGGGGTACCCCTGCTGTGAGTTTGAGGATGGGGGCTGAGAAAAATCCTGAATCACAGCTACAGGTAATACCACTCAAATTTCTAATGTTTGGCATTTGATGTTACTAGAAAATTTGCCAGTTTTCCACCAGAAGCAAAAAAAATTTACCACCATTTTACCTAGAATAAATCTATGTGACACATGCATTTGGATAGCACTAGTTTTTCATAACACGTATTACTTTAATTGACCTTTTACATCATCATTCTTGGTTCACTTGAAGTTCATAAATAATCCCATTTTATGTGCTGTCTTGACCTGGTCACCAAATTCTAATTTAAGTTATACATGCAAACTTATACAAAGAATCAAACCTTTTTGCCCAACTGCTTCCATTTTAATTTTCAATATAGATGCAATTCACAAATCACATAAATACCCACAATAGAGTATTCAATATTGAAATTAGACTAACAGTGCCATTCAACATTTCATATCCTTTTTGGCAGACACTTTAATTTCCTATTGCTTTAAAGAGAAATCTTGGAAAAAATACATAATGAGTCCTAGAAATTGAAATTAGTGAAACAGAAAAATCCCATTAATGATTTATTACATGATTTTCCATGGTTTGTTACCTATAATACATGATTAAATTATACCATTAAGATAGTCTGAACATCACTGTTTTGAGAACGTCTAACTTTAAGGAATAGCTTTCCATGTATAATAACAGTGTTTTGTGTTATTAATTTGTTAGTTTTCTTGCCAACTCCATGAATATTTCATAAATAATATTCAATAGGTACTTCCAATTAAATCTTTAGTTTGAAATCAAAGATTTTTAAACTTATTTATTCTCCCAAAAAGGTACCAAAAAGCAAATATATAATCAATGTTTTAAAATTATATGGGAAAATTACACTAAATGGGAGCTAACAATAGACAAAGAATGCCACCAACTTTGGAAATATAAATAGTGGATGAAGAGTTAGCCACTAAGAATCGCTGACTGTAGTAAGCTCTGGCCCATAGGAAATGACAAACAGGAGCTTGATAATTTTTACTTTCAAATTCGTGAAAAACCCCACATTTGGAGGCGCTGCAGTACATAAACCACAGGTGTGACAAAAATGTGAAGAATATTTTCCTGTGTTCCAGGCCCAGATTGTTTCTAAGGATCTTATGGAGAAAAAAAAGAGTCAGAGAAACTTCTCTAGGGAATCTCAAGCTAGCAAAGAGCAAGAAAGCAGTAACCTTGACATAATATCTTATTAGGCATTATTGGGTTCTGTTGTTAATCTCCTTTCCTGTCTCTCTTCACAATTACAAGAATTGCCAGATAAATTTAAATGAATTAGACAAACCATGATTCTTCCCCTGGGACTGGCTAGGTTGCTGCCTGAGCAAAGACCATGGATCCCTTATAAGAGTTGTAGATGGGGAATTTGAACAACTGACATGTCTTCTAAAAATAAGCGAAATATTGAGTGCTTGGTCTATCAAGTTCACAACTAATGTTTTCATTTTGCCAATGTACTAATAATGTGATGATATTAAATTTGATTAACAAAGAGATAATAAGCTATAAAATTCACATTTGAGCATTTTTATTTTCAAAGTAGCCTATAAAAACTACATGTAAAATTATGCTTCTTATTTCTGGGTTGATAAATTCTGGCATTTACATGACCTTTATATAAATATTTTGGAAGAAAAATAAACCTGAAGAATGCAAATTATTAAGGGTTTGTGAGATGAAGAAGACAGTCACAACATAATACTTTCTGTGAAAATTATTTTTATTTTGAAGATTCTCATTGTGCAAATATCAAATAAAAAATTGTGATACTGACATGTCTTAGTACAGATTTTCAGATATTTTGCTTTTCTAACAATTTCTTAATTACCCTTCCCAAGTCAACAACGCAAAATATAATTGTCTAAAAAACCCTTTGATCTATACCTTGTAACATGCTACTTCTGCATAATTCACTCATCTCAAGAATTGACCCAATGATTTACTTTGTTGTTGCTCAAGTTAAATAAACTGCAGCCATTCGTGATACCTCCTTTCTTTTATATCCTTCATTCAATCACTTACAAAACATTTCAAATTACCTAAAATATATATTTTGAACTCATTATCCCCCACCACTTCTACTATTTTACCCCTAATTCTTAATTTGTACTACTACAGAAGTGATCTGTTTGATTTCATCTCTGTCCAATTTCACATAGATTATTTTTCTACATACCAAGAAATGGGTACTTTAAAATTCTAAGTCAAATAATATCATTCAATTCACTACCAGAAAATACCAGTGGCTTTACCACACTGGACTATCATTTGTGTAAGAAGGTGTCCTTTCCTTGTTGTATGTTTTAATTCCTTTGTCAAAAGTCATATGGCTGTCATTATGTGTATTTATTTCTGGGTTCTCTATTACATTGGTCTACATGTCTGTTTTTACACCAATACCATGCTGTTTTGGTTAATGTAGCCTTATCGTATAATTTGAAATCAGGTAGCGCGATGTTTCCAGCTTTATTCCTATTGCTCAAGACTGCTTTGGTTATTTGGTTTCTTTTGTTGTTGTTGTTTCCTGAGAATTTCAGGGTTCTTTCTTCTATTTCTTTTCTTTTTATTATTATACTTTAAGTTTTGTGGTTCATGAGCAGATTGTTCAGGATTGTTACATAGGTATACATATGCCATCGTGGTTTGCTGTATCCATCTCCCTGTCACCTATATTAGGTATATCTCCTATATTTCTCTATAGATCATTTACTTCTTAAGTTTTGAGCTGATTTTTTATGTTAGCATATCTGTCATTGACTTAATTTTGTTGTTATGCATTCCCATTCTTTGAGAAATTCCAAACCACTAAATATATTATAATTCTGATTCCCCTAAAAATATATATTTTTTTTGAGACGGAGTTTCGCTCTCTTTACCCAGGCTGTAGTGCAATGGCACAATCTCGGCTCACCGCAACCTCCGCCTCCTGGGTTCAGGCAATTCTCCTGCCTCAGCCTCCCGAGTAGCCGGGATTACAGGCACGCGCCACCACTGCCAGCTAATTTTTTGTATTTTTAGTAGAGACGGGGTTTCACCATGTTGACTGGGATGGTCTCGATCTCTTGACCTCGTGATCCAGCCGCCTCGGCCTCCCAAAGTCCCTAAAAATATTTTTAAAAGTTTTTAATGATAATCAAATATCAATCTAACTGATTTCAGAAAGAAAATCAAAATTGAATTATTCTTTTATGCTTTATTGTTCTATATCTTTGGGGTAATTTATATTCTATTATTATGTAGTCCCTGTGAAGAACACTTAGAAAGCACTTTCAAATACATTTTTGCTCACTATTAATTTTAGAAGTGTTCATCAGGCTATTCTGTGGTGAGTGAAAAATTACTCTTAGTAGTTTTATGAAGTCTTTTAAAACTCACATTATTTCTTTATTAATTGTTCCTCATTTTTTGTTGTTCATCTATTTGATATTATGCATTAGTCATTCAAGGGTATAATTAACATAAATAATCCCTTTCTGAGTCTCAGGATAAATCTTAATGCTTTTATATAAGTTTATCAGAATTTATTGGGTAAAACAAGAAGAAAAAATTTAGAGTGCTTTGCTGGGAGAAAGCCATATATCTATTCTGAATCAAAGCCAATAGCTTAGTTATTTGATATTATAGATTAACACAGTGTTGAGTTCGAAGAACGCAATCATGAAGGAATGATTATTGGAGGAATAATGAGTAGTTTAGAACTTCTTTACGTAAATATAATTTCAAAATTATAGTGTTTAAATTTTATCATTCAATTTAACTATTTCTATGCAAGAATAGATAATGATTGCTTTGGAAAAAAGGTAAGCAGCAAATGTTTTTCAGCAGATGGATGGATAATAATTTATTCCATATTCATACAAACATGTTGTTTCCTTTCTATTCTTACATATATACAGTATAATTTACTTGCAATTTAGAATATAATCTTCAAAGTTATCTAACTACTTTTTAAATATTAATTTGGAGATTCTACTCTTAGGAATTTGATTATGGAAAATGTTATTTATGTCTAATTTCGCTGGGTAAAGGAAGATCTACTTTTAGGAATTTGATTATGAAATATTTTATTTATATCTAATTTCACTGGCTAAATGGTGCATTAAATAGAACAGAATGAAAGATCAGTATAGTTGAGAATAAATGAAAATAAATTATCTTAAGTGAAAGATAAATAAATAATAAAGTTTGGAGGAAAGGTAAAAGAATCTCACTGATCTCTGGCCGATGAGAAAGCAGTTATGGTGGTTAACATGGAGCAAGCAGATTTGTGTCAACATGGAGGGTTTCTTTTGATGAAATTAACATTTAAATCGGTGACACTTAAATAAGCAGACTGCCTTTCATGTGAGAGAACCTTTTCTATTTAGTAAAAGGCTTGACTAGAACAAAAGGACTCGCCTCCCAGAGGAACAAGGAATTCTCTAACAGATTACCTTCAGAAAGGAACTGAACCAACCACTTTCCTGGGCTTCAAGCTTGCTGGTTTATCATCAGATTTTGCACTTGCCCGTCTGCAAACTTGTATGAACCAGCCCCTTGTAATAAAGACAGTTTGATGGATAAGTGGATGAGTAGATAGATACACACACGCACACACACACACACACACACACACACACACCCTTTTTATTAGTTCTGTATTTCTAGATAACCTTGACTAATATAGAAGGATAATAATAATTGCTGGCCAGAAAGACATAAAAGAGACAAAGAGGAAGGCAGAAAAAAATTATTTATTTTTAAGTGCTCAAATTTTTCAAGGGTGAAATACCCATGGACTCAATAAAGATTAACATGACACATAAGCACATAATATTCAATTTATGACATTTGAAAATAATGAAACACATAATAAACACAGCAAGATGTTTCCTACAGCAAAAACAAAGAAAACTGACAGATCTATTATCAGGAATAATGTAAGCCAAAAGACATATATTTTGAGTGTAGAGCAAATTTAATCAATACAGAAGAAACACAAACAAAACCCTTGGGAATTCACATACAGAGAAAAGTCTACATACAGAGAAAATACCCTTCAAAAACAGATACATTCAACACAATGCTGATCTACAAATAATGATAAAGTAAGATTCTTAGAATGAACATATTTGAGAGTAAATGTAGATTAATGTGTCCAGGAAGGAATAAAAAAAGATAAAAATAGCAAATATGTAGATAAATAAAAATACATCTTAAAAATATTCTGTTAATTTCTTATTGTTGAATCTACTGAGAAGTGTGTGAAGTTTCACTCTGCTTGTAAATGCACACACAATTACACAGAACTCAAAGTTTTACCCTCTTTCGAAATGTAAACACACAGGGAGTTGAGTCTCTACTTTCCCCCAGAGGTCACTATTTAACTTTCATGAATGTATCCCATAACTTTCATAACAACTGTCCCTATTGCAGTATGTAAGCACCTGTGTCTGAAGGAAAAACAAGTTTTGTTATCCTTTGGAAAAAGCAAATGTTCTAAAAGGAGACAATTAGTTGTAAGCCTGAAAACTATGACATATGAATAAAAAATGTTTCTAGAAACACAAATGCAAATATATGTCTTTATATTTACATTTCATCCCTAAAAAGTCCAGAATTGTCTAGAAACACTATGACCTCTAGCAAAAACGTGTCGTCCTAGTTTTTTTCACATAAAATTTTCATCATTTTGCAGAAGTTTCCTTCTATTACTCGTTTTCAGTCAGCATTCATCATGAATACATATTGAGTTTCATCCACAGCTTCTACTATGTATACTGTGATGACATGATTTTGGTTTTGTTTTGTATTATAACATGCTCTTGCGGGACTTCTCTTCCTGGGTCCACTAGGGGCATGGTTTCAAAGGCAGGAGTTTCCCAGCTCCATGCCTCCACCCAGGATCCAGAGGGGTTTCAAAAATAAAGTTCTTTGTCTGAGTTTCCCCGCCACCGGGCACGGGTTAGGGAGGGAAAGCCAGGTGAGGCTTCTTTGTCCAAAAATCCTGCTGACAGCTCTGGGAGGAGGGGGCTTTGTAACTCAGGGCTTTGGACCAAGTAGCCAATCCAGTATCAGAGTCAAAGATCAATCATTCCAGAGGAAGTTTGAAATAACTCCTCTCATTGCAGAAGAACATGAATGGGGAGGAAATAACTCAAGGGTTAAAGTTTAGCGGCTCCTTACCTGAATAGATTCCTTCTCTGGGTCCCCTCTCACAACAGTTACGAGCTCTCTCTCTCTCTGTGTGTGTGTCTAGTAAATGGCTCTCCTGCAAAACTCTTTGGGTCCACGATATTTATTCGAATGGTAAGCTCACTGTGCCTCTGGGACCCCTTTCCCCATTCTTCCAGGTAAGAGAGGCCAAGAACCTTTTTGGAACTGGGAGCTGGAGATGCTCACCTTGTTAAACTCTTATGGCAACATTGGTTACTTTTCAGTATTGAAACCTGAGATAAACCACAACTGATCACACTGTAAGTTTGTTAATATATATTTCTCTATTTGATTTAAAAATATTTTGTCAAGAAATATTTTGTGACTGTAATCATGAGGGTATTGTTCTATAGTTCTTAAAATATATATAGATAGGTATCAGCTTTATCTGGTTTTTGTATCATAATGATATTGAATTTATAAAATGAGATGGAATTACTTTGCTTTTCTTTTACTTTTGGAAGAGTGTATAAAATAGGTGTGATTTGTCCCTATATGATTGCTGTATATTGCTTAGTGAAGTCATTTGTACCTGAGATTTTTATCATTCTAGAATATTATATTTTTCTTCTCTAATAAAACATGTATGATATAAATATCTCTTTAAGTGTTGCTTTATCTGTACCCCAAAAATATTATAACATATTTTTATTTAATTTAAAATATTTTTTATTTTATTTCTCTAAAGATATTCTCTGGAGCTTATGATATATTTAGAGGTATGATAATTAATATCCAATTGATAATTTTACAAGTATATTATATGGTTGATTTTTAATTCAATCATGATCCAAAAACATAGTTTATAGATTTCTATTATAATAAATTCTTTGAGATATTTTATACCAGAACATAAATTACATTGATAAGTATTCTACATGCACTTGAAAGGGAGTTGTATTCTGATATTTGCTAGGGTCTTCTGTCTATATCAATTAGGACAAGTTTTTAGCAGTGGTTTTCAAACACTGTTTACCAATTCTCAGTCTACATATTGCAGCAATTATCCAAAGAGGTTTGTTGAATTTTCCAAATATAAATGTAGATTCTTATATTTTCCATTTTGCTTTTATTAGTTTTTAATCTTATAATATTTTAGGATTGTGATGTCTCCTATTTTTGGTGATGTTTTATGTACCAAAGTCTGCTCTGATGATAATATAGCCAATTAATTTTTCTACAAATTTATCTTTGTGTGACATAGGTATTTTAATTCTTTGCTTTAAATGTATCACATATTTATATAAAAATAGATTTACAGGTAAAATATTAAAGTTATACAAAGTGATTAAGTTCCAGAGATGTGTTGTATAACATAGTTCTTATATTAACTGTAGTTCCTATAGTTAATAATAAGTTATTGTATACTCCAAATTCTGTAAAAAAAGTTGATTTCATCTTAAACTTCCTTACTACAAATAAATATAGAAAACACAGTAACAGAAATATATTTTGGAGATGATGGATACATTTATTACCAGATTGTATTGATAGTAACTTGATGTATGTCCCGATTCACCAAATTGTGTACATTAATAACATGCAGTATTTTTGTGTACCAATTATGCTACAATAAAGTAGGAAAAAAATAAAAAATAAAAATGTAGGTTTCCTGTATAGAAAATATAATGGGATCTTGCTTTTATTCACAATATGATATTCACTATCTTTTAATAGGAGCAGTTCAATTAGATTCTAACAAACTTATTCTTCAAAGGATCCTATTGTAAATATTTCATTTATGTGGCATACAATATTTATTTCAGCTACTTAACTCTGCCATTTTAATAGCAAGTCATAAATAGGCTATATTTAATGAATGTGTTTGGATCTGTTTTCAATTAAATATTATTTACAGACACTGTACATGAAATTTCAATTCACATTACATGAAATTTCATGAAATTTCAATTTCATGGTAGTTTTTGGGTGGCACGAAGTATACTTCTTATTTTCCAGACATTAAAAATATAAAATACACTATTAGCTTGCACACCGTATAAGAACTGCTGGTGGCTGGATTTGATCAGCCAAGCAATTGCTGATCCTTGGTTTAGACTATTTATTCTAATGTAATTATTACTATGTACAAATATATCTAATAAATCATCTAACATTTAGTGTTAAAATTTTTTTTAGCCATTTACCTTTTAGAACAACTAATATATGTTTAGAAAGAATTTTGTATTAACACACATTTTTACTATTTTTAGAATACTCTTAATCTTTTGGTGTAAGTTTCAACTTCTATCAGGTACTAATGCCACCTGAAGCACTTTTTTTTTTAACATTTATTGCATCCAAGTAAATTCTAAAAAGTAAGCAGAAGTGTAAGTTATTCATGGTATCTTCTGAGATAAAAAATAATAGTCATAAATCAAGTTTCTCAGAGGGATGCTACATAATTTTTAACATTATGCAACACTGTTAAATATTATCTAAATAAATACCTTTTATATTACTGCATAATTGGAGAAATAATGACAGTTTTACAAATGAAATCTCCCAGGGACCCAACAGACAAGCAAAATACTAGTAGTCCTACTGTATGTAATTGAACCTAGTCTTGCTATCTCTTATGGATGCCAGGATGAGAATTTTCACCATGTTTGTAGGTTGCTGGCTTTCAAGCCCACCATAGAAACAGGGAAAGTGGAATAGATACAGGGCATGCTAAAATGCCTCAAATTTCACAGTTCTTACCAAGATTCTGCAATTTCTCTTGAGGAAACTCTTCTTCTATTATAAAAAATATGAGATTAATTTTAATAGTTCTGAAAACATTGTTTCTGACAATTTTGTTAGTTTTCACCTTGATTTTATTGATCACAGCATTCTAGAGCTCCTTACTTTACCATTTTCACTGACATCACTATCTGGTCCAGTACATTTACCAAATAAAATATAAAATTTCAAAAATACCCACCCAGAGGAATACACAATAACTTTAACATGATGATTTGAGCTTTGATTATTAATATTAGAGTTGTAGAATATCCTTTGACTGGACAATTCCCCACCTGTGTGGAAAGCATGGATATAAGATATTGTCATGAATGTTTTTCTTTCTTGAAATAAGACAAATTATCTCACTTTCTAACTGAGAATATACTGATTCTTATTTTTGTCTGACAAGAATTTATGGAACTTCAGCTTTGATTTGGATATAGAAGAGGAGCTTTTTCTCACAGTATGCAAAATAATCCAGATAATGTACAAAATGATATATTTTCATGAACCTATCAAAAGATAACATAAGACACAATTAACTTATACTTTATTCAATTACTGGAGGCATTTGCATTTTGAAATATCACTTTATTAACATTTTAAAAGGACTCTAAGAAGTGAGAACGCTGGATTTAAGACCTGTGTCTAACATCACAAATCACATAAACTTTCTGGGTTTCAGTTATATTCAACATAGTACAAAATAAACACTTGGACTGACAAATTCTGTTAATTTAAATATGTAATTGAACTTTAACTGACTGTAAGTTATTTAAGCAACATTTCAGATTTCCAATTTCAAACATTTCACTCAAGAGGATTTTCTAGAAGCATGGACTTAGAAATAAACCTATAATGTGAATTCTTGAAATCTTACTCATATGAATTATTAAACCCTTATTATAAGGCATGGAGACTGATGAAGCAGCCATGTATTAAAACACTAGACTCAATAACATGTCAATTACACTTATAGAATGTGTGTTACTGAGAAATAGTACACTGTTGAAAATCTTGCTCTCAGCATATCTAAAGATTTACTGCATGTTTCAATCATAAGTAAATTAAGAAAATAATTTTAAGTTTTCTATAGTCTCAGGAATATAGCCCAGGACTCTTTTTTTGGTCAGTAATTTGTTTAGATTAGTATATTACGGAAATTTCAATGTTTAATATCTATATTTTAGTGTCTTTAAATCATAATTTTAAGCCCAGATTAACACAAATGCCGTTATTAAATTATTTGTTTATTTATTTTTAATTGATAAATAATCATGTGTACATTTATAGGGTCAAATGCAATGTTTTGATCTACATACAAATTTGATCTATGTAGAAAGATTTAATCAAGCTAATTACATATTCATTACCTCAGCAACTTATTTTTTGTGGTCAGAACCTTAAAAATCTATAATTTTAGTAATTTTAAAACATATAGCACATTATTACTGTATTTACCACACAAAGGAATAAATTATTAAAACATTTTCTTCCAGTCTAACTGAAACCTTGTGCTCTTTTAATTATACTCTCTTTTTAAGACATTTAAAAATATATATAAATTATCTGTTTAGTAGTATTTACATAAAAAACATTCAAATTGCTTCAGAAGTCACGAAGAAAAGCCATAGTTTTATAATGAAAATTCTGTTTGAAAAAAATAATTAATAGATCTAAAATCAGCTCAATTTTTGTTAAATATTATTCAGTACAACTGTGTTACCATAACTTAATAACTACAGTAAATTGCTAAAATAAATTTTAAAAAATTAACAATATTAATGTTGCAAGGCAATATAGTATGAAACTACCAGCAATATTATATAAATTTATGCATATAAATTCAAAAATATTTAAAAACACATATACGACTTTGAAAGATTATATATAAACCTTTATATGTGTGTTTATATGTGTGTATACGTGCATATATGTGTGTATATTAATTTACTATTTATATAGTATTCATCTACTATATGAATAGATATAAAGAGACTGATGTGTTGTTTTTATCTTTAAAATCATAATCATGGATATTTGAAAAGGTTAAAATAAGAATCTTTTATTTTTTCATTTATATGTTTCTATGGAGAAGGTAAATAATTTTCATAATTTATTGGTTCGTATTTTCTGTGTCTTCTTTTCTGCACGTCATGGCAAAAAAGGAAAATTCAAAATTTTTATATACTATCTATTATGTTGAGTTCAAGAAAATATCCCAAAGTACTCATGCACGCATCAAAATATAATCATCTAAACGTGTGTGTGTGTGTGTGTGTGTGTGTGTGTGTGTATGTGTGTGTTGAGTGTTGTCATTATCCCTGTGAGTCTTCATATGCCGTGCACTATGGTTTGGGATAGACTTGGACTGAAACATGGCATTGGTTAAGGAAGGGGCTTTACTGAGAGAAAAACTCACAAATTGATGATCAGTAAAAAATGGAGTCAGGACAAAATTCTTCCTATTCTCTAATCATTCCATATCTTGGAGCCAGAGTAGAGATAAACCTGTAGTTTGGATCTTTATTTGAGTTCAGGGGCCACCCCTCACCCATGTCATCTCATACATTCTATATTGTTTATAGCACAAGCCAGGAAACAATTTTGCTAAGAGGTGTAAAAAATTAAACTGCCTGATACCTAGCAGCCTAACTACAAGGTGCCCATTGTTTAAATGTCTGCAAACACAAGCTGCTCTGTACCTGGGGATTTGGAGCAACACTGGGATCTTAGGGCTCCACTGAGGGTGAGTGGCAAAAATGATGTGGGGTTAACCAAAAATCCCATGCAAGATTATCTTAGGTGCAGTTCCTCCCAGAAGGAGGGGGCATTCCTTTACTACTGATAGCTTATTTTCCAGGCCACTTAGAGTGAGCACTCTGGGTCATGTTAGACAATTTCATTTATTGAACTACTCTGAATTCTCCGCCACTGTCAATCAAATTCTACATTTTAATGACATAAAAAATGAACAATTTTTGTTTCCACTTTATTTTCTTTTTAGAGCCTGACCTAGTTAAATGGTGACTGCTACTAATGTCAGTCAAAGTTATCAGATTTTTGATAAGGCTAGTGGGTCGTACTATTCCATTTAGAGTTTACTCTGCCTGGTGTATGCCATTATTTTGAATGACATTGTAAAGAGGTTTTTTAACCCTAAGAAATTAGAGATCAAATAAAAATCTAGTTGTCAGTAAAAATTGTATTTTGAAAAACGTCATGGCTGAAAATAACTTGGATGCCTAGAAGTATCTTTTTGGAATTACAAGATGTCCCAAAGTTCTGATTTAGTTACACTGAAATAATTCAAACAGTTGGTCATATCTCTCATGCAACAATTTTTTTTTGTAAGGGATTTCACAAATGTTTTACCTTCATCGTACCCAAGACATATTTGTTCTTAATCTTTATTAATTTTTATCAAAGAACATTGAATTAGAAATATTTGGAATTGTAGTTTAAACAAATTCAGAGGCATTTAGTAATTTACTAATAGCCCAGATAGTTAAAAAAACTAGGCTTTTGTATTCCAATTTTGTTTCAACCTTAATACTAACTCCGTGACCTATAATTTTGACTTGCAAGAATAACCATCTAGGGTCATTCCTTTATTTGCTATTTCATTCTTTGGTCCTTTCACCACTACTCTAACTTCAACTTGTTATTTTCTCTGTCCTTTTAATTCTGAGGTTTCATTATAATTATTTCCATGGTGGACATATGTATG
The DNA here is from genome assembly GCA_028533165.1 of Leontopithecus rosalia. NCBI lineage: Eukaryota > Metazoa > Chordata > Mammalia > Primates > Cebidae > Leontopithecus > Leontopithecus rosalia. Next base: position 168,015,731 of record CM052648.1, on the reverse strand, counting down.
TGTCCTTCATGTTTATGGTGATATCTGCCATTTCTATAGTTACCTTCATTTGTTTTATTCGACGCTTTCTGAGGAACTAGGCCTCTATACATAAAGCCCTTCTGAAAAATCTGTCAGTATATATCTTAACCCTATTTACTTAGTTATTGGTATTTAATAGAGGCTGGCCAAACATAATGTCCATGCACATATAGGATTTTATCAAGGATAAGGAGAACAATGAAGAAAATGGAGGCTTCACACAGGGATAGGCACGAATGTAGGGAAAAACGACTCTTTCATACTTTTAGAGTTTTAAGGCGCTAATACATCTGGATTTAGTGTATATGGTCTCCACCAGGTGTTTAAGATCCTCCAAAAATGCAAATAGGTGGAAAAATGATAAATTTTAATTGTAAATTTTTATTTATCTGAAGAGGATAAAACACTGCACCTTAAATCTCCATTAAATTAGTAAGACTTAAGTCCTGTCTATCGAAATTGTACTGCTGGGCGCGGCGGCTCAATCCTGTAAAACCAGCACTTTGGAAGGCCAAGGCGGGTGGATCACGAGGTCAAGAGATCAAAACCATCCTGGTCAAAATGCTGAAACCATGTGTCTACTAAAGATACAAAAAATTAGCTGGGTATGGTGGCGTGTGCCTGTAATCTCAGCTACTCAGGAGGCTGAGGCAGGAGAATTGCCTGAACCCAGGAGGCGGAGGTTGCGGTGAGCCGAGATCACGCCATTGCACTCCAGCCTGGATAACAAGAGCGAAACTCTGTCTCAAAAAAAAAAATTGTACTTTCATGCTTTGATGATCATACTCTGTGGAACTTCTAACACTACATCCTTGCACATAGCTTTGATTTTAAGATTCTAAAGAGGGCTAGCTGAAGGTAAGTTATCTTGGGGGATAGGTGGAGGGAACTATTGCCCAGTTACCTCCAGGGTCTTTCAACTCATTTCAGTATTGTTAGCATCCATATCCAAAGTCATTAAAATTCTACAGCAGAATAGAGCCAGCTGGTGAGCATTTACATTGTGTTTCCTCAATAAAATTAATAGAAATGGTGGGGGGAAAAATGAAAGAAATCTAGAAGAGCTCTGAAAAACGGAAAAGAGCAATGCTTTAAAAAATAATTGGGTTACACGTGATCATGCCTTTGTACTCCAGCCTGGGGGACAGAGCTCCGTCTCAAAAATAAATAAATAAAAATTGTATAAAATTTTGCAACTCTGCGAAGTGCAGAATAAAGCAATCATAATAGAATAGAATAAGTAATAACCAAGGACTGGCAAATCAGAGCTGTCGCAAAGGTAAAATCATTCTTCACCCTGAGACTCTTGAGTGCCTTACTGCAAATGATCAATAATTACAGGAAATGTGGTTGAGGAACAGGCTAGTCCTCTAAGTAATTATTTAAAGCAAAAGCTTCAGTTCATTTGGGCTATACATAGTGACATTGCCAAAAATATTAGTTAGAGATTGGGTTAGTTTCTTTGAGTTTAAATTAATGATTAAAATTCTCTAAGGAAAATAATGATGTGCCCAGGAAAATAAGAATTTAATAAAAGTTTAAAAATAGGCAGAACTCACAGTAAGAGTAACTGTGAAATACAGTACAGATCTATATATGTTTTTAAATCACAAAAGTAATGGATGTTTCAACCAGAAATGTAGAATAATTGAAAGTATTTTTAAACTTTCAGATTGATACGTATAGGTTTGTGCATTACCTACCTCCTAATTGCACATTTTATTTACATAAAAGCCAATCTGACAAAATTATTTGCCCTATAATTTAAGCCCTACTTTAAGAAAATGATTTGTACACAAAAAAAGTGCACATTTAGTGAAGAAACTTACGACAGTCATTTATTGTAATTGCTATAATTTGATTTATAGTAAGAAGATAAAACAAGATTACATTTTAATTTTAAAAAACTCAAAAAGGAATTTTAAAAGGAAAATATATTGGAAGGATAGTAAAATGAACAACCCAAATAGCTGGTACTAAGAGAGGGAGAGTGTGACTGAGGACGCAGTGAATTTAAGAACAGTTTTGAAATGTGAAATTTGGATTTTTGGTGAGATTTTTAAATAGTAGGCAAAAAAAAGGTTTAAAAAATTGCAAACAAAATGAACATAAGTAGTTAGAATAGATGAATACCATGTAGGCTTTAGAAAAAATAATACTTTGAAAGTGAAATTGGAATAGCCTCAGAAATATAAAACCACTTCAATGCAACAAAGACAAAAACAGAATTTTTGAGCAAAAGGAAACACAAGAAGCTCTTAAATATGGAAGACATATCCTGACAAGGTAATAGTCAAATAACAGAATATTTTTTTAAAAAGCAAACTAAAAATACATTATTCCTTTAATTATGGAGAAAAAAATTAATCTTATGATTGAATTTGACATTTTTCTGAATAAGAATGATGAAAAAAGGTGACACCTTAAAATATACTTTTGTAAATTTCTGAGTTTCACAATGAAGAAAGTAAAGCTTAAATTGTCTCATAATTTTTGAAACTGTAACTTACGAGCGTTGTCTTTATAATGGTATAAAACTTCACTTTAACAAGTGAAAGAACACACTGTCCTTAACATTGATATGGTTATAATTTTATTACCTAGGCAAACTAGCATTCAAATATATGAGTACATTAGTAAAAAAAAAAACTAGGATAAAATAATTTTAACTAAAATTAAAATCTCATTGAAACAAGTGTGACTTGACCCTCCCCTCATTACTAGTTATTGCAATTCAGCTGTTGATGTTTCTCCTCAGTATGAATACAGTGATCCAAGTCAACAGGAAAACAAATTGTCCAGTATTAGAAGTCCTCATGGCAGAATTCAATCTTGCATGGTGATTTGTACACAGGCACTTAAAAGTTATAGAAAGAAATTACGCATGTGACATACTCACACCTCCTTAGACCAAAGCAAGACGTGATGCCTTTCAGGTCACCAAATGTCAAGATTGTCAGTCATGGCATCCAGCATAAAGTACTCAAATCTCTGGCTAAACATGGGCCAAATGTAACTTCTATGAATCTGGGAATGTGTGAGCTACGAGTAATTATCTGTCCTTCACCCATCCAATTAACAGTGGAAAATATAAGAAAGGATAATGTTTTTTAAAATTCCCATGCTTTGTGATTCTAAATGTGTGATATTCTGAAAAAGACAGAGACAGTAAAAAGATGAGTGGTTTCCCAAAGTTTGAAGTGAATAAGTTTGAGGTGAATAAGTAGAGGACACAAGATTTTAAGGGAGGAAAACTACTCATTAAGATACTGCAATGATGGATACATGGTATCATGCATTTGTCAAAACTCGTATAACTATACAATGTGGTGAATGAATCCTATTCTATGGATTTTACTTAATAATAACAGACTTTAAAGACAATATTGGTTTATTAATTGTAACAAATCTACCATAAAATACAAGATGTTAATAATAGGTGAAACTGTGTATATGGAAGGATGTATATGAAAACTATACTTTGGCTTAATTACTCTGTTAACCTATTCATTAAATATAATTGATTCACTGAAAAATGTATCATTATTGATAAAATGGACAAAAATAACAAGTTGGGAGGAGATACATACATAAGAGACCCTGGTCTACTGAATTTCTACCATATCTGAAGATAAAAATGTTCATGTTTTATGCCTCGAGGTCAGGAATGGACCCTGTTATTCTTGGGTTCTCAATCTCTAGAAGTAGGTACTCAAATCCATTACAGTCTTTAAGCTCCAGCTCTTATCTCTGGACCTTCTGAAAGTTCTTCTTTCTTAAAGTTCTTTCTACCTTCTAAACTGAACATTTTGAAATATGGCTTTTGGTGGTTGAACACTTTCCTCAGCCTCTTTTTTTTGTCCCAACGGTCTTTTGAAGTCTGAAAAAGACAGACAAATTTTGTTCCGTGTTCGTGATTATTTTGCAATGCAATTATGTCAAAAGCAAGTAACAGTGTTTTTCTTTTCTATTTTATTCCTCTCAATGTGTTTTGCTAATTGCCATATTTCAGGATTATTTATAAGTGTTTGTTTTATAGCCATGTTCACAGGTTCCTCTCTCTCTCTCTCTCTCTCTCTCTCTCTCTCTCTCTCTCTCTCTTTCTTTTGAGATGGAGTTTCGCTCTTGTTACCCAGGCTGAAGTACAATGGCGCCATCTCGGCTCACCGCAACCTCCGCCTCCCAGCTTCAGGTGATTCTCCTGCCTCAGCCTCCCGAGTAGCTAGGATTACAGGCACACGCCACCATGCCCAGCTAATTTTTTGTATTTCCACCGCGCCCGGATTTGATGTGCATCATCCGTGGCAGAACCCCTTTACCTTCTCTCTCTCTCTCTCTCTCTCTCTCTCTCTCTCTCTCGCTCTCTCTCTCTCACTCTCTCTCTCTCTCTCTCTCTCGCTCTCGCTCTCTCTCTCTCGCTCTCTCTCTCTCTCTCCACCCCCCTCTCTCTGTGAGTATGTGTGTCTTTCTCCCACTCACTCTTTTCTCCCCGTCTTGTTCCTACTTAAAGGAAAGTAATTTAAGCCTAGCAGGCTTCTGTGAATCACAAAACACTTAGCAAATTTGCTTTGAGTCTTCAGTTCAATTAAAGGGCTTTACTTGGTAATGATTTAATCTCTTTTCTGGTTTCTAGTTATGGATGTGACAGCCATGCCACATGATTTTATCTTAGCTGCAAGCTGAGTTTTAATCTGCCTTGTTGATGAAAGACTTTGCTAACTGGATGACTGTTTGGGATTGAGAAGCAATAATTTATTCATGCCATACAAATTACTAAATTTGTGGAGTACTTCTATTTCTTTCCATTTCTAATTTCAAATTAGCCAACTATTTAACAATCTTATCTCTATCTTGTAATACCTTTTCAAACACTGAGGAGAGCAGCCAAACTACAATTGTAAAATTCAGTTTTTAAATCTCTTATCTGAGTACCACATAATTTGCTTCCTTATAATGAAGTCAAGTATCCTCTTATAATAATTTTCTTTTTTCCAACAAATTTTTCATCTGAAAGTGACTCATATTTTCTGACTTTTTCTTATAGATGCATTCTGATTCTAGGTAGCAATTTTTATATTATTCAGAAGGGAATTGATGATGCTACATACTCAAATATTTGACAGCTTAAAACAATAATGTATAATTTACAACTCATAGTTATGACCCTGTAGGGCTGATTGAGGGAAGTGGGGCAATACTGATTGTAGACCTTCATAGTTCCATGTCGGTATTATAGGAACTGTCATAAACATTGCTGGTTGCCATGACAGAAGAAAATAGAGGCTTCTGGATAACATAATACCAGCATTCACCTGGCAGCAATGTGAAATTTCTGCTCACATCTTATTGAATAGAACGCATCATATGGGCCTTCTGAACAAAAATATGCTAGAAAGACCTATCTTTTTGGAAGTAGAAGAGTCAGCAGGACTACATAATTAATGTGAGAAGCATTAATGACAATCACTTAATCATAATTGTCTTTTAAGAGTAAGTAAAAAATGCAAAACATGTTAATTATGTAGACTGCAAAATAATAAAATATATGCTATAGAAACAGAAAATAAAATTCTAAAAGAACATACATAGAATAAAATAAAGCTTGTAACGAAGATTTCAAAATTTATGTTATAATGCATTATCATTAATGTTATATATGTGTAGTTTTATACAACTCTTTAGAATTGAATTATTTTAAAAAGAAATATTTTTAACATGCAATCTTAAATTATCTATCCAAAATTGAATTAGCATGTAATGATAAAATATAAGACAAAATAGAGGGACACATTTGTGAATAAAAATAGTAAGTATTTTTATTTGAAATCCCAGAAACAGTCCAGAAGAAATTGTTAATATCAATATGAATGTGTGTACATTTGTACACATGTGTAAATGAACTGTTTTAATATTTATTACATATTAATAGATATATAGACATAAGAAAAAATTTAAAATGGTGATAAATAGCACACAGAAAAATGGTAAAAAAACTAAATATAAGGTAGAATTCTCCCGTTCACTTCCTTCTCCGTGAAGCTATAGGAGAGAGAGAGAGAGAGACAGGTCTTGACAGCTTAAATAACATGATTTACTCCATATTTGACCCAGATTAAAATCCCCAGATTCGACTTTAGCCTGTGTGAACTCTGCTGCCTCCTGTGGCCTTCCTTCTTACTGCTTTTCCCTGCCCTTCTGTCTTGCTCCATTAACTCCACCAACCCTCCAGCTGTCTTCTTCCGGAGATATTTTTTCATCACAGAGACTTGGCAGCTACTCTTCCCCCAAATACCTACCGTTTTACTCCAGCACTATTTTCTTTTCTACACTAATTTTCAGATTGTCAGAAAATGTATCACATACTCCCTTTGCAAAAAAAACAAACAAACAAAAAACTCTATTACTAATTTCCTTACCCTGAGTTTTGTCTTTACTGTATTGTCAACTTCTGATATCTCATGCATTTATTGGCTTATTTGTTCATTTCCTCAATTCATTTGAATGCTAAGTTCATTAATTCTAATACTTAAGAATAATTCTCACAGCCAGAACCATACTACATAAATATGCACCTGGCTAATATTGGAGCTCAAAAAGATTTTGCAGAAAGTAGAATTAATGAAGCTATCTTCTTGTCTTCTTCCTTTTCTTCCTTCCTCTATTCAGCGCTTCCAGCCTGCTTGCCTTTCTTTCTTCTTTTCTTACTTTCTTTATCAATTACTATTAACTATATAGAATCATCTCTACTAATGCCTTGAATTAACTGATATTATTTGCTGGTTGCTAATAATAAAACTTCTGTGAAATCAAGATAACGATGTTGATAGAGTTTATTCTGAGAGCAAGTGAGATTATATAGAAGAGAGACAACAAGAGAAAAAGGTTTTCACATGCTGCACAAGCACTATCATACCTATCAGTAAATGTTTATTGATTATACTTGTTTTTGTGTTAAATCCTACACTTGACCTGTAATCTCAGCTTTAGAAATTATCACTGGGCTGTTAAGAAATCTAAGCAAATTCATGAAATCTATAAAATTTGGGGGACCTATATATGTGAATAAACACACACAAACTGACATTAGAATTACTGGTAATAATCTTTTTATATTAAAGATTATTACCAGTAATTATTTACCACTTAAATAACCAAAAGTGTAATTATTCTGGACATTTAAACTGTAGAGGCATACATAAAGTAAAATAAATAAATTTTAAAAACTACTTCACATGCTCTTTAATTTAAACATATTTTAAAATTAGAGACCTAAGACCACCTGACTGGGACCTCTTCCAACTAAAATTGCTGCAATATTGCAGGCTCCTTGGTGTTTATGATGAAGCTTGACATCATAAACTGGTACAATCGCAATCTTAATCTACCAAATTTTAACGTACAATATTACAGTACTCTTCTGTATGTCACAAATTTTGAGATGTGTGCTGCTTATTGCTCACCAAATATCCACTACCTGCCTCTGCAATATTAAAAATTACATGTTTATGTATAATGACAAATTTTCCAGTTAAACTACTAAATTTCACAAGTTTTTAAGACCAGAATTGCTATGAATGACATGTAAAACTTGTTTGGAAATGCTTCCCCTGTAACTCTTTGAAAAATGTAAGTGGCCTCACTGATTTAAGTTTCCTTTCCCTTAAACCTTCCCTAATTTTTGCTTGCAACCTTGGCCTGGTGCTTGTTAATCTGTATGTTATGAACCCAAGGTCACTAGCTTCACAAAGGATGTCTGAGAAGAGGATAGGGCACAGGATCTCTAAATCTAATGCCGTCAAAAATGCTAAAAACTGCTTCGTACTATCATACTATACATTTCCTGTTAGATGAGAAATTCTTTTATTCATAAGGCATCGTATTATTCATCCTCAGTTTTGTGGTTTTGGGTTTTCATATACAAACAGTTTTTATCACTTATTCCCTCTTCTTTAAGTTTGTTTATGAAAGAGAACTAATATAACTAACAAAACTAAAAAGGTTTGTTTTTAAAGAGAACTAAAAAAGCTAAAGAATTAAAGTGCTAAAAGAAACTTTCATTTCTGTAAATTACAATTGTATTTCTTCTTTAATCTTTACCTGGGTATAAAAAAGTACTCCATTAATTATATAATGTCCTCTGTAAAGTGTCTCTGCATTATGGAAGTAAAGTTTCAATTCAAACTCTGCCCAAAATATAAAATGTCAATCCAAGCCTTATTTAAACACTTACTTATGCTTGACAAAGTGTCCTTTCATATAAAAAAGTCACTTCTGAAAGTAAAAAGTCAATATAAACTCATTTAACATTATTTTTATTAGTGTTAAAAATGTCTTCAAACACCAATGTATATGTATCTGTCTGCTCTTATGCTTCTAATAAAGGCATACCTGAGACTGGGTAATTTGTAAAGGAAAGTGGTTTAATTGACTCACACTTCAGGGTGGCTGGGAGACCTCAGGAAACTTACAGTCATGGTGGAAGGGAAAGCACATATGTCCTTCTTCACATGGCAGCAGCAAGAAGTGTAGAGTGAAACGGGAGAAGAGCCCCTTATAAAACCGTCAGATCTTGTGAGAGCTCACTATCACAAAAACAGCATGGAGGTAACTAACCCCAGATTCAGTTTCCTCCTACCATGTCCCACCACAACATGTGGGGATTACAAGAACTACAATTTAAGATGAGATGTGGATGGAAACACAGGTAAACCAGATCAGTATAGATGTTTAACAATAATGTCAAATCTCAAAAACACGAGCTGGAGATTTTAAGTACTTTGTGTACTACTTAATACTTGGCATGCACTCAAATCAATTTACTTTCCAAGAGCACACATTTTTATCACTCATAAAGTGTAATGCCAGGCCATAATTAAAATAAAGTGTACAGCCCTGGAAGCTCACAGAATTTGAAGTACAACACAGGGACAAGTCAATACTAATCAAGAGACTTAGAAGCATTATATAATGCTAGTGCCAAAAGAAACCTAGTAAACACAGATCAGATGTAGAGGAATTTGCTGTTATGACTGCATTTGACAGACTACAGTCAACAGAATAAAGACCATGATGTGATCATCAAATTGTATATTTTATTTATATATATATATATATATATATATATATATATATATATATATAATTTAGCTTATATATGTATACATTTAGGTTATATGCATACACATACATATATAATATTTGATATTGTGTGTGTGTATATATATGTATGTAACTGAAATTAATTCATTTTAAAAATTATTCTAGAACTTGGTCATCTCAGATAGCCTAGAAAGGAAAAGACAGCAAGAAAGAAAGAAAAAAAAAGAAAAATAATACTTTAATACATTTGCTTTATCTTCCACAATATATATATTAAAGGAATAACATTATAATATACTTTTAGGCAATATAATTTATATTCTATTTTTTATGTAATTTTAACTTACAATTTATAATCTCTAAAAGCAAATAGTCGATAATATGCATAGACATACATATGACCATGAGCTTTCTTAAAAGGTACCTTATGTAAATGAATAAACTGTGCACATTGGCTTTCATTTATAATCATCAAAATTATAGAACTGGAAATACTTCTTTAGAAGAGAAAAATATCTGAACCAAGTGGAAAATTAAAATGGTGTTTCTCTGTTGCCTTGGTGATAGGATCCATCAGACAGAGTTTCCTTATCTAAACATCTTCTATTTGCTATCAATTCTGTTCCTACAACTGAAAGAAAATAGCACATAGTGCAATGATTGGCACATATTAATATTCCAAATTATGCTTACCTGTTTTTTATGTAACAATGTGTAAATGACAACAAATAAAGGGAAGAGTACACTGAACCTAACATTACATCTGGAATATAAATACAATAAATGTACAAATCTTTGGGGAAGGGATTGCTTGGATCACAGAATGCATGCTTGATGAAAATTGTTTACAAACTGCTTTTTTTTTCAATGAAAACTGGCAGCATATTATTGAGAACGCTTTAACTCTTTAAAGAGTTTTAAACTTTAAAAAGTCTTAAACCTGTAGAAAACTCTCCTACAAGTTAGGCTGTGATATATTAAGAAATATATGTAGTTTTTGTCCCTAGGTTCCTGGCACAAACTTCCTAAAACCCTTGGAATTTTCTGTGTAAGAGTGTGTGTCATTCTTAACTAGCCCCTTTTAATCACACCTGAGTTTTTACTAATGTAATGAATTAGCTGAAGGCCCCATGATAGCCTTCGGATGGGACTGATCACCAGAAAGACCAAGTGATGGGAGGACTGAAACTTTCAGCCTCATTCACGGACCTCCAGGAAAAGGATGATGTGCAAAATAGCAAAGCTCTATAAAAATTTCTGAATGATGGTGCTTGCTGAGCTTCCAGGTTGTGTAGTACATCCATGTGCTGGGAGGGTGTGCACCCTCCTCTACAGCAACAGAAGGTCTTCTGCTCAGGACCTTTCTGACCTCATTGTATGTACCTCCCCATCTGTATCTTTTATCATATCTTTTATAATCAACAAGTAAATGATAAGTAAAGTGTTTTATCAAGTAAATGATAAGTAAAGTGTTTTATTCAGTTCCATGAGTCATTCTAGCAAATTATAAAAGCCTGGAAAGGAGTTATGGGTGCCCTGGTGAGAACTACAGAAGACCTGGACTTCCAATTGTCATCTGAAGTGGGGAAAGTCTTGTTAAGACTGGAAAAAAAAAAAGGACTGAATCCTTAACTTCTGGGATCTGCTGCTAACTCCAGGTGTATAATGTTGGAATTGAAGTGAATTGTGGGACACTACTGGTGTTGGAGAATTGGTTGGTGTGGGAATAAAACTTGCATATCTGTTGTCAGAACTGTTCTGTGTTGAATGCCAATATAGAGGAAAAACAGTTTGATTTTCCCTTTAAATGTCATATCAAATTCCTTTTCTGATATGTACATATCATGATCTGTAAAAATAAATGTATCATGGAAAGGACTGATTGATCATCATAAAAACGATAAAAAGAAATAATATCAACAATTGTTACAGAAGAACATAAAGATGAATAAGTCATTTAGACTTGGAAAGGAAAATATCAAAGATAATACAAAAATGGACTCTCATCAAACTTGGTTTTCAAAATAAACACAGAAAACAATAGAGCAATATTAGAAATGTTGACAGAACACAACTGATCTACTAATTTTATCTATGAAAATAGTTATCTAGGATATTAGCATCCAATTTAGGAATATTTATTACATGTCAAGCACTATAACTGATAATTATATTTTTTACTATTCCTACAAATAGCTCCATGAGTTATGTCTTTTTCTTTCTATTTTAACTGTAAAAATAGAAAAAAAAGACAAAATAGCAATGCATGAAGAAAATGCAAAGTAAGAAATATCAATGCTTAAAATGTTTATGAAACTTTACCCAAAGCATCTTAGTTTGGAAGTGATGAAGCTGGTATTTGAATCTTTTCCTAACTGAATATAAAGCAGCTTTTACAACCACTGTCAGTTGTAGGCAGAATGCTGTTAAAAGGACTGCAAGTTGTTCTCATAACTGGAAATTTGAAAACTGTATTAATCATATGCTATTAGAAAATATTTAAATATCTAGTACCTCCTAAATATTTAAATATCTATATAAAAGGTAAAGAAAATAATGACTTTTTAAATGAAAATAATGTTCTATTTGTTAGATTATGTTTCCATATAACAAATATAAACATTTATTTATGGTAATGAAAATATGTAATTTTCTTATGTGGCTTCTTAAACGCACAAAGTGATCTGAGGAAGTTTGCTGTACTTCCATGAATTGCAGAGTTTCCACAGACACATTTTATTATCCCCACTTTACACATAGGGAAAATGAAATGCAGAGAGCATAGATATCTCTTCTCCATACAATTGTTAAAAGTAGTAGAACTATCTTTTGAATTCATGCAGCCTGACTCCAGAGCTCAAGCTCCAATCAGACTAAAAAAAAGACAGAAAATAGTAAAACTCAAACACATAGTATTGAAGCATATTATTTTCAAAGAGTGAGTCAATATTAGTAAGGAAAAATAGTTATGAAAGTTTTAATTCTCTTATTAAAAATATGTGATATTGAAACATAGAAAAAAATCTGGTTATAAAGTTACACATAAAATGGATGGAGACAGGTGGATTTAATTTGAGGGCATGACATGCTTTCAGGCTTGTTCCAGCTAGGCTTGTATTAACAGCAATGAAACCAAGGAGATAAAGCAGCAAAAATGAAAGTGACAACCGGAGAAGCTATTTCCGGAAATGGTTTTTATCATTCGGGGAAACACTGCCACTGAGCTTCCTGGGCTCTGTCCTCATCACACTTTGTTTTTGTCCACTGTTCTAGAGAAATATTTATCTGATAAAAATTAACAGGTATCTACTGTTTACTTCCTAATTTGGAGAGCAGATAGATGGATAGAAGCCATAGTATATAATTTAGAGAACACATGAGTACTCACTCAGAAGCAGCTGTGCTTCCATGTGCCCTGGGATGCAGTCTTCAAATTGCTCAAAAACTGATGAAGTGCTAAGTGTGAAAGAGTACATGCTGTTGTGACTAAAGCATGTTTTCCATTTAAATGACATGGCCACACATCTATTCTAACACCTCTCTGTCTGGGGAGGGGAGGGAGTGGGAGAGGAGAAAGAGAGACAGACATAGACAGATGTTACATAACCCATCCATCCAGATCTCTGACTAGAACAGCAGATTTTCCAAGGTTGAAATTTCAATCTGTTTGGAGCTTTCCTATCCTTTTTTATTTTTATTTTTTGAGTCTGGGCTTTCAGTGTAACTGTCACTTGAATAATGTACATGGTACTTATTGAGAAATTTATCATTAAATAAACTGTGGGCCTGATCCTCTGCCCTCTGACTGCAGGAGATGGTAGTCTAGGAAGCTCAAGCTCTCTTACTTTCACACTTCACTTTGAATTATTGTTAAATAACATCTCATTGTTTTTCTCTAGTATGTAAATGTATCCCAGCAGCACTTGCAGAATTCCATAATCCTTACAACTACTACATTGCAAAAAAAATTTTTTGTGAATCAAATGCTTGGATTATTGTAACATCAAAGTATTCCCTTCCTCTGATGTCTCAATAAAAACAAATTGTACCATGACAACATGCCTAGAACTTTTCATACTCCATCTATCATTGATGTGGCCAGCCAGTGGGTGGTCCAGTTCCCAAACTCCATTCTTGAGACTGCTTCCTCAAAACACTCCTGGCAACAGTTTTCTTGGATCTGAGTCTCTGAGATGATTTGCCTCCAGAAAGTTTATTGGGTGGTTCCTTGACATTAGAAAATGATAGTCATTGATGTAAGTAGAATTGGACAGAGTGAGAAAATTGCAGCAGTCCCGCCTTGAGGCAGCTAGGCTGGGCCTGTATAAATTCTTATTGACCAATTATTACATGTTGGCAGCACTGGATGAGGATGAAGTCAGGTGAAGCAGCTCTCTTTCTTCTTTTTTTTTTTTTAGAAAAAAAAGGAGAGAAGGAGAGGAAGAAACAGGAAGAAAAAGAGGGAGAGAGAACAGGAATATTGCTTAATTCTAAGAATGGTTATTAATAATGGCTGATCAATATTTTGTGTATTGAAAGTGGAGAATGTATATTTTGTGTATTTAAAGTGGAGAGCACTATACATATTTATTAAGTTTACTTGCTCTGGATCTGAATTCAAGTCCTGGATATCCTTATTAATTTCCTGTCTCGTTGAGTCTAAATCTCTTTATGGGTCTTATGTATCTGGGTGTTAGGATCATTAGCTCTAATTGTTGCATTGATCGTTTTACCACTGTATCTTTGTTGCTTCGAAATTCATTCTATAAAATGCGAGAATTGCAACTCCTGCTTTTTGTTTATTTCTTTATTTTTGCTCTCCATTTGGTTGGTAAATCTTTCTCCAACCCTTTGTTTTGAGTCTTTGTGTATCTTTGGATATAAAATGGGTCTGGATGCATTATAGCATTAGGTTTTGGCTGTATCTCTTAATTGGGGGATTTAGTCGATTTAAATTTAGGGTTACTGCTATTTGATGCCAACTGGCTATTTTA
>CM052648.1:167794716-168001517 GCA_028533165.1 Leontopithecus rosalia | reverse complement strand
TTCCAGCTTGGATTCATTCTCTCCGTCACATTCAGATACACCTATCAAACGTAGATTAGGTCTTTTCACATAGTCCCATATTTCTTGGAGACTTTGCTCATTCCTTTTTATCCTCTTTTCTCTATTCTTATCTTCTCGTTTTATTTCATTAAGTTTGTCTTTGACCTCTGATATCCTTTCTTCTGCTTGATCAATTCGGCTATTCAAACTTATGCATATTTCACTAAGTTCTCGTGTTGTATTTTTCAACTCCGTTAGTTCATTTATATTCCTCTCTATATTGTCTATACTTTTTAGCCTTTCGTCAAACCTTTTTTCAAAGTTCTTAGTTTCTTTACATTGGGTTAGAACAAGTTATTTTAACTCCCAGAAGTTTCTTATCATCCACCTTCTGAAGCCTACTTCAGATAATGGGACACAGTCCTTTTCCATCAGGGCTTGTTCCGTTGCTGATAAGGAACTGCAATCCCCTCTAGAGGGAGAGGGGTTCTGATTTGGGTATTCTCAGCCTTTTTAGGCTGGTTTCTTGCTTTATTATGAATTTATCCATCTGTCATCTTTACAATTACCTCCTTTCTTTTTTTTTTTTTTGAGATGGAGTTTCGTTCTTGTTACCCAGGCTAGTGCAATGGCGTGATCTCAGCTCACCACAACCTCCGCCTCCCGGGTTCAGGCAATTCTCCTGCCTCAGCCTCCAGAGTAGCTGGGATTACAGGCATGCGCCACCATGCCCAGCTAATTTTTTGTATTTTTAGTAGAGACGGGGTTTCACCATGTTGACCAGGATGGTCTCGATCTGTTGACCTCATGATCCACCCACCTTGGCCTCCCAAAGTGCTGGGATTACAGGCTTGAGCCACCGCACCCAGCCAATTACCGCCTTTCTAATTAGGTTTCTGAGTGGACACCCAGTTTATTGACTCCCAGTGCTGGAATCCAAGCAACCCACTGCGCCGGCCAAAACAGCAGCGATAAGGCTGATGGTGCTCCTCTGCCTGGGAATCTCCAGTCTGGCTTCCTTCCTGAGTCCGTAACAAGCGGCTCTGCCTTACCGGAGCTCCAAGCATTAGTCAGTAGGGGAACCAAGCCCGTCCACTCTACACGAAGAGCTGCCGCACCGAGACTCCAGCTAAACCACTGCGACGGCCACAAGAGTCGCACTGGCGACCCGTGGGGCTCCTCCACTGGGAATCTTCTGGTCCGTGAGTGACGAAAATTCGTCTGAAAGTGTGGCATCTTCTTGTTCTCTGGGCTTTCACTGGGAGCTACAATCCCGAGCAGCTCTCTTTCTTCTTGACTCTCAGATTCAACTGAGAGTACATTCACCGTAACTCCAGAACTTTTGTAAATGAGTGTCTCATTCCTGAAGTGTGGGAGGTCATGCAGCAGAAGTGTGTAGTAATTATATACAAGTAATTTTAAATTCCAGAACTATTATGATATCATATTGGTCCCAAGTAAGAGTTTTATTCCTGTTTATTTTGTGCGTAACTTTATTTGTGGTTTGTGTGTGTGCGTGTGTACAGATGGTCCCTGACATACAATGGTTCTATTTCCAATATTTTTTACTTTACAGTGGAGTGAAAGTGATATACATTCAGTAGAAACTGTCCTTTGAATATCCATACCACAAGTTTGTTTTTCCTGTTCAGCACAGTATTTAATAAATTTCATGAGACATGCAACATTTTATTATGAAATAGGCTTTGTGTTAGATGACTTTGCCCAACTCAGGGCTAAGGTTAAGTATTCTGAGCATGTGTAAAGTAAGCTAGGCTAAGTATGATGTTCAGTAGTTTAGGTGTATTAAATGCATTTTCAAATTACAATACTTTCAACTTACCAAGATGTAATCCCATGTAAGCAGAGTATCTGTGTATGTTTAGGACATGTACATATACACTTCCAAACACAATTCATCTGTAGCCATCCCTGTAGTTCAAAGAATACATTCTGATTTCTTTGGGAAGAGCTCTCCCTAAATATGAAGAAATGTAGACCAAGGAATAAATGCATGAAGCTAGCAATGCGAATATGGGAAGAACATGACTTGCAGGTAGGGAGTGGCTGGGTCCTTAATTGCAGCTTCCATCAGAGACTGCAAGAAGCTGTCTGCATGTCAACTCCACTGGTGTGAAGATGCCTGCCTTCCCTGGGAAGCTCAGGTAAAGCCTTTGTCATCGTCTGTGGTCAGGCCTCAAAAATCTCAAATAGAATTTTAACCAGGAGCTGGACTCTTCACTTGATATTTGAGCTCCTGTGTTTCTCAATAAGTTTTATTTAATAATGTCAAATCAGCTTCCTTAAACCATGGCTTATTGCCATTCCCTGAAATGCAACTCAATAATTAATTCCAAAGACATCATATATTCCAGAGAGAATAACACCTATTGCCTGCACTTTGAAACCAATTTCAATAATGTATTGAGTTTTCTATTCCCCAGCTGAAGAAAGCAAAAATGACTAGCAAAAAAGAAAAGAAAATAGTTTATAGAATTAAAAGGAAGAGCTTAGTCATAAGAATTTTACACACTTTGTGGAAATAGAAGATCTTGGATTTTAGCCACAGAGACCTCAATTTGTTTTTCTAAGAAGCTAAGCGAATGATTTACCACCTGTATGCCCCATGTTCCAGCAGACATGATTAAATTAGTCTAGATTATGTCATCTGCCTGTAAGAAGTGATGCTGTGCGTCTGTGAATTCAGGGACCAATGCTTCCCACCCTAAAATTTCATTATGAAAGACGTTGGAACAAATGCAACTGGGCAAACAAAGAATGGTGAATTCCACCATTCTCATGTTTGAATCGCTACCCGTGATCTCCAATCTAAGTCAAAATGTAACAATTACATTAGATAATGGATATTTATATATTTGTTTGCTGTACCATCTGGGCAAGTATATACTTCTGATTTCCCCTTGCAGCCTCTTTCACCCATTTTCACCATAGTCTTTCTGGAATCACTAATAAATGTAATGTTATGTCACATAATCAAAACAAGAAACACATAAATGATTTATAAACATCCACAATTTTACTGGCAAAATTTAAACAAACCTATGGTGTTGATTTTTTTCTTGGATTATCCCCAATATAAAATATTTTGTCTCTATCCTAAATATTTTGCTCATTATACTAGCCCAGGATAATTGTAATATGCTTACTGCAATGTCCATATTTTCCCCTGATGACATAATGGTACCTGTGGAATGAAAAATTGAGTAACTCAGGCTGGGCGCAGTGGCTCACACCTGTAATCCCAGTACTTTGCGAGGCTGAGGTGGGTAAATCATTTTGAGCCCAGGAGTTTGAGACCAGCCTGTGAAACATGGCAAAATCCATCTCTACTAAAAATAAAAAAAAATCTAGCTGGCTATGGTGGTGCGTGCCTATAGTCACAGTTATTCTGGTGGCTGAGGTGGGAAGATAGCTTGAGCCTGGAGAAAGTCATTGGAGTTAAGCCAAGATTGTGCCACTGTACAACTCCAGCTTGGGTGACAGTGCCAGGCCTTGCATAAAACTTAAAAAAAAGAAAAGAAAAAAGAAAGATTGAATAACTAATTCACAAATGTTTGCTCTAAAAATACAAAACCTTTGGTTACGATCATCTGCATGCCATGAATAATAACTCAGATTTTTAGTAGTATTGTTATACTTCTAGCTACATATTCATTAGTAATCACATCAAGTTGTTTGCCTGTAAAAAATATATATAATCTAACCTCGGTGAATTTGAATAGACAGATTAAATCCACTCACACAGTCATTCACTAGCATAATTTTAGAATATTTTTCTGGCATTTCATTTTTGTATATTTTGGTTTGCTTTGTTCTTTTTCAATTTTTTTTCATTTATTAGGTTTTTGCCAGGGTTGAGAACATTCTATTTTTATTCGTCTAATTGGCAATTAACTTTTTATTAACTATTTGAAGTATTTATTTTCTTCTATATTTCCATCCATAATTTCACTCAAATGCCCAATCCTCATGTACTTTTATTTCTTCTAAATGAGATTTTTAATTATGTGTATTTATGTACATGCATTTACTCATATGTGTATATATGTGTACATGTGTGATGATATATGCTGTATATAATTTTCTAATTTTAGACTGCTATTAGAATAAAAGTAAATTTGAGTCATTTTTTAGAAATATCAAACAATTTCTTCCAGGATTTCTCTTTGTCCTTAAGTACTCTTTATACAAATATTTTCAAAAATTGGTTGTTATGTCGCTGACTTTCTAAAACAATATTTGTTTGTCATTACCTGCATTTCACACTCTTATTTAAATGATGACTTGTTGATATTCAATTACTGTATCAGGTTTTCCATAGAAACATGAAAACTTCAGTCTTCACATGTCTCTCTTACCTTCCAAAACTCCATTGCTTGCATTCTTATTCAATAGAAACAAATTTCACTTTGCATATTATGTTATCATCTGTTCTGGCTCCAGATAGGAAGCAATTTTTACCAAAGCTAACTTAATCACATTGCTTCAAATGACTGTAAGACTCTCCTAGAATTCTATAAACTCATTGATTTCACACCTTCAGTTTTCCGCATCAACCGTACTTCCCAATGAGTGAGACTAGTAGATGGAATTCACAGGATAGTGTTACCTTCCTTAAAACATTCCAATATATTCTCATTGATCTTAGAATTATCCATGACCATGACTTTTAAGTTCTCATCAGATCTGACTTCAGTCCACAACTTCCTAACATCTAATTGCTTTTTCTTTGAAGAGAGTATTTCAGCCTTTTTGACTATTTTTCAGAAGCTGGAATAATTTTGTGTGTAGGGACAGGGGAGTGTGGGTATAATATCTATTTTCTTTTCGGCTATGCATTTCTGATGACTGAATATTATTCAACTATCTTCCCTATGTTGCATCTTTTGAGAAGATGGGCCTTTAATTGAGAACTACCTAAAATGACCTAAGGGCCAGTTACATTCCACTTAGTTAAAATATGGTCCCTAACTTTGTCTGCTCGTGTATAAATTAACTTACCTATTGAGAATATAAGCTCTATGACCACCAAGACCTTCTTTATTGCACACTCCTATCTCTCTAAATAGATACGCAAAGAAATATAATCTGACATAAACACTGTTTGCTGTTTTAAACAAAAAAGTAAAACATCAACTTTTTAAATTTGTTATAAAATATTAGTAACAAATATATAATGCCATTTCAAATATAGAATCAAAAGAGTGGCTTGTCTTTCTTAGCACACTTTGACTATATCCGTATTTTGCTGTTAACTTTATAAAACTTTTGAATTATCTGTCATTGTCATAAAAATATTTCCCAAATAAGGTGGATTTAAATATCAAGTAAATGATCCTGAAACCTTATTGTGAGAATTAAAATTAAATTATCAAAAAACATTAAAATTCAACTATATAATATTTTTATAATAGTTAGACAAAGTATTTACTCCCTAGTGTTTTTCAGCCTGAAAAACTGCATACCTTTTAATTTTGTATTAAGCTTGTTATTTTTAATCCAACTAGAAATTCTGGTTATGTTACATCTTGTAATTTTAAGTAATCACTTAAGAAGAAATAGAAAGTTTAAAATCAAAAACAGATTCATGTGCATGAGGTAGGGAAGATTTTTTACTAATCAGAAGTTTTGTAGAATACTTAAAAATGAAATGACTTATTGCTTTTGCAAAATAAAATTAATTAAATATTTCTATCAAACTAATATACTTTTTGTGAGATTCAAAAGCTCCAGGGTTTTTAAGAGGGAGTCAGAAGAACTACTTTGAAGTTATTGGTAAACCAAGTAGACCAAGACTGCTATTTTGAGACATTTACCTTGAGAAATTACAGTGCTTTTAGTCTTTTTATGTAAATTATTCACCTAGGATTTTAAAGTAACAAATTTAGAGTATTTAAAACTATTTTTGGGGGAAAATATTAAACAGAGCACAAACAAATCAATTTATTGTTTTGATCTTATCCAAGAGGAAGATTACATAAGTGACATGAAGGAGGAGCATATAATTTTCAATGGATTTGGTCAAACCCTTTGCAAATATTATAAATGTTCAATAAAAGAAGAATTATGCAAAGCCATGCTCAGTAGTTCACACCTATAATCTCAGCACTTTGGGAATCCAAGGCGGGTGGATGACCTGAGGTCAGCAGTTTAATACTAGCCTGGCCAACATGGGGAAACTCTATCTGTTCTAAAAATATAAAAATTAGCCAAATATGGTGGTGTGTGCCTGTAATCCTAGCTACTCACAAGGCTGAAACATGAGAACTGTTTGAACCTGCGTGGCAGAGGCTGCTGTGAGCCAAGATGATGCCACTGCACCCCATATATGTGTTTACATATATACTTATATATATATATATATATATATATATATATATATATATATATATACCAAAAATCATAAATTCTAGTGTTGACCTCTCTTCCTTTTTTGACATAAAGGAGGTAATGTGTGAATACACAGGTGTGCATTATTTTAAAAATATACATTATTTTCTGAAAGATTCTTATTTGAAAATGAATAAATTTAATAATACATGCAGAAAAAGGTTACAGTGATACTTCTATTGTCTTTTATTTATTATTTTACTATCTTTAGTTTAGAGATTGAATATGAGCACATTTTGTAAAATATAGTGGCAAGTGCACCAATGCTTCATTTTTTCCATATTTAAAATCTTTGTCTTATGAATTGACATTATTTGAAATTTGTATTTAATGTTTTTCATATAGCTGGCACCCTGATATCATTTGGAAATATTATGACTTTAGTATGTCATTTGTCTTCAACTATCTAGAGAGACAGAGATTAGCAAATTGAAATTATTATTCAATATGATAAGAATCAGGAATAGCTTCTCAAAAGAGGTGATGCTGAGAAAAATCCAGTAGACTAACACAAAATTGGGAAAATAATTATATTGATGATTATCTTAGAGAATAAAGAGAGTAAAGCATTCTTGAAATCTCAGAAGGTAGAAAGTAGAGCAATCATTGAGAAAAGACATAGTGTAAGTGTGATGGCAAATACTGAGTGTGAAATTGACTGGATTGTAGAATACAAAGTATTGATCCTGGGTGTGTCTGTGAGGGTGTTGCCAAAGGAGATTAACCTTTGGGTCAGTGGGCTGGGAAAGGAAGACCTACCCTTAATTTGGGTGGGTACAATCTAGTCCACTGCCAGCATGCCAAGAATATAAATAAGCAGGCAGAAAAATGTGAAAAGAGAGATTGGTATAGCCTTCCATCCTACATCTTTCTCCCATGCTGAATGTTTCCTGTTCTCAAATATATATATATATATATACACTAAAGGAATATATATCTATATAGATATATATTCTAGAGAACTTAACACAGTGTGTGTGTGTATTGTTTGTGTGTGTCACCCCATCAATAGACCCAAAGGGGTGACTCAAAATTACTGTATAAGTCGATTTCGTGGAAAAGCACACTGACAATAGGTATTAATGTGGAAAAATACTCTGTAAATATTGAATCCAGGTGGATTAGAAATTTAAAAAGAAATCTTAATTTTATTCATATCAGGAAAAAGGAGTATTTCTCAGAAAAGATACCCAAAAATACAGACCATAAAATGCATAAACATTTTAAAATATTGATTTTTCCATTCATTTAGATTTTTTCTAATGCAAGTATGAAAGTGACAACCTCCTAGCTGTTTACATGATGGAACTAAAACTAGAAGTCTTTAATTTACGTGTTTGATCAGAATGAAAATACACTTTGACATTATATTCTGTAAAAGCACAACTTGAACCAATGCAGAAGTATTAACAGCTCCTTCTGCATTTCTAGCATAACTTATGGTAAAACAGATAAGAAATCCAGCCACACATTCCAATTCCCCACAAATATAAAAAAGTTGATACGTATGTACTCATTCCCACATATTACTTCAGAGGTTCTCTACAGCCTTGTTAAGTGTGGACAATAGTTCAAAAGAGTCCACATCACCTGCGAGCTTGTTAGAAATGCAGAACAGCTTTTCTAACAAATGTTTGGTCTCCTTTTTCTTACTTAACCTGAAATAATCAAAAGAATCAGAATTCAGTTTTAAAGAGTTTATTCAAGTGAAAAACTGCAAATAGCCATTTGGGTAAAACAGACTCCAAAGGAATAGAATCAGTGCTCCAAAGTTAAAAGTTAAAGTTTTCCTTAAATAGGCAGAGAACGAAGAAATTGAGTAAAATTATAGAATTTTCTATACAAGGCTGGTTTATGAGTGAAAACAACTTAATTAGATATAGTTTTCTTTTTCTTTTCCTGTACAGTTATTTTTTCAGCTTGATTTTTATTTTTTCAAGTGAAAAGTATATTTAACATTACATCTTAGACAATGCGATAGTCATAAACTTTGTGTGAGAGAGAAAATAGAGAAGCTAATCTATAACGATGATCAACAGTTAAAAAGAAAAGGATCTTTCCTGATCCCCTCTCATCATTTACAGCATTCTATAAAACAATGCAGGTAAGAAAAAGGATAATCTATAATCAGAGAAACAAAGGTTACAGCTGCTTAGGTTGCAGCTGCCTGTTTTGGTGACTCAGATTCCATAATCACGTTCCTTTAAGGCTCAAAATGATTTTCAACAGTTTCAATTTTGAATTACTTATTTTCATAGATTCATGGAACTCATGGAACTCTAGGCCAATCCTTTCCAGCACAATGCTGTCTTTCAAAAAGGTCAGAATCTAATAAAGCATTATGGCTTCCACTTAGCAAGAGAACAAGTCAGTAAAATAATCTGAATTGAATTCTGTCTTATCCTAGCAAGTCCTATGTAATTTAGTATGATGTCTCTGTAAATTAGCTTAATAAAGCAGCCCTGGTTTGGAACCAGGATTTCTTTATTTAATAAATTCATAAAGTGCATGAATAACACACTCTTTAATTGACCAGCATTTTTAAAATATCTTCTACACTGAGTAGGTGTCCTGCTCAGAATAAAAAGTCAATGTTCAGGAAACAGCATGATTGACACTTACCTAAAAGGTATCTACACTCCACAGTGTTTTTATAGCTGCTATTTTTAGTTTATCAAAAAGGAGAAATTATACCTAATAAAATAATTGCATATTGAATATTATCGAAAAACTATAGATATAAGCTGAAAACATTTAAAATCTATAATTTTATATAAATTTATAGTTTCAAATTAGTGCTTTTATTTTTTAATCTTAATTTTTATTTATTACTTATTTTTATTTTTTGAGACAGGTTTTTGCTCTGTCACCCAGGCTGATATACACTGATGTGATCTCAGTTCACTGCAATGTCCACCATTCAGCTCAAGCAATGATCCCATCTCAGCCTACAAATGGCTGGGACTACAGGTATGTACCATCATGTCCAGCTAATTTATATATATTAGAAATGGGGATACATTCTGAAATGTGTTTTAGGCAATAATTTTTTACTGTTAGAAACCCTGTTGTATTAGTCTGTTCTCACATTGCTGATAAAGACATACCTGAGATTGGGTAATTTACAAAGAAAAAGAGGTTTAATGGACTCATAGTTCCACATGGCCTGGGAGGCCTCACAATCATGTAGATGGCAAAGGAGGAGCAAAGGCAATTCTTACATGAAGGCAGACAAGAGAGTTTGTTCAGGGGAACTCCCATTTATATATGATATTATGATATATCATATCATCAGATATTATGATATATATTCACTACCATGAGAAGAGTATGGAGGAAACTGCCCCCCTGATTCAGTTATCTCCACCTGGACCTGCCCTTGACATGTGGTGATTATTACATTAAAGGTGAAATTTGGGTGAGGACACAGCCAAACCATGTCATTCCACCCCTGACCCCTCCAAAATCTCATGTACTCACATTTCAAAACCGATCGGGCCTTCTCAATGGTCCCCCTAGTCTTAACTCATTTCAACATTAACTCAAAAATCCACGGTCCAAAGTCTCATCAGAGACAAGATAATTCCCTTCTGCCTATGAGCCTGTAAAATAAAAAACAAGTTAATTACGTCCTAGATACAATGTGGGTGATGGTATTGGATAAATACACTCATTTCAAACAGGAGAAATTGGCCAAAACAAAGGGGCCATAGGCCCCGTGCAAGTCCAGACTCCAACAGGACAATCATTAAATATTAAAGTTCCAAAATGATCTACTTTGATGTCATGTCTCACATCCAAGTCACAGGGATACAAGAGGTGGGGTCCCATGGTCTTGAGCAGCTCTATCCTTGTGTCTTTGCACGCTACAAACCCCTCCAGGCTGCTTTCACAGGCTGGCATTGAGTGTTTGCAGCTTTCCCAGGAGCACAGGTTAAAGCTGTCAGTGGATCCACCATTTTGGGGTCTGAAAGACAGTGGCCCTATTTTCATAGCCCTACTATGCAGTGCCCCAGTGGGGACTCTTTGTGGGGGCTGTGACCCCATATTTTCCTTCTGCACTGCCTTTGCAGAGGTTCTCCATGAGGGCTCTGCCCCTGCAGCAAACTTCTGCCTAGACATTCAAGAGTTTCCTTTCATCCTCTGAAATCCAGGCAGAGGTTTCCAAACCTCAATTCTCGACTTCTGTGTACCTGCAGGCTCAACACCACTTGGAAATTGTCATGGCTTGGTGCTTGCACCCTCTGAAGCTGTGGCCTGAGCTATACCTTTGCCCCTTTTAGCCATGGCTGGAGCAGCTGGGACATAGGGCTGCACACCACAGGAAGACCCTGGGCTAGGCCCAGGAAACTGTTTTCCTCCCAGGCTTCCAGGCCTGTAATGGGAGGGGCTGTCATGAAAGTCTCTGACATGTCCTGAAGACATTTTCCCCATTGTCTTGGCAATTAACATTCAGCTCCTTGTTAAGCAAATTTGTGCAGCTGGCTTGAATTTCTCCCCATAAAATGGGTTTTCCTTTTCTATCACATTGTGCGTCTGTGAATTTTACAACTTTTAGGCTCGGCTTCCTTTTGGATCTGTTGCTGGTTAGAAATTTATTCTATAAGAAATCTCAAATCATCTCTCTCAAGTTCAAAGTTCCACAGATCTCTAGGCAGGGGCGAAATGCAGTCAGTCTCTTTGCATAGCAAGAGTGACTTTTACTCCAGTTCCCAACAAGTTCCTTATCTCCTTCTGAAACCAGCTCAGCCTGGGCTTCATTTTCCATGTCACTATCGGCATTTTGGTCAAAACCATTCAACAACTGTCTAGGAAGTTCCAAACTTTCCTACATCTTCCTGACTTGTGAGCCCTCCAAGTCTCTAGGAAGTTCCAAACTTTCCCAGATTTTTCTCTCTTATTCTGAGTCCTCCAACTGTTCCAGCATATGCCTGTTACCCTGTTCCAAAGTTGCTTCCACATTTCTGGGTAGCTATAGAGCAGCACCCCACTCTACAAGTATGATTTACTGTATTAGTCTGTTCTCATACTGCTAATAAAGACATAACTCAAGACTGAGTAATTTATAAAGAAAAAGATGTTTAATTTATTTACAGTTTTACAGGGCTGGGGTGACCACACAATCACGGCAGAATGCAAAGGAGGAATAAAGGTGTATCTTACATGGAGGTAGGCAAGAGGGTTTGTGCAGGGAAACTCCCATTTATAAAACCATCAGATATCATGAGACTTGTCCACTGCTAGGAGAACAGTATGAGGGAAACCATCCCTATGATTCTGTTATCTCAGTCTGGCCCCATTCTTGACATGTGAGGATTAACACAAATCAAGGTGCAATTTGGGTGGGGACACAGTCACACCATAATCTGTTAATGAAATTTATTAAAATAATGGACAAAATTCGAATTATAAAAGCATGCCAATAATCCAGAATGCTGTTTTAAAAAGTACTGATTACATATGGAATAGAAAAGAATTTTCTGAACTTGATAACTAGTATTACTATCAAAGTACTACAAAGATCTTCCTTAAGTTGAAAACACAAGTATTCTATTTACAAGGATGCCTTATGACACTGCTTATTTGCAACATTGGGGCAGTTTATGTTCAAGCAATGTATACTAGTGAACAGAAAATTCGGATATGCAAAATCAATTAAAAAGAGTCCTTCCTATATAAAAATATAAGAAAATACAATATAATGAAACAGCCACATGATTTTACCTAAGAAATACATAAATACACAAAATGTATTTAAGAAAATTATTTTTATGACAGATGTACTACAGTAAAATTTTAAAATTTAGACATGGAAATTCACAGTCATAAATAAATTTATGTAGTCATAAATAAATTGCTACAAATAAATATGATTCTAATCAAAATTTCATATTTTTAAATAATTTGATTATATATATATATATATATACACACACACACACACACACACACACACACACACAAAATTAAAATTGCTACATATTTATGAAGAAGCTTAGGAAGGGTGGATATTCCCTATAAAATTATAGCATTTATGATAGTGTGGTTTTAACTTACTATATGATTAAAAATAAAAGTGTATCCCTATGTTATACTATACGAAAAAATAAATTCCAGATAAATGTTGCAGTAAAATTTGGTGTGTAAGTGTTCAAATCATTTAGAAGAAAATATAGGTGATTAGTGCCTGCAAAGAAGGCCTTATTATTTCTCTCAATTTTGGTAGACTTTATTAGACTCCTTTGTTACTCCATGCCCTGACCTTTTTAATTTAGAGCATTTTATTTAGAATTGCTATAATTTTCCTTTTTTTCTCACCCCTTTGACATACTTTAAAACATTTTAAAATCCTCTTGCCAGTTATGCACCCAAGAATGCGTGTTTCAAGAAACTGGGAGCCATTTCTTTGACATATAATCATCAAGGAAGAAAGTTCCCCACCTCCAAATCTCTATTTGAGTGCAGGCCTTCCTTGCAAGCCTTACAGTAAGTTATAAAACTACTTTGTGTCATGAAGATATGAGAACATTTACTTGGCCATTTCAGTAAGGCCAATTAGCAAAATGCAGGTTATGATCTCCCCTTCACCTCAGCTTTGTCTCATTTTGTTTTTTATTTTAAAAGTGACAAATAAAAACTTGTACATCTTAACAACAGAGAGGAGAAGTTTTGAAATATGTATACAGTGTGCAGTGTATCATTTGAGCTAATTACCACATGCATTATCTCACATACTCGTCGTTTTTCTACCCTTGGTTTTAAAAACTCTAATTCCCTTTGTTTTGGTGGAATTCAGTTCAGACTGAGTTCTGGACTCCTTCCTCTATTGCAATAGTCTTGAATAAAATCTTGCTTTACTGTTTAATTTTGCACAGGTTTTTCTTAATTAAAAAAAGGAATATTTCCTAAAGATATGAAAAATAATGAACTAAAAAGTAATAAATAGTGTACAAGAATTACTAGAATTAAAACTCTCTCTCCTCCCTCATATATTTATATAATTACACCTATATATATAATATAGGGATATATACACATTTTATATATATATAAAATATAGGGATATATACACATTATATATATATATATATATACACACACACACACGTGTTCACACACACATGTGTGTGTGTAAGGATTCATGAGCCCCACACATTGAGTACCAGAACGTAGGGAATCCATGAGCCCCACATTGGGCACCAGAATGTAGGGAACCAGCCCTACATCACTCATGGGTACCCTGAGTTTGGTGGCAACAAAGGAATGAGAAAAAGACAGATTAAGAGAGACAGTGGGACCAGGGGGCCATCACTTTATTACTTTGGAGGAGGCAGTAAAGACCCTGAGCACTGATCATCCACTCTATTTATTGGTTACAATCACTTTGATCTACAGGGTAGGGGTGAAGCAGTGGTGGGGAGAGGGTGATTGTGGAGTGAATAACTGAGCCGGAACTGTATCAGTGAACTGGAACTGATGTGTCATTGTAAGGGTTGCTAACACTGGTGGTTTGGGAGTTTCACATATCAAGAAAATGTGATTATCTTTAGCTTTTTATCTACATGCAACTGGTGGAACTGGAGACTTACAAGGAGCCTACAAGTCTGGCTACTTCATAGTGCTACGAAGGGGTTTTATGACCTTGAGAACAATGTTTGTGGTAACAGAGCTGAGGTCACCCTGCACCAGAACATGAGGCGTGGAGAGGCCTTCCTCCTCAGAGGCCTCCTGTGGCCTTCTGCAGTTTGTTGTTCCTTTTTTATGTGTTACTCGTAACCAAACTATGTAGGCACTTTGAAAGTCCTTTCACCTTTGCTCCATTTCCCAACATATGTATATATATATCCCTATATATTATATGCACATATATGTGTATATTTTTCTATATTTTGTATATGGGGAATAAAAGAGAGGCATATAAGTATATATATATATATGTGTGTGTGTGTGTGTGTGTGTCTATATGTGTAGGGATAAGTGCACATATGTATGTATATAAATATATTTATATAATATATAGTATATATACACACATATATACATCAACAAAGAAAATGAAAAAGCATTCATGCAAAAGGAGACATGATTGTAAACTGAATATATTAACAAATAATTATGTTTAATATCATTATTAATCAAGAAATTAAAACCTCCCTGAGGTAAAATTTCATACCAAATAGATTGACTATTTTATTGTAGCAGGGTTAATTCTATTTTAGAGTGCAATTTAGTCATATCATGGATAAGTAAAAATACACGTATACTACATTCTGACAATTTCAGCCTAGGCGGGTTTATCTTAGAGGAACCCAAGTGTCGGGATGTAGATAGCAGGACTACATTAATCCCTCTATGATGGAAACAACCTAAATGTTGCTCAGTAGGAGATAAGTTGTGGTTTATAAATGCAATGCAGTATTAAACAAGTAAAATGAATGTTTAAACCATAGAGGTCTAAGTAGGGATAAAATTCACCAATACTTTTAGTAAAAGAAGTAATTTTCTTCATAATCTGTATAGATTTATATTATTTGAAATATTGTAATCACAGAAGCAATATTTTATATTTTAATAAACTTTCTTATAAAAATTCAAGTTGCATATTTATGATTCCAACTTTAGACCAGTGGTTACATTAAGGAGAGACGGATGGATAAGTGTTAGGCTGTTTTGAGGGTTTGCTTTAATTGCAATTTTATTTTAATTTTTAACGTGTGAATATAGCAAAATATGTACCAATATTAAAAGATGCACAATTTCAATTGTATACTTACCTGGAAATTTATAATCTCAGGGGCATATAATATACATTCAGATTTCATGAGAATTTTCAAATCCTTCTTTTGTGATCTTTATCTTACTTAAGAATATTGAATACATAAAGTATTTCCCCCAAAGAGTAATTAAAGCATTAGAAGTATGCAAATGAGAGACGCAAAGAAATTTTATAATTAAAAGTCATATGAAATAGAAGTGCTTCCAAGTGAGACTAAAAAGATTGAAATTGGAAAGGAGAAGAGAAGATTGTTACTGATGCCGATGGAAAAGATTATTTGCAGATGTGTATGTCATCAACTCTATTTATAGGTTATAAGATTTCAAGTATTTGAGAACTGAGAAGTATGATTAGATTTAACAATATGCAGGCAATTAGTGATGTTAGAAAGAATCTCTTCAGAACCATGTTAGGCAAGACTGCCAGCACATGGTGCATTGAAAAGCTGATGTAGAGTGTGGGTGGGAGATAGAAAATCTTCTGGAGACATCTTACTGTACCTTCTAAATTAATATCTCTAGATATGGGGCCCTATAATCTGTGTTTTTGTCAGTCCTCCAAGTGATCTTGAAATATGGTAATGCTTGAAAAGATCTATTTTTTTTTAATATGAACAACATTAGATTTTGAGAAAACTCCTGTAAACAGAGGAAAAATAAATCTATAAAAGGAATAGCTTATGGTCTATGATCCCTTGCAAATTTATGTTTAATTGCAAGTAATGATGAGATCCAGATTATGTTCCTAAATTGAGGTGGTTTGTGAAAGAAAGACAATAGTAGTAAGGAGAATTCTGCCAGAGGTACAAAGAGGAATTAGTACCATTTCTTCTGAAACTATTCCCAACAATTGGAAAGGAGGGGATCTTTTCTAACTCATTTCATGAGGCTAGCATCATCCTGTTACCAAAACCTGGCAGAGATTAAAAAAAAAAGAAAGAAAGAAAAGAAAACTTCAGGCCAATATCTATGATGAACATCCTTTTATTGAGGATTGAGCAAAAATCCTCAATAAAATACTGGCAGGCCAAATCCAGCAGCACATCAAAAACTTATCCATGTTCAAGCTGGCTTTATCCTCAGCTGGTTCAACATACACAAATCAATAAATATAGTTCACCACATAAACAGAAACTAAAGAGAAAACATGTGATTATTTCAATTGCTACAGAAAGGCCTTTGATAAAATTCGACATCCTTTTATGTTAAAAACTCTCAGTAATTAGGTATTGAAGGAACATACCTCAAAATAATAGCCATTTTTGACAAACCACAGCCAATATCATACTGAATGGGCAAAAACTGGAGCATTCTCCTTGAAAACTGACACAAAACAAGGATGCCCTCTCTCACCATTCCTATTCAACGTAGTTTTGAAAGTTCTCGAAAGGGCAATCTAGCAAGAAAAATAAATAAAGTGTATTCAAATAGGAAGAGAAGAGGACAAAATGTCTGTCTTTGCAGATGACATGATTCTGTATTTAGAAAACCTCATAGTCTCAGTCCAAAAACTCCTTAACACTGATAAGCAACTTTGGCAAAGGCGTAGGATACCAAATCAGTGTGAAAAATCACAAGCATTCCTATATACCAACAACAGTAGCAGAGAGCCAAATCATGAATTAACTCCATTCACAATTGCTGCAGAGAATAAAATACCTAAGAATACAGCTAACAAGGGAAATGAAGTACCCCTTCAAGAACTACAAGCCACTGCTCAAGAAAATCAGAGATGAAAAAAATGGAAAAGCATTCAATGCTCATGAATAAGAGAATCAATATGGTGAAAATGGCCATACTGCCCAAAGTAGTTTGTAGATTCAATGCTATTTCCATTAAACGACCATTGACATTCTTCACATATTTTGAAAAACTATTTTAAATTTCTTATAGAACAAAAGGAGCCCCTATAGCCAAGACAATCCTAAGGGGGAAAAAAACAAACAAGGCAACATGCTGCTTGACTTCAAACTATACTACAAGGCTACAGTAACCAAAAGATCATGGCACTATGGCACTAGTACAAAAACAGACACAAAAACTGATGGAACAAAAATAAGATTACACACCTACAGCCATCTCATCTTTGACAAACCTGGCAAAAACGAGTAATGTGGAAAAAATTCCCTACTTAATAACTGGTGCTGAGAGAACTGGCTAGGCATATGCAGAAAATTGAAACTGAATGCCCTCCTTACACCTTATACAAAAATTAACTCAAAATAAATTAAAGACTTAAAAGTAAAACCCAAAACTGTAAAAACCCTAGAAAAAACTCCAGGCAATACCATTCAGGACATAGACATAGGCAAAGATTTCATAATAGAAATGTCAAAATCAATTGCAACAAAAGCAAAAATTGACAAATGGGATTTAATTAAACTAAGGAGCTTCTGCACAGTGAAATAAACTATAATCAGAGTGAACAGGCAGCCTACAGGATGGGAGAAAATCTTTGCAATCTACCTGTCTGACAAAGGTCTCATATGCAGAATCTACAAGGAACTTAAACAAATTTACAAGAAAAAATAAACAAATGACCCCATTAAAAAGTGGGCAAAGGACATGAACCAACAATTCTCGAAGGAGGACATTTATGAAGGCAACAAACATATGAAAAATAGCTCAACATCACTGATCATTAGAGAAATGAAAATCAAAACCACAATGAGATACCATCTTATGCCAGTCAGAATGGCGATTATTACAATGTCAAGAAACAACAGATACTGGCAAAACTGCAGCAAAATAGGAACACTTTTATACTGTTGATTGGAATGTAAATTAATTCAACCATTGTGGAAGACAGTGTGGCAATGCCTCAAAGACCTAGAACCAGAAATATAAATACCATTTGACCTGGAAATCCCATTACTGGGTATACACCCAAAGGAATTTGAGTAATCCTATTATAAAGATAATGAACGTTTATGTTCATTGCAGCACTATTCACAATAGCAACAACATAAAGTCCACCCAAATGCCCATCAGTGATAGCCTGGATAAAGAAAAATTGGCACATGTACATCATGGAATACTACGTAGCTATAAAAAGGGAAGGAGATTATGTGTTTTCAGGGATACAGATGAAGCTGGAAACCATTAACCTCAGCGAACCAATGCAGGAACAGAAAACCAAAAACCACATGTTCTCACTTGCAAGTGAGAACGTGGTGAACAGTGTGAACGCATAGTCAAAGGGAGAAGAACAACACACACTGGGTCCTGCCAGAAGGGGACAAAAGGAGAGAGAGAATCAGGAAAAATATCTCATGGCTGTTAGGCTTAATATCTAGGTAACGTGTTCATAGGTGCAGCAAACTACCATGGCACACATTTACCTATGTAACAAACCTGCATATCCTGCATATGTATCCTGGAACTTAAAAAAATTAGGTTTTTTTTTTTTTTTGCATTTTTTAAGGCCATCAGCTATCGTTAGTGTCTGTGTGTCTTACATTTCACCCAAGATAATTCTTCTTCCAATGTGGCCCAGGGAAGCCAAAAGATTGGACACTCCTGGAGAATCTAATGAAGGGTATTTTTTCTTTGTCTTTTTTAGCTTCTAGAAGCAACTGCATTCTCCAGCCCTATACTTCATGTTTAAAGTCAACCATACAGCAGCTTCAAATCTCACTCTGACTCTGTTTTACCTTCGCTGACTCTGACTCTTTTACCTTCCTCTTTCCTTGTCAAGGACTTGATCAATAACATTCAGTCCTCTGGATAATTCACAATATCCCTTACATATCAATATTCTTAATTTATTCACATCTCCAAAGTCCCTTTTGCCATGTAAGATAACATATTCATAGGTTTTGAAGATGAGGACGTGACATATGTGGAAGGTCTTTAATCTAATACATTCCTTTGATTTGTAAATTTTAATAAACTAAACTTCAGTGATTGGATAACATTTGCTTGCAGGTAATTTTACTATAAAAATATTATCGCTAATTTTATGGCATTGAAAGGGCCATTGTGCTTTGCATGAGTGATTTCAAACTTCCATATTAATGAACAATATGAAGTACAATTTAAGTTCGATTTAGCGGTGCTTATATTTTCTAATTGGTGGCAACTCAACATTTTGTAAACAACCTTCCACATTTTTGAGTTTAGAAAGGACATGAAATTTCCCCAGATTTTTTCAATTTTTTCAAAAAATATCAGGGGTGCTGAAGTCATAGAATTATATGATCAAGTAAATACAAATTTTTAAAAAATTATGCGTATGGACTGACCTGTAAATTTTAGAAATTCATGTATAAAAAGTAAATGTTTTCAGTTATTCCTAGTTTATAGACAATCATCCTAAATTTTATAAATGGTATTTGTCCTTTCTATTTAGTCTCACATATTCTATTTACTGTTGTCAAACATTTACTGGTGTCAAACATTTTTTCTCTAATATATCTATTTTGAAGAAGAGATGATTTTGGTTACATTGCAGGCCACTCAGTACTCTTCCCTCTTTAAAAACATTCCCAAATGTCATCAGTTCATCTTTTCATGCACTAGGGATATGTAAAGAACATAAGAATATTTTGAGGAAGTCTTTTAATGTGTGTGGCAGAATGACTATGATAACATCATGGAGTAGCTGAGCTCTAGATCTGTGTGTTACATACACCATATGCCAAAAAAGGAGGCCCTTTGTAAACAAGAAGCAAATTAGGCAACGTGAGCTCACCTGGATTATTTTTTCTTTTTTGGCTGGGGAAACAAGGAGAGAGTATCACAGAAAATAATCACTCTTTTCTAGGATATATGCAAAATATATTTAATCATCCCATGGATTTTTTTAAAAATATGGCTGTAGCATTTGAGAATTGTGAGTGAAAAGGTATTAAGGATTTGAGGAATAAGAGTATGCATAGCCCTGTATCAATATTGAATTAGAAATGCTGACATTACTCCTCAGGCTAGTCTCACATATTCTATTGCTGTCTCCTGGGAAAAGAGGAGTGGCTACAGTCACTTTCACCCTGTCAACGAGGACTCCACGTCTGAGTCTCTCTGGCTGTTGTTCACTAGAATCAGAGCCCATTCTTTCACTTCATGAAAGACAAAAAATATACATGTAGACAATGGCTATTTCACTAAAGTAATTTAAAAAATCATTCTGAAAGTTAGGTTTGTGCATTTTTCAAATATATTTCTCAAATATTTTGTACATTATTTTAAAAAGAAAAAGTTTTAGATTCAGATTTGGATTTGTTTGTCTGATGATATGATTCAGCAATGCCAACATGTTTTAACCTAGAATTTATCATTTTATTCTCAAATAAATGGGTATGGTAAGGATATTGTCAGCATCCTGCTTTCAAAGATATGGTAACTAATGCTTATGGACATTAAGTAACTTGCTTAAAGCCATGTTCTTATTATGTCTTGTGTTAATCCTTGTCTTCCCAGATTAAACACAAGCCCTTATAATCTCTCTCTGTCTCTGTCTCTGTCTCTCTCTCTCTCTCTCTCTCTGGTGCTTGTGGCTAGGAGTTCACAATCTCATGGAGACCAAGATGTGCAATGTTCTGCAAGAAAACTTGACATTAAAAACCAAAATATATTTAAAAGAAGGATCCAAAATTATTCAGGAAAGGAAATCATGAGTGTAAAATTAAAATACAATGCTCCCCCCAAGGCAAAACCATTTTAATCTTCACTATATCAGAACATTTTATAATAGGGACGTAGTATTGCTGACAAAATTGTGTTTATCTAAATCAGTTTGCATGTACCTATGAACATTTCTATGTATTATTTGATTTCTCATCTGGCCACACAAATTTATTGGGAAAAAAAAACAATTTTTTTTTTTAAATTTCACTTAGGTACAATTTTTGCATTTTACCTATAAATTTCTTTCTATGCAATTAAGTTAAGAAGCTGTTAAATAAAGGTGAAATATTCTGCTTTCCAAATAAAATCTTTCAAAATAGGTTTATTGTTTTTTAATCAAAGACAAGTTAGCATGTAATGTGCTAAGCCCTAAATCATTCCTCCTTAACAAAATGTGTATTTAGCATGACCTTGCAGTGCAAATTACTACCTTCATATATATTAGCTCTCTGATTCCTCATATATTAAACTCCCTCCACCCCTGACATATTTTTCCCACTACCTGAAATAATTTTCCTTTCCTTATTCACCAACCTACTTAAACCTTCCCTTTAATTTCACTTGAAATTTTTCTACCTCAGGAATCACTTCACTAAACTTTTTGACTAGACTAAACCTGTATTTCAAAGAGCTATGCATAGCAACTTGCATTACTCTTCCGACTCTTGGCAGATTTGTAATTTTCTGCTTCTTTCCTTGCTGTTGGTATGCTTGTTGAGAGCAGACATCTTGTCTGCTTTGTTCTCTTTTAACTTCATCAAGCTGCAATAGTGCTTCATATTATTAGGCATCCATAACTATTCTCTGACAAATATGAGTGCACATTAGAAACCCTGAGGTACAACAGTTCATTGCAAACCATGTAGAATGCGTGCATGCACCGTCACGTATATATGCATGTATATATAGTGACTGTATACATACAAATATACCTATATATGTGACTGTGCATGCACGCATTCTACATGGTTTGCAATTAGCAATATATATGTAGGTGTGTATATATGTACTCATATATATAGTTATTTTAAAAGTTGGATTCAGTAGAAGTTCACACGTTACTTTGCATTAGTTTTTAGATTTGCCTATTTATATACCTTTTTTGATCTCCAATTTCCTCACTGATGATATAATCTCTACTCCTTTGGTGATTTGTTTCAAGATTTCAGTCAGGCAATGCTTATAAAGTGCCTTTCCCAAGTACAGGTAAATTATCGGTAACTATTGGTTTTTATCATTGTATACTGAGAAATTTTCATTCATTTTATAATAATGAGAGAGGAACAGTCTATATTTTGTGAAAGTAAGAACATAGATAATATTAACAGTGTGAAAAAATTAACATAGGGCTTAAATTATATTTAAGCATATAGAGAAGATCAGGGAGGTTGATTTTATATTTTTCTTTTTGCTTTATTGTATTTTATCTTTTTCTCGTTTTTTTCCTTTATTCTCATTTTCTTTTAAATCAGAAAGACAAAATTGATCCTGCAGGTTATATAAGGAATAAACTATTTGAACTCTTCTCATTCATGGCCTAGTGAGATCTCCAGCTGATACATATGATTGCCCCAGGTGAAAAGTTTGATTACTCTCATGAAAAGAGTGAAAGGACGGTAATGAGGGAATCACTTTCGCAGACAGCCCATGGCTGCTGGGTTTGCATACATAGCATAGTAGAGATAGAAAAGAAATTACAGAGGAACTGTTTCAGAATGTGGATTGACGGGGAAAGGAGTCAATGCAGGCGGGGAAGGCACAGGGCTGGAGCCACCTCAGCAGCATGATTCAGGCACAGCTGCCTTTCCCAGTTATGTGGCTGCTGTCTCATAAATTCTAGGCTCTGTGCACTGCACCCTGCTTCTCTTTCTTGCTTACTGTTCCTTAGCTAAATTAATTTTTTTCTGAAGTAATTTGGTTTTTTGTCAAAAGTATGAAGTTGTTCAAATACAGGTAATTGGTCTATTTTTAAGTAGGAGTACTTTGGTTCTCATATTAGTATTTGGTCTTCAGTGGTTTAAGTCATATAGATGAATATCATAAGCATGGGACATAGTGTGTTGTGTAAGTTTACGTAAAAATCTGTATTCTCTTGGATTTCCTAGTGGATTATGTCATAGTGGTATACATAAAATAAGTGTATAGTGTAAAATAAAAGGCCTGGTATTAACATATTTTCATTATATTTCTCTTTTTGAATGACATAAGACATCTTTCGAATGACAAATTTATTTTTCTTTTTACAATAGTAAAAGGAAAAAAATTCAAAACTACAGCAAATATATTAACAGCAGCAATAATATTTCTTACACAATGTTTTACTTCAATCATATGTGTTTAAAGCTTACTGAGAAAACAATTTAATAGGCAAGTTTGAACTCCTTTATTTTCACGTATTTATTGAGTTTCTGTATTATATTACTCTTTGATTGACACAAAGGTGAAATTGAGAAAAAATGTCCAAGTTAATTTTGTCCATTGTACAGTTAAATAAATATTAGCCAAAGCAAACTTGGCTCATCCAACCTGCATATTAAGAATTGAAATTGGTTAAAAGTTTAAGATATTCTAATCAAACATATTACTACTAGAATGAATTTCTTATTTGCTTATTATCTCCCATTACCTTTTACACATATATACCTATTATGACAGTTACTGTAGTGTGTCTTAGTTATTTATGTATCTTTGTCTACAAACATTCCCTAAGTTGGAGCTATTACTCACTTCAGTATCCCAAATGTTTAATATGTAAGTACCCAATAAATAGTGCAGTACCA
Source organism: Leontopithecus rosalia (assembly GCA_028533165.1). NCBI lineage: Eukaryota > Metazoa > Chordata > Mammalia > Primates > Cebidae > Leontopithecus > Leontopithecus rosalia. Next base: position 167,977,926 of record CM052648.1, on the reverse strand, counting down.
AGCAATAGCTGTGGAGACAGGTCAGTTAAGAGACTGATTTAGTAGATTTCACATGATAAATTTGCATATTTTAAGAGATATCCAATTTATTCCATTATTTATAAGAAAATGTTACATGAACATTTCCTTTGCTTCAAGTTATTCATATTGAAAAACTAAGAAATTAAAGAGTAACAGTGCCACATAGCAACTGTGATCATTTGATTGCCCATGGTAAAAAGTGATATACTGTGTAAAACATCTCTGTCAGCATGAGACTTTCTTTCCAATTTTGGCTGTATTAAGAGTTGTTTCTTTTGAAATGGAAATGAGCTCATTATTTATCAACTCTTGCAGAGCTCTACTTAATTCCAAATATTACATCAATGATAATTTCCAGCACATTTTAAATCATGCTAATGAAACCATTTTCTCTAATATCTTAACTTGTATAATCCTTATTTCTTTTATGCTTTTATGAATAATTTAGTTTAGATTCTAGAAGCATGAAAAAATGCTGAGGAGATTATTCCTAGGCATTGGATATGAATAAAACATTGATTAGAACATATAAATTACTAGTTATGTTTAAAATTCACTAAGGAATATGGAGCATTTAAACCACATGCAAAATATGAAAACACAAAGGTTACATGTTGTATCCCCAAAGCATTAGGTTTAAAGAATGCAGAGTACCACTTCAGGCCAAGTTGTACTAACAGACTGGATTTAACTTCCTGCATGAAGCAAGTAAAAACCCAGACGAAATATATGATGGCACAATTTTTATGACATCAGTGTCTAGTTAACTATAGGTAGTAATCTCCTAGAGATGGGAAATAATCTGAAAGCCTAAAAATACCTACAATAACAGTCCAGGAAGAAAGAAACCAGGTAGATCCCAGAAGACTTTCAGAAGTGAGGAGAGAGAGGAGAGAATCTACAATGATCAAGGTGGCCAAAAGTCAGAGGGCCGAGTAACGAAGACTAGCGTTTGCACAAAAAAGAGTAACTGTGGTGATATATGGTCTATCTTAGGAATTTGGGAGAGTATTTACCAGCACAGACATGTGAGGAAATCACCCAAGAACAGGATTAAAACAACTAAAACAATGGAATACCTAAAATAATCAGTTAACAGCACCTGGCATTAGTGAAAGACGGCCAGCCAAATTAGAACACCATGTAATCCAAGAGCAATTGGGAAGATGAAATAGACCGATCTGGCCCAGAATAAATCTTCCTCCAAGACTAACAAAGCTTAATAATAAGCCCCAAGGGAAAATACTATTTTGATGTAACTTAACTGCATTCCAGAACAAAGATGAAGAATCTTGGCCAGGGGCAGTGGCTCATGCCTGTAATCTCAGCACTCTGGGAGCCCCAGGCAGGCAGATCACCTGAGGTCAGGTGTTCATACCAGCCTGGTTGACATGGTGAAACCCCCTCCCCTCCGTCTCTACTAAAAATACAAAAAAATTAGCTGCCGGGGGTGGTGCTGGGTGTCTGTAATCCCAGATGCTCTGGAGGCTGATGCAGGAGAATCACTTGAACCCAGGAGGCAGAGGTTGCAGTCAGCTGAGATCGCACCACTGCATTCCTGCCTTGGCAACAAAAGCAAGTCTCTGTCTCAGAAAAAAAAAGAATGTTTGTGATTATTAGAAGTAACCAGCACTCAATAAGGTAAAATTAACAATACTTGGGAATCCAACGCAAAGCTAGAAGGCAGGCAAAAAGCAGGAAATGCAACTCATAATTAGGAGAAAAACCAATTTATCAAAACTGTCCTAGAACTGACACAGATGGTGGAATTACCTGACATGGTATTAAAATAGGTGTTCTAAGTGTATTCTGTACTTTCAGTAAGCTAGAATGATTAAGAGATATTTTTAAAAAGTGAGTCGAACGTCTTGAAATGACCATCATAAAATCTGACATAAAAATGCATCACATAAGATTAACGGAAGAAAAAGTTTAACAAACTTGAAACAACAGAAACACTCCCACATGAAACTCAAAAAGAGGCTGAAATGTGGAATAACTTTAAGAGACCTTATATATGGGTAAGTAGAGTTTCCAAAGAAGAGGAGGTACGGAAAGAAAAAAAATTGAAGAAATGATGGCAGAATATGTTTCAAATTTGGGAAAATAAACCAACATGTGCAAGAAACTCAGAGATCTCCAAGCACAAGAAACATGAGATAAACTAACTTAAGTCACTCCATAGTCAAAACGGGTAGAAAATGGAAACAGGGGAAATTATAGTCAAAAGCAAAAATGCTCATAAGTGGTTATGGATTTGAGGGTGGGTTGTAGAAATATACTATTTCTACTGAGTTCATCAGGGTACAACAATAATAGAGTAATTTTCCTTTAACTGCAAGGATAAATTCCAACACTCCCAGTGGAAGCCTGAAACCAAGGATAGCATTTAACCCTATCTGTGTGTTCCACATAGCACCAGAGTTAATCTGTCCTTTCTTGTTTCATCCCCTGGTGAGAAGTCGGTCACCACCTGCGTAAGTCTGACCTGCAGACCCTGACTGAATGACGGATGAATGAATGCACTCTCACATCATTACAGTGTTTCAAGTGGGCCAGGGATGGCTGTTGGCTGCTTTCAGCGGGTGAAATGCAACCAAATGACCCAGACCCTCTGTCCATCACACATTTATTCCCTCAAGATTTTATAACAGAGCTTCCACGTTAACACACCTGTGGATAATTAACATGGATAAAAGAGTGGTTATATGAATGATAAAAGCTTTAGCGTCCAGGCCCAGAGTAAACACTATTAACAGATAATTCCCCTTTGATCTCCCACTGAGATCCAGCACAACATTTAAGTGAGTAAACCAAGTGGAGACAAAGGGATGTGGGGTAAACACACTTAATTGGGATAGCCTCTCCATATTTTCTTCCTAACTTAATGTAAAAACAAAACAGAATAATGCTAGTGGTAGTTAAAAAGAAAGTGTTGGAATCAAAAAATAAATCATGACCTTTGAGATCCAATGATGAAATTTGGTAGGGCAGCCTGTAAGAGTGCTCTCTACCAGTGAGCTGGTAAGGTGACTTTAAGAGATAATGAAAATATAGATACTTTTAGGTGTATTATTAGAGATAGTTTGAGTTTTCTAATGATAAAATTTACAGTGTTAATTTGATAGAAACTATAAAATGAGCACAAACATAGTAAGAAGGTAACGAGAAAATCATAGACAAATCATACATGTGGTTGAGCCTAGAGTGGAAATAACCAAATATTGAGTGCATTTTAGAGTGGAAATGATTGTAGACAGCCAAGGTAGTTTAAAGTTTTACAGAAGCTGAAGTAACCTACATGAATTGTATGATGGAATTTATTGAGACAATAATATAAAACTAGTCCTCCAGGTGCAATTTCCAATATTTTTTCATGAGTGTGGCAGATAAAACAAACAAACAAGCAGTAAATTACTAAATCATGGTCTGTGTGATGGTGGCTCATAAGTATGTTAAAGTAATCTGCTTGGTCTTCAGATTCTAGAGAGTAGTATCCTATGATAGAATTAATATTTGGGATTTAACTAAGGCTAGGCTGGTGTTCTTTCCCAAGATCTCTAAATGCCCTTTGAAATACATTCTATTTTTCCTGTTTCACAGAGGAAGAAAAAAGATTCTTAAATGAAATTTGAGTTGTAAGCAATACTCCAGTGCTTAAATCACCATGAGCAGCTCATTAAGGTCTATGAGGCTCCTTTAAAATTGGTGGGTGGTGTAACATAATGATTGACAGCCCAAGGGATCTCATTAACAAGAGTAAGAATTAATAACATATATTTCAGTAAAAAGATTAAACATTTAAAATATATACACTAATTTCTTCTCAATTCAGAACAGGAATGCAAATACATTTTAATTTATTCTTGCAAAGGCTTATACAATTATTTCAAAAATTTAATATTATTTTATAATTTCTACTAATTTCAATTACTTGATACTTTTTATTTTTATTTATTTATTTTTTTACTTTAAATTTGGGAATATGTGAGTCCAAGGGCATCATTGTCTTATTTTCATTTTCAAAGTAAATGCTTCCAGTTTTTACTCATTCAGTATGATATTAGCTGTGAGTTTGTCATAACTAGCTCTTATTATTTTGAGATATGTTTCATCAATACCTAGTTTATGAAGAGTTTTTGACATAAGTGGATGTTGAATTTTATTGAAGGCTCTTTTTGTATCTATTAAGATAATAATGTGTTTTTTGTCAATGATTCTGTTTATTTAATGAATTATGTTTATTTATTTGTGTATATTGAACCAGCCTTGCATCCCAGGGATGAAGCCAACTTGATTGGGGTGGATAAACTGCTTGATGTGCTGTTGGATTTGGTTTGCCAGCATTTTATTGAGGATTTTCACATCAGTGTTGGAAACTCAGGAAAACTGGCCTAAAGTTTTCATTTTTTGTTGTGTCTCTGCCAGGTTTTTGTATCAGGATGATGCTGGCTTCATAAAATGTGTTAGGGAGGATTTCCTTCTTTTCAATTGTTTGGAATAGTTTCTGAAAGAATGGTACCAACTCCACTTTGTAGATCTGGTAGAATTTGGCTGTGAATCCATCTGGGTCGGGGTATTTTTGGTTGGTAGGCTATTAATTATTGCCTCAATTTCATAACCTGTTATTGGTCTATTCATGGATTAACCTTCTTTCTGGTTTAATCTTGGGAGGGTGTATGTATCCAAAAATTTATCTATTTATTCTAGATTTTATAGATTATTTTAATATAGGTATTTATAGTATTCCCTGATGGTAATTTGTATTTCTGTGGGGTCAGTGGTGATATCTCTTTTATCATTTTTTATTTAGTCTATTTGATTCTTCTCTTTTTTATTCTCTGTTAGTCTAGCTAGTGGTATATGAATTTTTTCAAAAAAACAACTCCTGTAGTCATTAAATTTTTGATGAGACTTTTGCATCTCTCTCTCTTCCTGTTCCACTCTGATCTTAGTTATTTTTTGTCTTCTGCTAGCTTGGATTTGTTTGCTCTGGCTTCTCTTGTTCTTTTAATTGATGTTAGGGTGTTGATGTGAGATCTTTCTAGGTTTCTGATGTGGGCATTTAGTGCTATAAATTTCCTTCTTAAACTGCTTTAGCTGTGCATCAGATATTCTGGTATGTTGTCTGTTATCATTTATATCAAAGCACTTCTTGATATCTGCCTTCATTCCACTATTTACCCAGGAGTCATTCAGGAGTAGGTTGTTCCATTTCCACATAGTTAGTTGGGTGGTTTTGAGTGAAGTTCTTAATCCTGAGCTCTAATTTGATTGTACTGTAGTCTGTGAGACTGCTTGTTATGATTTCAGTACTTTTGCATTTCCTGGGGAGTGTTTTACTTCCACTTATGTGGTCAATTTTAGAGTAAGTGCCATGAGGCACTGAGAAAAATGTATATTCTGTTGTTTGAGGTGGAGAGTACTGTAGATGTCTATTCCACTCTACCCAGAGCTGAGTTCAAATCATGAATATCCTTGTTAATTTTATGTCTTGTTGTTCTGTTTAATTTTGACAATGAGGTGTTAAACAGTGGGAATCTAAATGTCTGTGTACGTCTCTAAGAACTTGTTTTGTAAATCTAGGTGCTCTTATATTGGGGGTGTATATATTTAGGACAGCTAGCTCTTCTTGTCGAATTGTTCCCTTTACCATTATGTAATGCCCTTCTTTGTCTTTTTTGATCTTTGTTGTTTTAAAGTCTGTTTTGTCAGAGACTGGAATTGCAACCCGGGCTTTTTTCTGTTTTCCATTTGCTTGATAAATTTTCCTCAATCCCTTTATTTTGAGCCTATGTGTGTTTCTCAACATGAGATGGGCCTCTTGAATAGATCACAGGGATGGATCTTGATTCTTTATCCAATTTGCCAGTTTTAATTGGGGCATTTAACCCATTTACATTTAAGGTTAATATTGTTATGTGTGAATGTGATCCTGTTATCATGATGCTAGCTGGTTATTTTACATACTAGTTGATGCCATTTCTTCATAGCTTAATTGGTCTTTATGTTTCTGTGTGTTTTTGCAGTGGCTGGTACTGAATTTTCTTTTCCATATTCAATGCTTCCTTTAGCAGCATTGTAAGGCAGGACTGGTAGTGATGAACTCCCTCAGCATTTGGTTGTCTGAAAATGATTTTATTTCTCCTTCACTTATGAAGCTTAGTTTGGCTGGATATGAAATTCTGGGTTGAAAATTCTTTCTATAAGAACGTTGAATATTGGTCCCCACTCTCTTCTGGCTTGTAGGGCTTCTGCTGAGAAATCTGCTAACAGTCTGGTGGGATTCCCTTTGTAGGTCACCTGGCCTTTCTCTCTGGCTGCCCTTAATATATTTAATTTCGACCTTGATGAATCTGATGATTATGTGTCTTGGGGTTGAACTTCTCATGGAGTGTCTTAGTGGGGTTCTTTGTATTTCTTGAATTTGCATATAGTTCTGTCTTGCTAGGTTGGGAAAGTTCTTTTGGATAATATCCCTAAGAGTATTTTCCAACTTGATTCCATTCCCCTGCTTCTCTCTCAGGAACTCTAATCAGTTGTAGGTTCCATCTTTCTACATAGTCTCATATTTCTCAGAGGTTTTGTTTATTCCTTTTCATTCTCTTTTTCTTTAATCTTATTTGCATGCCTTATTTCAGCAAGCTGGTTTTCGCACTCTGATATTCTTTCTTCTGCTTAATCAGTTTGGCTATTGGTACTTGTGTATGCTTCAAAAAGTTCTTGTGCTATGATTTACAGCTCCATCAGGTCATTTATGTTCCTCTCTAAATGGTTATTCTAGTTAGCAGCTTTTCTAACCTTTTATCAAGGTTCTTACCTTCTTTGCATTGGGTTCAAGCATGCTCCTTTACCTCAGCAAAGTTTGCTATTACCCACTTCTGGAGCCGACTTCCATCAATTTGTCCATGTCAGCCTCTGTCCTGTTCTGTGCCCTTGCTGGAGCAGTGTTGTGATCATTTTGAGGAGAAGAGGCACTCTGTCATTTTGGGTTTTCATCATTTTTCCCTTGATTCTTTTTCATCTTCATGAGTTTACCCAGTTTTGATCTTTGAGGCTGTGTTGTCCCTTGTAAGAGGTTTTGTAGGGGTTTTTTGTTGTTGCTGATGCTGTTATTGTTGATTTATCTTTGTTTGATTTTCTTTCAATAGTCAGGTCTCAGGTCTCTCTTCTGTAGGGCTGCTGCAGTTTGCTCAGGGTTCACTTCAGGCCCTATTTATCTGGTTCACTGCTTCACCTGGATATGTCATTTAAAAAGGCTAGAGCACATCAGAGATGGGTGTCTACTCTTTCCTCTGGGATCTCTGACCTCAAGGGGCCTGATTTTGTTAGGGCCTCTCTGGTGTAGGGTATCTGACAAACCCCAATGAGGGGGGCGTCACCCAGTTGGGTTGCACAGGGAGCATGACCCATTTTACGAAGCACTTTGGCTGTCCATTGATAGCGGAGGTGTGCAGCACTGCCCACTCATCGTGGCTGCCTGGATTTCTCAGAGCTAGCAGGAGGAAAGTCTGCTGGTGCACAGAGACTATGGCTATCCCTCACACTAGGGGCACAGGCTTAGGGAGATCAGAATTATTTCCCCTGGATGCAGTTGGAGTTCCTGTGGGGAGGTTCTGTAGCCTTAGTGTTGACTGCTGCCTCTCCTGCAAGGAGCTCAGATGACTTAGTAGGCAGCTGCAGGAGTGGTGATGGCTACCCTTCCCCCTGGGGAACTTAGTGGGCTTAGGCCAATACTAGCCAAGTGAGAGTCTGTATGGCCCTGTAGTTGGGGCCCAAGACCCTAGCGACATGGGCTTATGAGTGGGATCTTCTAATCCATTGCAGAGTTCCATGGAAAAAGCACAGCTTCCCAGGCTAGGTAGCAGACTCACTCACCACCCCCCTTAGCTGGGGTAGGGAATTCCCCTGCCCCATGTGGCTCTCAGGTGTGCCGCTGCACTGTACTGCTCTTTCTTCCTCTCCATGGGTCACACCAACTGTCTAGTCGGTCCTAATAACACTACCTGGATACCTCAGTTGCCGATGCAGGATTCATATGCTGTTTTGCATGTTTTTGATCGAGGCCTCTGATCATCCCTGCTACTAGTAGGCTATCTTGGCCCTACCCCCAGTTGCTACTTAACTGTGTATGTGTTTGACTGTATTTGTATGCATGTTCATGTTGAATTCACTCAAAACACAAGGTAAATATTGTTAATTTAAAGAAATATGTATCTACTTTATAATTTTATATTAAAATATAAAGGTATACAATGAGAAAATATAGGAATGATTCAATAAAATGTTTTCATTTCTGTTAATTTTTATTCCAACAGAGATGAATTTTATTAATTCCTCTCAGATGTTAAAGATCACATAGTGAACTCACTTGCAATTCTCATATAAACTATATCAGAACTTGATAAAAATCTTTTCACACAATATTCCTATGTAAGCTGCCAGCACACAGTGTGGAAGAGCATTAGTGTCATTTATGCAAAAAGTCTTTCAAGTCAATGACAGAATTGGGCCAGAAGCAATGAGAATAAATTAAATGATAGTGGCTTTTCAACGGCTATCTGGAACCACAGTACAGACACCACATGCCACGAGCTATTATTTTCTCCTTTATGTGGGCCAATAGAAACAAACAAACAAACAAACAAAAGGTCTATTTTTCCTGTTTTGAGAAAATATAACTATCATATTTGTACTTTTATTCTATCTACATTGATCAAAACAAAAATATGTTTTATTATAGTTGATACCAACAAAGGATAAATCACTTTTTATTAAAATTGCTTTACTACTTTGTGAAAACCAATGCATTAAACTGTGTGGTTGAGATGACAGGCAATGTGCCTACTTTTATTTTCAGCTGTTTCTTTGTACCACATTGTTTTAACTCAGAATTGAAATGTATCAACATTTTTCTTCTCATATGTGATTTGGTCCAACACTGGACGTACCTACCTCAAAACTCACTTATTGGCTTATGTTTTTTACATATCTTACTATCTTTCTTAATAAGAGCTCTTTCTGAAGGAGCTCTTTACACCGGGATTATTCTCTTCCACATTCCTTGATCACAACAAATTCATTCTACCCAAACACAATTTCTGAAATCCATCTATGCACTGATATTATCATTTCTCCCTCACTGTTATAAACATAAATTAGATTTGAGTGCATATTTCCATCTATGAGTTCTTTAACCAGATTCACAAAATTTCTGCACTCCACTCTCTCTTTTCCTTATAGTTTAGGTATCCATGTTTGATATTCACTATTACTTGAACAACTTAGCTTATTTCACATTTCTTGTGTTGTTCTGCCCAAATGAACATTTTTATTCTAGCATTGAAATATTTTTGAGATATTTTTAGTCAGACTGCATTGTAACATCAAACTATGTGATCTTAATTATATCTGTCTTCTCTTTTTGGTTATGAAAAATATCAGTAAATATTCTTAAGCTAATAGTGGCTATCATTTTAATAAGCCTTCAACATGTCCTTTGATATATTCCCTGAATAATGCATTCTAGTGAATGAAGAAACTATACATCCTTTTTTTTTCCTGTTTTTCACATTTTAGGGACCTGAAACTCAGAGATAATAAACATGTCCAAGTTTAACAGATAGTCTGTGGTGAAGAGGAGAATAACACCCTGATCCTTTACCTGTGGCTCATGCTCATTCCACATCTTTATACTGCCTATAAAAACTTTTAGACAAGGTCATAAAATAGTTAAATGTTTTAGTTTTGCTTCCTGTAGCTGAAAAAAAAATTTTATTTCTGCATGTGATTTTTCCAGCACACATTATGACTTTATGTAATTCACTTGTTTATATACCTTCCTCTGAACATGTGAACGAGGTTATTACTTGAATTTTATTCATTTTTATGTAATTATGTCCTTGACTCTATTCTTAAAATTGTATTCATCTCTCCATGTTTGTGGATTAAATGAGTTTGGGCCCTAAAATATTCTCAGAAATTATTTTCTTCAAGGAAAACAAGCATAACATTTGATATATACAAAAGTCTATCTTATCAGTATAGCAAATGAACCACAGTACTCATATCCGTGTGTCTACCATCAAACTTTAAAAACATTTGCTGAAATTATTTCATAATGTTGTGCATTTCCTTTCTATCCCATTTTTCTGGTGGAGTGTGTAAGTTTCTACTTAAGATTCATGTTTTTTATTGGCCTTTGCAGAATACCTCTCTTTTTCCTATTGCATATTTGGTTTTACTTTGCTAGTATTTTGTGTTTTTATTTAAAAAGAGATCTTAAATCATGAATATAATAGTTTAATTTTTTAATATCAATGAGTGCAATAAATATTCCTCTAGTCATTGCTTTAGGTGCAATATTTTAGTACGTTGGTTTAATTCAAAATGCATTCTAACTTGCCTTGTATTTTCTTATTTGACCCCTAAATTATTTAGAAATGTGTTGTTTAATTTCTAAATATTTTATGATGATCCAGATATCTCTGTTATTTATTTCTACTCTAATTATTTGAGAGTCAAAGAATATACTCGCTTGAAGTCAACCATCACGAATATAGCGAACGGTTTTAAAATTAAGAATATGATTAAGGGAATGTATTCTCTTCCAGGGTCCACAGGGGGGCATAGTTTCAAGGGCAAGAATCTTCCCAGTGCCATGCCCCCCGCACAACCCCACCACACTTCCCTCGCCCCTGCACCCGCCCCCATTCATCTGGGGATTAGAGGTCTTTGTTTTAATTTTCATGTACTCAGTAAATAATCAAAGATCAATCACTCCAGTGGAAGTTTAAAGGAACTCTTTTCATAGGTCAGGGGTCTTGGAGGAGGAGATAATTCTTCCCAGGTTAAAAGTCCCCTTCTTTTATATCCCTTTGGATTCCATATTTGGGTTTCATCTTTTTCTCTCTAATTTTTCTCTTTTTCTGCTTAAATAAATCACTTTCTGCAAAAACTCTTTGGGTTCCGATACTTACTTGTTAGCGCACTATACCTGGTATGGTCCCCTCTCCTATTCTTGGGTGAGTGACAGACCAAGAGCCTGGAGCCCACCAGGGAGTGAGATTAAACTCCCCTGCACCCCAAAAGCCAGAAATTTGATGATTTGGAATATTTTATGTGTACTTGAAAAGTATACGTAATTTGTTCCTTGAGGGTAGAGTGTTTTATAAATCAATTAGATCAAGTTGGCTGAACATGTTTCTGTTGGCCCGACTCTATGATTGTCTCTGAAGATTCTGCTCCCGATATTCACACATTTATGTAGTTCTCCTCCCACATGGTATCATAATTGGCCTGTAATAAATAAAATACAGCAAAAGTGATGGTACCTCACTTCTGAGATGAGGTCATTCATGAAAGGCAAACACTACAGCTTCTGTGCTGATTGCTCTCTTGCTCTTTCTTGGATCACTTGCTCTGGGGGAAACTAAATTGCATGGCGTGACCAGCCCTGTGAAAAGTCCTATGTGGTGAGAAATTGGGATTTCTAGCTAAAAGCCAACCGATACACTTGGAAGAAGATCCTCCAGTTCAGTCATACCTTCACACAACTGCAGCCCAGCCAAACTTTCAACTTTGTTTCATGAAAGACTCAGTTAAAATCATTAGGATAATCCACTACTGATATCTGATATTCAAAGACCTTGTGATAAAATTAATGTTGCACTAAGTTAAAAATATTTTCTAGGTTCCTTTTAACTTTCTATTTCACTGATAGATTAAGAAAATATATATCAGATAATTGGGGATTTTTCAGCTATCTCCCTGATATTGATTCCTACTGTAATTTAATTTTGGTAAGAGTCTTTCTATAATTCTAATACTTATTTGATTTTTATTACAAAGAATATGGTATATTTTGTATGACTTATGTGTACTTAAACAACATGTGCACACTAGTATATTTTGGTATAACTTATATGTACTTGAAAATATGTGTACACTAGTGGTGTGGCAAGTGGTAGAAAATTTTATGAATGTCAGTTTTGTAAAATATATTTCCTGGGCATGGTGGCTCATGCCTGTAATCCCAGCACTTTGGGTGGCCAAGGCGAGTGGATCACCTGAGGTCAGGAGTTTGAGACCAGTATGGCCAACATGGTGAAACCCCATCTCTACTAAAAATATAAAAATTAGCAAGGCATGGTGGTGCACCCATCTGTAATCCCAGCTACCTGGGAAGATGAGACAAGAGAATCCCTTGAACCCAGGAGGCAGAGGTTGCAGTGAGCCAAGATCATACCATTACACTCCAGTCTGGGTGACAAGAGTGAAACTCCATCTCTGTTTACTTTTCTCTTACTTACTGAGAGAGGAATGTCAAAACCTCCAAATAGTTCTTAGTCTCTCTTCTTAATTACCTTTAATAGAATTTTGATTCATTAATTATATCACATATACATTCATATGTGGAAATATATGTGTTTACACTGAATCATGTAATTTACAGACATGTTTCACTTTATATAAATAATTTAGTATATAGTTTATTCAATTATGAATACTCTCATGTAACCAAAGTGTATATAGATATAAATCAATAATTATACTATTAAAATATTTTATGATGATGAAATTTTATATAAATATTTAAATAACGATTTTATAAATTTTCCTAGAAGTATCTTATAAGGTTATTTTCTGTCCTGGTACAGTATCCAATTTAGGATTTGGTATTACTTTTAGTTGTCATGCACCTTTAATCTAAAACAGTTTGTCTTTCAAATTTTTGATGATTTCTTAAAAGAACAGTCAATTCACTTTAAAACACTCTCCTCAATTTTTTTTGCCTGATACCTTATGAATCAATTATTTTTACAAAACTGATTCAATATTGTTCTCATTGCATAATATCAAAATGTGATTTTATTTTATCTTTAGTGATGTTAAAAGAGTTACTTATATTTAAGTTTGAATTATCTAGGTAAATATACAGTAATAGTATTTTTTTTTCTTATTTTAAGTAAGTATTTTGTGAGAAAATACTTTGACACTACATAAAGTTACAATACCTCCTCAAGGTTAGTTTTAGCTTCCATTACTAAATTTTTACTAACAAAATTATTACCGTTATCATTGAAAAACTGTGATTCAATAAATCTTTTATACCTTCCACATTTATCAGTCGGAATTCTACTTTTATCCATTTGTATATATACATAATCATTTATTTAATAATTAATAATATTTATTCTATTATATGAATATTACTTGCTAATTTTATACACCGCAAAAGAACCTATGCAAGTTGAAGATATGGAATGGAACATTAAAAAATAATATGTTTCTATATGTGTTTGTGCACATGTGTATGTCTGTTATAGAAAAAGTAGTATAATATCAACGACTGATAAATCTTAGTAATAAAATATAACATTTCTTTGTATTTTTTTAAAATTTTATTTAAGTGCAAAATTATATGAAAATAGACTTTTAAAAATCACATTAATAGAAATATAATCAGTAATCAAAACTTTAGGGTAAAGAGTCAGAGATTTTAATAACATAACATGGAATAGCAATCCAGAAAAAAATAAAAATAAATAAAATTATTAGAGCAGCTTTCCTAGTCTTTTTTTCTTCACACAGAAATAATGATCACAACAAATGCCTCCACCAAATCTGATTATCTGAGGACCCATCCACAGTGGGTGAAAAGTCACTTTTCTTTTATATTTCATACATGCTTAAACTTAACACAAAACAGTGGTGATGCTTCGGGAATTAACAAGAAACACCAGAATACTTAGCTTTTTAGAGTTTACATTAACTCAATAAAATGTATTTCCAATATATGACATTAATATGTCAGGTGCTCTGCGTATTTGGTGGTTTACGCCTCAATTTCAGTGAACCATTTGCCCCAAACTACAACACTGGATCTCTGAGTCCTAGAACAGGTACCTTCTTTCAATGCACTTAATCTTATAAAATGAAACACTATTTTGCCTTGAGGAAAAGCCTGGGTAGGAATATTTTAATTTAGTTTTGTTTATAACATAGCTAGTGATAATTTTTTTCTTGTTTTTGCAATTTCACAGTCTACCCATACAAACATCTAGGATGCATGAGTGTTTATCTTTTTCTGTTTGTTGATTTCACAGGCCAGGCTACTATTGACAGTGTTTCTTCCCTATCATTTTAAACTGAAAATCCCAAGACATATAAAATTTCAAAACTAAGCTGAAATAGGAAGAGGAAGGAAAATAGTGTTTCCAGTGTTTATCATTGTACCAGCCCAACAACAACAGCCAACCGTATTTAACTGAAATAATTTCAAAGTCACTTACTGAATACTGGATGTATGCCAGCTGGGATATTAGATATAAAAATACCAAGTAATATAATTTATGTCTTCAAGTTCAATATCTACCAGAGGACATAGACATGTTAACAATTAATTGTAAAACAATCCTAGAGTGCCTTTTTAATTGTGTTAACAAAGTTTTATGAAAGCCTCCGGGAATCAGTCACTTGGTTATACACAAGTTATTTAGTCAAGTAAAATTCTTTTTTTATTTTTCACAAACAAATGGAAACATCTTACTATTTCCAACACTGTGATCCACAGTATTAAGACAATTAAAAAGCCATATTTATGGAATGTATAAATTTATTTTCTTTATGCAAATTTCAAGTTGTTTATTATATTCAGAATGAGAAACATTACAAATATGGAAAATGCTGCATAGTCGGCTTGGTTTTTGTACTTTCTTTCATATGAACTAGTCTCTGAGTACCCAGATTAATTAGCTAATCACTGCATTGTCAAGTCTCTATAATGCTTTCCGCTGTAGCCTATCACTGACTTTTTCTGGGTTAAGATTTATTTTGGGAATTGAGAGCCAAGGCTGGAACACACTGAACAGAGTGTTCTATTTCTGTGTGAAATGATAGATTGTGCTCTTGCCCAGAATGAAAATGCTTTGCACTGCTCCCAATCTGTAAATTGTTCCATTTGCTCGGCATAATAAGTATACTGATGTATTTATTCTCTCTACCAGGCTCATGCTGTTCAATTCCTCTCTGCTAGCCAAATATACCAGAAATCATAAATTTCTCTCCAATAGGAAAACTAAATGTGATCTCTTTTATAAGTAAAAGCAGTGTTAGTGTCCTGTTAGTATTTTTTGGAGTTACCAAAATCCAAGTTTATCAAAGTTTTAAATCCAAAATTATCAAAAGATTTGTTATAGTCTTTTCACTTTTATCAACTACTTAGTCTTAGTCCAGCGAACATACTGACAAAATAATTGTGTATGCTCAAAGGTAGAGTCTGTGTTTGAAATGATTCAAACACAGAAGGAAATGATTCAATGTTTGTATAACTATCACTTTCTCTCAGAATGAACCTTCATTTTGTTGTCTCCTTTTCATATGCATCAAATGAAAAAGAGACTGTTTTGACTTCATATATTAGAAGATGAAATGACTCAAATATTATATTCAACTATGCTCTATTACATTATTTTTCTTCTCCTGTATTATGTTTCTTTTTTTTTCCTTCATAAGCAAAATTTGCTGTTGTAGATATTAAAAGAGGCATGTCTCACAGGAACAAGGTTTGGGGTGTTTAAATTTTACTGGTTTCCCATTCATTTTCATATGAACAGAATCACACCCAAGTACTTACATCTTAAGAAGTTGATAGCCAACTATGGCACACTGGCCCTTTGCCCCATTTCAAAAACAAGTTTTCTTGGAGCTGTTTCCATGTATCTACACATTGTCTATGGCTGTTTTGTCACTACGATGGCATACTATGGCATAAGTGTTTATCTGCAACACTTTATGGCATATACAACACTTTATGGCTGTCAAGAATCAGTGTGCTAACTATAGTACAGTGGCTGATCACATGGACAAGTTTAACATCAATGTAATGGGAAAGTTCCTTTCCCATCTTGGTGTGGGAACGTGTAACATCAGATAGTTTTAAGAGAATAATTTAATATACTTCCCTGAAGCAGCCCAACAAATTTGATCACTTCTTTAAAATTCCTTTATCACCAGTAGCACCAGAGGCCTCACTAAGGAAATATTAAGATTCTGCAAAGAGAAAGCCTTGGTTTTATAATCAGACTAGAAACAGTTCCTTCTAATTCTAGACTGAGGAATTAATAATTATGAACACTTTAAGAAGTCATTTACATTTTCTTTGCTTTATTTTCTTCATCTTTAATAGAAATAAGTCAGACAAGATTGCTGAATTCAAGACGACCAGATGATATAGATATATGATTTAGGAAATCATCCCAGAGAAGAGTTTAAAATAAAATAAAGTTACTAATATGTGTATTTAATTGGTTATTACCCTATTTAATTGGTTATTACCCTATATACGTGACTTTGCATCTATTGCCTCTATACATTCCCTTTCTCAATTTCCTCTTCATGTTGGGTGACCTGTGATTTCATAAAAATTTCTGATAAACTCCAGGGACAGATTTGTATGCAATAATTTTTCACCATGATTATTTCCTTTGTTACTATAAATTCTTATTATTTATCATAGTTATATTCTGCTAGAGATTCATATGATGTATTTTTGTAAAGTAAGAAAGATACATATTCAGTTTGTGCTGTGACACTCTTATTATTGAATTTCTTTTCTGACTTCCTAGTGTTATAAAAATGGAAACTAATGTCTGCCCTCATGTAATGATGACACAATGCCAGACCAAATTTTATTTAAGATAAAATTTATCTAAGAACGAACTCTTTTCCTGATGGGCTCCTTTGGTCTCTCAGATTTGTAGTCTGGTATTAAGAAAAATAACGGAATCTACTATCAGTTAAACCCAGAGAGTTTTAAGTCTCAACACTGGACATAAATTAGATTAAATTTAATAACATGAATAAATTGTGCACTATTTTATGAGGAATTCAGTATTTATAATTGTACTCATTTAAATTAACTTTAGTTAAATAAATTATTTAAATATTATTTACATTGTTCTTAGACACAATAATGTTTAACTTGTCAGAATATAAGCTTTCTTGAATTATTACTGAAAGATAAAATTAAAGGCAGAAAAAAATGTTTCAGACACTTTAATGAAAACAAAAATGTATGAAGTAACAAACTTTTTAAAAACAGTATTCCATCTGAATACAAAACATGTTTGTCATTGAGTGATGAGATATACTTGCACTTGAACAGAAATGGCCTTCATTTGCTATGACAGCCCTCCAGCAATGCATTGTCAAAAAGTTTTAGAAATTTCATGTTTTTGAGTGACAAAACTATTACTACTAGAATCTCTTGCTGGTTGACAGGAAATATGACCTTACAAATGTTAAAAAGAAAATCCCCAAAAAGACAGCTATCTTTCCTTGTTGATGAATTCGCTAAGGAAAATTGTGCTATTGTATACGGAATCAATTTATTTAGTCACAAAACTGGGTCATCTCCAACTAACTTTCCATCTGACATCATTATAATTGCATTTTTGTGTTGGGCATGAAAGACTTTATTCCTTATATCTATTGCCCTAATTTAAGGATAAAAAACAGCAAAGGAACATAATAATCACAAATAACTATGCATGCATATTTTAATATTTTTAGAAAAATTTAAGGATGTATAGGAAACTATGATTATAAATATTTATGAACAATTATTAATTGCAGTTTACTATTGTTGAGAAAAATGATCCTTGAAACAGTTATACATTTACCTAAAATATTGTTTCATTGAAATTATTCCCTTTTTCTTCCTTTTACATAAGCAAATACTTATGTTCATAAATGTATCAATTTTAATGTAATTTATGTATATTATCAGGCAATCCTGAGGTTATACATCTTTAAGAATTTAAAATTAGAAATCACTGGAATAAGTGATAAACAACATTCCTCCTATGAATTTACACAAAAATTGTCAATCCCTGGGACTGCCTTAAACTAACATTGCAGTCGTCTTTTCTTTTCTTTCTATTTTTTTTTACAGGATCAGGTTAACAGCATAGAATTTTTTACAGCTTATATAATAAATGCCTACCGTGTACTCATCTGCTTGAGTGAGAAAGCAACTTTAGTGATAAATAAGATTTTTGAAAAGACTATTAACAAGCATGTAACATTCAGTTGAATGTGGGACTCATGCTTATCTCAGTGAGTATGATAGTTTCAAATCTTTTTGTTTTCTTCAATTTGATAAGGTTTATTGCATGCTGGTTTTCTATTTCTGCCATTAAGATATGCATTAGCATACATTTCAAAGGGAAAGTTAATAGTTTCTTATCATACTGTAGTAGGGTTCTCCAAAGAAACAGACCCCAGAGGGGGGTGTGTGTGTGTGTGTGTGTATGCATATATACATACATATATATATATATATATATATATATATATATATATATATATATATAAAGTCACTCACATGAAAAAGGAGGCTGAGAAATCCCAAGATCTGCAGGTCACAGGAGTGCTGCTGTGGAGTTCTAGTCCAAAACCAAGGAAAACTGACATATAGTTTTAATACGAGTCCAAAGGCCTGAAAATCAGGAGAGCTATTGGTGTGAGTTCTAACTGAAAGCTGGCCAACTTCAGACTCAAAAAGTGCCAGTGTTTCAGTCCAAGTCTGAAGGCTGCAAAAGATCAATGTGCCAGCTCAGTCAGGCAGTCAGAGGGAGTCCCCTCTTGCTCAGCCTTTTTGTTCTATTCTGATCTTCAACTGATAAGATGAGGTTCCCTACATTATAGAGGGCAATTTGCTTTACTCACTCTACAAACTGGAGTTATATGTCTGTAAGAATTATATAAGTTAAATACTTTTGATCAGAAGTCACTGGAATAAGTGGTAAATAACATTCCTTCTATGAATTTACACAAAGATCGACAATCCCTGGGACTGCCTTAAAAGAACATAGCAAGGAAGGAAGGAAACCTTTTTGTTTCCTTCAATTTGAAAATGTTTATTGCATGTTGCTTTTTCTATTTCTGCTATTAAGATAGGTATTAGCACACATTTCAAAGGGAAAGTTAATATCATGACTACTGATACTGCAGTAGGTGGTTGTGCTACGGGATAAATATCAAGGCAATGAAAAACCTTGTTGGGGTGAGGAGTATGAACAAGTAAGTGCAAGCTAGCCGGTGGCTATTAAGATACTTACTGTTTTATTCTTTATCCTAGGATTCTGCTTTGTTTTGCTTTTTCTCCCACTCCAACTTCTTTCTAAGGTTTAAAAGTGAAACAGTAGCCAGAGGGTCTGCTTTACAGAGAAGGCAAACAAGGGTGAACATCAGAGCAGAAGTCATTAGCTAGACTTGTATTGGGTGTACTTTGAATTTCATAAAACAAAAATCCAACAAATGTGTCATAGAAACCTTATCAAGCAATTTCATTCAGATAAAATATTAAAATTGGTAAGAGAGAGGGGATTTATTAATATTGTTTTATGTTTCTACAAGACAGGTTTCTTTCAAGTGTTTATAATATACCATACTCCTCATCAAACAATTAGTTTATCACAACACATTTATTACGAACAGTAATATTTCCTACAGGTTTTCAATTTTAAAATAACATGAGAAAGTCTTTTGCATAATTATGCTCACTTGAGAAATTCACTGCTTTTTGCTAGTGGCTATAAAATGTAACTACTTAATAAATTAAAGTAAATATGATAGCAACATACATTTTGATGTGTGTGTGCACTGCTTTTCACTATATATAAGTTGGTATATGCTGTAAAAATAATCTTTTAATAAGATAATGTTGACAATATAAATAATTGAGAAAGTACATTTTTAAGATACTATGTATCATGAGTTATACAAGAGAAATAAATATATGATTATGTAGTAAAAAACTTATTTTCTCTGAATTAATAATTTTAAGTTTCAGCAATAACAGATACATGTAAGATTATAATTATAAATATGTTATTCAAACAAATATTTAGGATGTTAGATGCTTGGCATTTACCCTTGAATTATTTCAATGATAGTAATGTTTTATCTTTGAAATCACCATTTGAGTACATTTAAATGTCAGGATATAATACAATAATGTTTAGAATATTAAATATGATATGTTGTTAAAATAGGGTAGATTGATAAAAGTAAAATAAAATATATCTTTATATCATAAGATAGTATGTATTAAGTGAGCTACATTATTAGAAATTCCATGATAACCACTTATGTAATATACAATATAGCTTAAAATTAACTTAAAAATCACTTAAGGTCTAGCATATGAAACATTTGCTAACATCAACTGTCTAAAATTTCAATGTGTTTATGCCAACTGCCTATAAAGACTGTCATAACTCACAGACATGTGGAACAGCTACAATCATTCCTTTGATTTATGTAGAAATTTCTTCTGTCCTTAGGCAAATGGTAAGGAAAGAATAAATGGATTCCTTCAAAAGCATTTTCTAATAGCTGCTATAGGATCAAAGACATTTTTAGTCTGTATCTCATATGCATGGATTTATAAAAGGAAACTGATTATTGCCGTGTAATATATAGCACCATTTCTCTCATTTTCAATAACAAGATTTTAAGGGCCTTGAGAAATGAAGATAATCGAACTCTAGGGAGGGGGGTAAGCTTAATTTCAATTAGAAATTGAAATGGCTTTGAAGTCACCTAAAATAATAAAATCAAAATTCTACTCATTCAGAAAAATTAAATAAAGAAATATGAGTAATAAATGTACTATCATTCTTTTAATGTAGAAATAATATCACAGTATTGAAAACCTACTATCAAAATACTATCTTGATTATAACAAAATTTGAGCAATTAAAATACATGTTTTTGGATCACCTGCATGATGCCTTATTCAACATTGATAACATTTGACTTAGAACAAATAGCATGAACAAAATATAAAGCTTTTATGTACGAACCAAGTGCCACTGTGACATCAAAAGACATGAAAACCCATGAAGTAAAAGGCAATTATCTCATTAGTGTGAAAACTATCAATTCCATGGAAAGAAATAGTCTGCCTAGTAAACAGGAATACATTTGTCAGTTATTTGCCGTTTTGAATATCTGCAGATGTGTGACTATC
Organism: Leontopithecus rosalia; assembly: GCA_028533165.1. Lineage (NCBI taxonomy): Eukaryota > Metazoa > Chordata > Mammalia > Primates > Cebidae > Leontopithecus > Leontopithecus rosalia. Next base: position 167,956,865 of record CM052648.1, on the reverse strand, counting down.
CTCCTTAGTATATAAAATCCAGTGCTTTATAATCCAGACATTTTCTACAGATACTGAATGTGTAAACTGGCAAGGGCCTTTGTATAATCAATGATTAATCTTATTTAAAAAACAACAACACACATCATGTTATGCCTTCAAATGCTTGCCAACACTAAACGCTTTTCTTCATGAAGAAAAATAAATGTTGAATATAGTCATTCTGTTTCTACAAAAAATCCAGTCAGAAGATTTCTATGAAAATTGAATTATTAATTTCATCATACCCCTTCTCATTCTTTGAAATTTAAATAATTATGGCATAAAAAGAAACAAAAGTGCTTGCAAATATTAATATATTTTCAAGTAAACGACCTAAAATTTAGCTTTTTAAAAAAGTTTTGTATTCTTCCTAAGTGTTCATTATTTATTACATTGATTACATTGATAACTCTCAAAGCAATTTAAAACACAATCTTGTATCTTACACAATCTCTTTACATAACCTAAGGTAAAATTTAGCTTTTTTAAAAACATGTCATATTTTTCCTAAGTGATTAATAATTACTGATTATTACACTGATAAATCTTGCACTAATATAAAACACAATTGTCTGATTGTGAGATTTATCAATGTAAACACAATCAGGAGGTTGTGTTTTAAGTTATAGCCAAAATTATGTTTATTTATTTATTTATTTTTTTACTGCGGAGTTTCGCTCTTGTTACCCAGGCTGGAGTGCAATGGCGCGATCTCGGCTCACCGCAACCTCCGCCTCCTGGGTTCAGGCAATTCTCCTGCCTCAGCCTCCTGAGTACCTGGGATTACAGGCACGTGCCACCATGCCCAGCTAATTTTTTGTATTTTTAGTAGAGACGGGGTTTCACCATGTTGACCAGGATGGTCTCGATCTCTTGACCTTGTGATACACCAGCCTCGGCCTTCCAAAATTATGTTTCTACCTAAAATCAGTAAGATTGATTTATTTAACTCTTTATCTTATCAAAGGTTGATAATGATATTTCTTTCACAGGCACCAGATGATTGGAAATGTCATTACACATATTCCGACCTCCACACACACCCCACAGAGTATCTTACAGTGTAGGAGATACCCTGTTTCAAATGGGTTCAGTGGATCAACAGGCACATCTAACTTTCACGTTCCTCATCACTGTTTGCTCTGAATTAAAGTCTATTCTGGTCATGTCATCTTCAAACTTTTAAACTGTTTCCAAATAGCCTAATTGAGTCTCAGAACAAACTCAAGAAAATTTATCAAGATACAAAAATATCCATAACCCAACAAGGCAAAATTCACAATGTTTACTATCCAATAAAACATCACCTACATGCTCAGATGCTTGAAAGTACAATCCACAAGAAGAATTCTAAAAATGTTAATCGAGGAAAATGAATCTAAAAACGATACAATTACTAAAATTAGCCAACAGACATTAAAACAGTCACTGTAATAATATTAAATATGTTCAAAATGACAAAGAAATCACAGGTTTAGAAAGTTAAGTAAAGAACAGGCCGGGCGCGGTGGCTCAAGCCTGTAATCCCAGCGCTTTGGGAGGCCGAGGCGGGTGGATCACGAGGTCAAGAGATCGAGACCATCCTGGTCAACAAGGTGAAACCCCGTCTCTACTAAAAATACAAAAAATTAGCTGGGCATGGTAGCACGTGCCTGTAATCCCAGCTACTCAGGAGATTGAGGCAGGAGAATTGCTTGAACCCAGAAAGCGGAGGTTGCGGTGAGCCGAGATCGCGCCATTGCACTCCAGCCTGGGTAACAAGAGCGAAACTCAGTCTCAAAAAAAAAAAAAAAAGTTAAGTAAGAAACAAAAGATATTAATACCCAAATTCAAATTCTGTAGATTAAAAATAGAATGTTTGAGATGACAGACTGAAGTGGATTAGCAGCAGATTAGACACTGCAGAAAACAAGTAATGAAGGTAGAGACATAGAAGGAGAAAGTAACAAAATTGGAACACAGAGAGGACAAAAATAACAAAGGTAGTGAATAAAGTGTCAGTGTACCCTGGGCCAGTTTTAAACAGACCCAAATACCAGTTGTACTTAAAGACCCTAAGTGTAATTGGAATCTTTGAAGGATAGTAATGAAGGCAGACATAAAAATGGTTAATGTATTAGTGTCTGATAATTTCTAAATTGATAAAAACTACAAACCTATAGATTTAAGAATAATAATAAAATCCAAACACAGAGAAAAAAATGAAAAAAACTGTATCAAGCATATTATAATCAAATTGCTTGAAAATAATGATAAAGATGATACTTAAAAGTAGCCAAGTAAAAAGGACATATCACATATACAGTAAAAGACACAGGAACATAACTATTGAGTTTATGAAAAAAAGAGAATAAAGGATGAAGAACAACTATAAGAATCAAAGAGTTCTCAGAAAAAATGCAAGCCTGAAAATAGTGAAACAACATAGTAAGACGCTGATGGAAAAACAAAACAGTACAAAATTGCAGGCACACTCATAATCTATATCCAGATGTAATATTTTCCAAATACAAATGTAAAGCTCCCTTAACATACAAGTCTCAAAATAATTCATCAAGAGAAGACTTACACTACAAGCAAGGTTAGGAAAAAAAAGTGCCCAGATGGAATCTGATGTACACAAAGAAATCAAATAATGCAAACTGATAAATATGTGGGAATATAAAATATGCTTATTTTTCTTATTGTTTAAATATCTTTAAAGTGTAACTGACAGTTTCAAGCCAAAAGGAATAAAATTTACTATGGGCTCATAGCATCTGGAGTATTAAAAATGAGTATCACTAATAACACAATTCACTTACTGGTATAAATTTCTTATTTTAGAAGTGAAGTAGTGTATTACTTGAAGGTTGACTGTAAAAATCCTAACACATTGCCATAGGCAAAATTCTCAGATGGCCTCCAACTTTCCACCTTTTGTGGTTCATGCCCTGTAAAATATCTTCCCTTTTAAGCTGGGCGAAGCAGCTCACAACTGTAGTACCAGCACTTCGGGAGGCCGAGGCAAGTGGATCACGAGGTCAGGAGATCAAGACCATCCTGGCTAACACAGTGAAATCTCATTTCTACTAAAAATACAAAAATTAGCTGGACATGGTGGCACATGCCTGTAGTCCCAGCTATTAGGGAGGCTGAGGCAGGAGAATCATTTGAACCTGGGAGGCGGAAGTTGCAGTGAGCAGAGATTGAGCCACTGCAGTCCAGCCTGGGTGACAGAGTGAAACTCCATCTCATTTTTTAAAAAAAATCTTCCCTTTTAGTACAAATGTTCCTGGTCTTACATGCAGAGATGTCCAGATAAGCTCATCACAAGTTGAAAATACCATGTCAATTTACATTTTCAACTTACCTTGGATTTATAGGGAGATAATCCTATTATAAGTTGAAGAACTTACTGTGTATCAATTTGCATCATCAAAAAGTAGAAACATTCCAAATGGATGCATGGGAAGTCAGGCATTGTCTATATAGTCATGACTTGTGAATATATTGAAATATGCAATCTCTTTAGTAAGTTACAGTACCTGGAGAATGTTATGAGATAGTCACTCCATTATATAGTGTAACTTATATAACCTTACATTATATAACATAACGTGTATTACATTATATACAACTACCTTATAGCAGAATAAAGTAAGATTCTCCTATTGGCTTTAAAGAAGTAAACTCCCATGTTGTAATAGGGCCATAAGGCTAGGTAGTTAAGGCAGCTTCTAGTAGCTAAGACCACCCTAGACCAACTGCTAATAAGAAAAGCAATTCTTTTTTTTTCTAAACAGAATAAAATTATATTTATCATTTCAATATACGACTTTTGCATAACCAAAAAATAAACCACCACAGTAAAATGAATGAGAAAAAACATATTTGCAATTATAGACAAAATATTAACATCGTTAATCATAAATGAAGTCTTCAGATATCAGTACAAAGAGATTAACATTATAAGAGAAATGAAAATAAAAGGAACACAGGGAAATGGAATAGCACAAATGAGCTATAGGCTCTATGATGATATAGTTAACAAAATAGCTGAGAAAGTAATGTCATTATAAATTACATTATTGATCCTTTCAAGTATTGATTATCTGATGTTTGTACAGCTTTAGGAAATGAAGAATTTTCAAATACTGGGGAAACTTACTTCCCATGACAAGAAAAGTGATTCTTACAGCCTCTTGGAACTGAAGTTTGTCAATGACTTGAATAAGCCTAAAAGACGACTTCAAGAGCAAGATGAAAATGCAGTCTGGCTGATACCTTAATTTCTTCTGTAGAGTCCCTGAGCAGAAAACCCTTTTATGCCATGGCTAGACTTGAGATGCCAAAATGGCAAGACAATAAATAGGTTCTTAAGTAAGTCTCCAGTTTTGTGATACTTTATTATGCAGTAATGGAAATTAATACAGCATAGACTATAGATTGCCCATGAAAACACATAAAATAGAATTCTAGCTGAATTTCTCAACTTCAGCACTACTAATATTTTGGTCTAGAAAACTGTTAAGAGGAACTCTCCTGAACATGATAGGATGTATAGCAGCATCCCTCCACCAAACACAAGCCCATTCTTCAGTTGTGAAAAACAAATATGTGTCCAGACATTGCCAAATGTCCTCCTCAGGACAAAATCATGGTCAGCTAAGAACAACCAAGTTATAGCTGATAAACAAACAAGCAGATAAAATCCAATAATAAAATTATTTTATTTGTCAAAAAAAGACGAAAAGGAAAAACAATAAAGAATATGTAAGAAATACACAGAGCAAATACAAAGATGTACATTAATACATTAACATGTTAATAATTCCATTAAATGTAAATTATCTAAGCACCCTATTAACCAGAAGTGACAGTCTGGGTGTGGTGGCTCACGCCTACAATTCCAGCACTTTGGGAGGCCGAGGCAGGCAGATCACAAGGTCAGGAGATCAAGACCATCCTGGCCAACATGGTGAAACCCCGTCTCTACTAAAAATACAAAAACTAGGTGGTGAGTGCCTGTAATCCCAGCTACTCAGGAGGCTGAGGTGGGAGAATTGCTTGAAGCCAGGAGGCGGAGGTTACAGTGAGCCGAGACTGCCACTGCACCCCAGCCTGGTGCCTGGCAACAGAGCGAGACTCTGTCTCAAAAAAAAAAGAAGTGACTGTCAGGTTGAATAAAAAAGCAACCTTCTCACTATGAAAATGATTGACTAGGCCAGGCACAGTCACACCTGTAATCCCAGCACTTTGGGAGGCGAAAGTGGGAGGATCACCTGGAGACCCTCCTAATGTGGTAGGGAGTTCGAGACCAGCTTGACCAACATGGAGAAACCCTGTCTCTTAAAAATACAAAATTAGCCGGGTGTGGTGGTGCATGCCTGTAATCCCAGCTACTCGGGAGGCTGAGGCAAGAGAATCACTTGAACCCAGGAGGTGGAGGTAGCAGTGAGCTAAGATCATGGCATTGCACTCCAGCCTGGGCAACAAGAGTGAAACTCCATCACACACCAAAAAAAACACAAAACTATTAACTATACTAATTGTTCACCAGGATGTAGAGTACTGGAACTTTCCTGCACTGTCCCTTTGGATGTAAAGTGTCCAAACTCTCTGGAAATCAGTTTACTAGGTTCCTTAAATATTAAAAATACACCTATTTTATAAATATTCTTTGATATTAACTCAAGTGAAAGCATGTGACCATAGAAATATTTATATTTGAACATTTATAGTTACTTTATTTGTAACAAACTATAGAAATGATCCCTGAAAGTACAGTCTTTAGTTGCTTTATTTCTAACTAGAAACAGCACAAAAGACTGTTAACAGATAAATGAATAAATAATTGTGGCATAGCTATACAATAGAATATTACTTAGCAATCAAAAGGAAAAACTATATGAAGAACAACAGTGAGGAATCTCCAAAAATTGAGTTAAAGAAGGCAGATGAGAAAGGTTACATACTCTGCAGGTATACTTATACTGTGCTAGTTAATTTTCTGCATTGATCAGAGACCATGTAATTTGTAAAGAACAGATGTTTGTTTGACTCACAATTCTGGGGCTAGGAAGTCCAAGAAGAACATGGCATGGCATCTGGTGAGGCCATGCCATGGAAGGATATAGAAGGTTGGGGCAAGCATGCAAAACAGAGAGTGAATCTAGGTGAACTCACTTTTTAAATCAGGAATCCAGTCTTATAAGGGCATATCCTGGGACTTCATGGCCTACATAATCATGTTACTTTTAATGGCAAATCAGCAATTACCTTTGTACCAACCTCTAACAAACCCACTCTAGCAATAACAGCCTTAATCCATTCCTAAGGACAGGGACCTTTAAAAGCCCCACCTTCCCATAAACGTATACTGGTAATTAAATTTCAATATGAGTTTTGGAGGAGACATTCAAACCATAGCATAAACTTCGATCACATCTACATAAAATACTAGAAATTGCAGACGATATTAGAGTTATCTGTAGGAAAAGAACCAGTAGGATATACAGACATAGATATGAAAAAAGAGATTATGGAAATGGCTCATGTGATTATGTAGCCCAAAAAGTCCCAGGATATGCCATCCACACCCTGGAAAGTCAATGGTGTAATTCAGTCTGAGTGTGAAAGCCTGAGAATCAAAACTGATGGCGTAACTGCCAGTCTGAAGAGAAAGAACCTAAGGCTTGGCGTGGGGGGTCTTGGAGTCCGAAGGCTGGAGAATCAGGAGCTTGAATGTCCAATGCCTAAGGGCAGGAGAAAATGGATAGCGCAGCTTAAGAAGAGAGAGAAATTTCACCCCTTTCCTTCTTTGGGCTCTCACCACATTGGTGAGGTGGATCTTTATTTAGTCTACTGATTTAAATGCCAATCATTTCCAGAAACTGACATAGTCAGAAAAAATGTTTTACCAGTTTTCTGGATATCCTTAGCCCACCCAACTTGACAAGTAAAAATAATCATCAAAGGCCAAGAGCCATAGCTCATGCCTGTAATCCCAGCACTTTGAGAGGCCAAGGCTGGTGGATCACCCGAGGTCAGGAGTTTGAGACCAGCCTGGCCAATATGGTAAAACCCTGTCTCTGCTAAGGAAAAATAGAAAAATTATCTGGGCATAGCAGCACATGCCTGTATTTCCAGCTACTCAGGTGGCTGAGGCAGAAGAATTGTTTGAACCTGGGAGGCGGAGGTTGCAGTGAGCCAAGATCTCACCATTGCACTTCAGCCAGGGCGACAGAGCAGGATTCTGTCACCAAAAAAAAATTAATCATAGAGTAATCTATAGCGACAAAAAGTAAATCAGTAGTTGCCTGGAGATGTTGTTCAAAGGGTGGATTACCAAGTGGCAAAGGATGACTTCTGGATATGATAAATATGTTTATTTTCTTAAATTGTTCAATGTTTCGTGTCTACATAGGTAAAAATTAATCGAATTTTATATTTCAACTATATACAGTATATTGTATAATTATATCTCAAAAAGGTATAATTACCTATACCGAAGGTTTTTTTTTTTTTGAGAATTTTTTTTTTGAGACGGAGTTTCGCTCTTGTTACCCAGGCTAAAGTGCAATGGTGTGATCTCAGCTCACTGCAACTTCTGCCTCCTGGGTTCAAGTAATTCTCCTGCCTCAGCCTCCCGAGTAGCTGGGATTACAGGCACATGCCACCATGCCCGGCTAGTTTTTGCATTTTTAGTAGAGACAGGGTTTCACCATGTTGACCAGGATGGTCTCGATCTCTTGACCTTGTGATCCACCCACCTCGGCCTCCCAAAGTGCTGGGATTATAGGTATGAGCCACCGCACCCGGCCCCAAAAATTTTTTAATGAGAACTGAGGAGGAGAGGACACCCCGAGTCTAGCTGGTGAATACTCCTCTTATTTCTTTAGTAAAGCAGCTATTTTAGTAAAGAAATCCTTACATTTAAGAAAAATATCAAATTTCAGGTGATATTTTCCTATGAGTTTTGAGTAATTTTTGCACACGTTCCTGACCCTGCAACAATCCCTTTTCAAGGCCACAGATATTTCTTTGTATTGTTGAAGGCTTTTTCCACAACTCTTCACACCATTGTTGAAATTTAAACACCAGCCTTTTATTTCTCACCAGGGTAGGCATTCCCAGGCCACACTTATATTTCTACCTGAAACTAAAGATGTGTGTGTATGTGTGTGTGGAGGGTAGGGTGCAGGCACACACATGGGTGTGTGTGCAAGCTTTTCCTCCTCAATTAAGGGTACAGTCTGTGGGGAAAAAAAATCACACTTGGAGCTATCAATGAGCTCTGGTTTCCTGTTCTTCTGTTTTCTCTATTTCTTGCTTTGCCCTTTTTTTTCCTCCTTTTTGCTCTTTGCCTAAATGAAGAATCTAATCAATATGAAACTTTTATGATTCTTCTCATATTATTCTGTCATTTTTCTCATGGATGGCAAACACAAAATACTGACCTTTTCTTCTCTCTTGGGAAAGAAGAAATTAGAGAATGTTTCATTCTTCTTTTAAATTTTCAGTCTCCTCCTTGTAGTGCCTACACTCATTTTCATTCTGGCTCTTTCAAAAATAAAAATAGTAAGTAAAGTTTTTCAAGACTTAGATTGCTAAGTTGACCATTTTTGTGTATCTATAAACGGTACAGCTTGGAGCTGTGTAGAAGTGCACTGAGCTACGCTTCACATACACTTGTAAACATTTGCTGGCTATCATCTTTTTAATTTGATAGATACTGCTGTTTCGTCTGTAATATTTTTTGTTCCCTCTTGACATTTTTTATTAGTGATCTTATTGAGTTTTCTCAGAAGGAATTCTACAGCTCTAGATTTATTCTATCATCTTAATCATCTGGACATATATATGTTTCCATTGTGATCCCTTTATGTAAGTGCCATACATTTAATATTTTTACATTCTAATGTGTTTGTTGATCATATATTTTACAAAGGATTACATAGTACAAATTTTAAATTTTTATTGATGTACAATATGAATACATATTTTGAGGCTACATATGATATTTTGATACAGTCAAATAATGTGTAATGATCAAACCAAAGTACTTTATCTATCACCTAAATTTTTTTTATTTATGGTGGGAACACTCAAATTATTCTCTTTTAGTTTTTTGAAATATACAACACATTATTGTTAATTAAAGTTACCCTACTGAACGATCACACAACAGATCAACTTTATTCAAACTTGCATACAAAACTATACTTTTTATCATCACATTTTTAATTCTCAGAACTTGACTGTGAACAGAGAACTCAGCTCAGTGAGTATCATCAGAATTTCTGGCAACTTATTTATCAGTTTGAAATTAGTGTACTAAACTTTTAGAGATAAAATTGCTATGAAAAAAGTGCAAATACAGGGTCATATTTTTCACATAGTTAAATAGGAAATTTCTTTAATCATTAGAAACTTCATTTTTGTAAGTTTCCATATTTTGTTTGGTATTAAAATTTTTATTTTGAATAAGAAGAGCTGAGACTATCATAACTTTTATAGGATTACAATTTGAGGTTAATGAGAGAAAGTAAACATAACATGGCAGAATCTACATGTCAAATCATTCAATTTGAGAATTGTTTAAAGAAAACTAATATGTTTCAGAACTTATAAAATGTTAATTTAAATTATATGCCTGTTAGGAGAAGATGTATACTTATTACAGATTTGGTTAAAATTACATAAGAATGGTTGGAGTTAGATTGTAGAAGGGATTATAAAGCTTGGGGAAATATAGCATTTGTTTTCTTAGGCAATTGCACAGGAAGAGAACAAAATGTCATGCTTTAAATTGCTAAAAGAAGCAAATAGTTATGATTTAATACATATATCAATTCCAGTCTTGCCACTCACCTAGGAGGCAATGCCACACACACAAAATGTGACTGGTGAGAAGCTGAAACTTAAAAGGTTAATAGTTTACCCACATCATATAGCTACTTTGCATCACAATGGAATTTGTGTGAAAATTTGTCTGCCAAACTGCAAATGCATGTTCTTATTTAGGCTGCTGTAGAGCCTCCATCTATTACTGCAACAATTAAAGATATATATTTTAATAAAATAGTCAATGCACACATCTATGAAATATAACACGAAAGCAACTTAATACCATTTATCATTGAAGTACATGTGTATTTTTTTCAAATACGTATTTTACACATTTGGTCTGAATCATAACTTATAATTAGCTTACATTGACCTACTATCATCAGGCATGCTAAAAGAAAATTTAGATATTTGAAAGTTTACAAAAGGTTAATTGAAAAAATAAAATTTTTTAAATTGTCCATTTAACTGGCTTTAAGCAATTTAGGATTGAAAGCAATTATAGTGTAGGCTTTGAAGTATGTACTGACATAATTATGTGGACCATCACATTTTTCTCCTATTTGATGAAAAGAAAGAACTGGATAGAATTGGCTCAAAGGCAATGGTTTTTCTCCAGCAAAATAATACCTTAAGGGTTAAAGAATCGGGAGAGAGTCATCTAATAAGGTGCAAGCAGAGGTATGAAGTTAAGGCCATTTAATTGACATAAATGTGAAATGACTCTCTACTATAGCTAGTGAACATAATTACAGACCATAGCTAAGGGGGTATGACTCTGGAAAGTATGCTTTTGGTGAGGTACTTCCTATTCTTATTTTAGAGAGAGAAGAGGATGAGAAAGAGAGAGCTAGATCTTTTTTGTTTTTATTAATAACTTACCATTCTATTTTGTCAAGTATATATCAAGATACAATTACCAACACATGAACATGCAAATCTACACTTAAATATTATTAGATCAAAGTCATCTAAGGTTTAAATGTACATATACAACCATGCAAACGATGCATTATCTTGGAACTGTGAAAAAAGAACTGAAAAAATATAATAAAAGGTATAATCTGAACTGGGAACATTTGTCTACAAAGAGCTGAAGCTGCAAAACAACTCAGTTATATTACAGCTTCAAAAGGATATATATGGAAAGATTAATTTGTGTGATGAATTTTAATAAAAGCTAATAAACACTCTGTATCTGAATGAAGAAAACCCTTATGATTAAACATTTTCAGTCCCAAAGTGTTATATTTGATATTATGCAGAAGTGGCATTTTAAAGTATTTACCCATTATCAGCATACATTGCGTTTCCTTAATGATATTGTAGATTTCCTTTTTAATTTTAAATCACAACCACAAACTTGATCATTAACCTATTAGGTTACCTCCTGTTGCCCAAATATGAAGCAGGATTACTGTATTTCTTTTTATTGCCTACATTGCATTTTATTCATATCCCTAGTTTAGTAGCTGTCATATTTTACTTTAAGGTTTTCAAGATTCTAATAAATAGTACTGTGAACTTTCTGAGACCAATACTGTGTGCTTTATTTTTGTCTGTATTTTGATAATGAGAAAAATGACTAATTTCTAAGAGGACTTCCATAAATATTTATTAGAATACTTAAATGTATTGTAATTGTTTCATAGTTTACTGAATTATATTTGGTCAAGTTGTTCAATATAAACACCATTTCTACTTAGCCATTCAGAAAACCAATGTCCTTATTATAATAAAAGGGTTGCAACTATGAAAAGAAGTGCAACAAACAGCTTCTTAGTCTCTCTTTCTTGCCCACACAGACACACAAACATACAAATGCACACCTACATTCACAGGTTCTCCCACCTGGAGGTATTTATTTAATGTAATATTTACCTAGAGTGCCTTTCTCTGTTACTACAGAGAAAGATAAAATTCCACTGTCCTTTAAGATCTAATAAAAACTCATAAAATCTTCAGATTCACTGTTGTATTTCTTACAGATATACTTTCTCCTCATTTTATTTATCATAATATATCTGAGGAGTTCACAAATGTTATCATTTAACACTTGGTTGCCATCTAATGTTTTCCAAAAATCCTTAGTGTTTTTCTTGCTTCCTTTTTCTACCTTACTTCCTATACATCCAAACTGATGACAGGCCCTGCCAATTTCTATCTTCTCAATCAAGTACAGACCGTAATGAACATAGTGTATAAAGAGTAGTTTAAAGCAGCCTAGCAAAATATGTCTTCCTTTAATCAAGCTCCCCATTCTACCATCTAAAATTTAACAGCTCACAATTTGGTAAGAAAGATAAAGCTTTTACCAGTTATCAAATGATAAAATATAGATTATATAATGGTAATGATTTAAGTTCTTAAAAAGAGAATGATAAAATTTGCTAACTTCTGCTTATGCCTTTGGCATTAACAAAGATTAAATTTATTTAAGTTTTTCAATATAGTTGATTAGTTAATTATCATGTACTCTAATATAAATATGTTTTTGTTTTCATTGATCAATTCTACATACATTATGTTAATTTTTTAAATGGAAACTAATAGGTGAAGATTTAATTCCAAAATAATTATAGAAGAAATACATGTTTAAAAAGATAGTCTCTTTGATGGAAAGCATAACATAAATATTTTAAATAGAATCAAATTATTTTAACAAAAAAGTGTACTAATTACCTTGCTTTAGGCACCCATCCAATTCCCTATCACATTTTCATTTTATGAGATAAATTGTGTAATCATTAGTTAAACTTAAGAAATCCAAAATAATTCATCAAAGAGGAAAATAAATAAAATGTAATTTGCAATAAATCAAGAACTCCGATATATTCAATTATTAGCTGAAAAGGAAAAATTTTACTTTTAAAGAAAGCTATTATTCTAAAGAAAACTCAAGCCATAATCTTTGTATGTAGGGTGAAACAAACTTAATAATGAGATACGGAAATTGGAAACACAAAGAAAAAAAGAGAAAATCTTATTTTTTATTTGGTGTTCTGCAACAGTGTTTGCCACTTCTAAAATATTGTGTCAAATCTTTTGAAAGCCTGAAACCTCAGAGGAATTTCTATGACAGAGGAGACAAAAGTTGACAAGAAAACGTCCACTTGTTTGGTGGGTGATGATCATCTGTCTTCTTTTTGACATTGCCTTTTCTGCAACTCATCCTTTTATCTCCATTTTTTTTGGCAAAAGAAATAAAACTGATTTCAGTTAAATATATCAAGTATCACTTGTTAAAATATATAGACATTTCAACACTATATTTATGTAAGTAAATGAAAATATACTGAAGAAAATCATCATTCTTGGGTTACTCACACAGAGGTGAATATACAGTATTTACAAATAAAGAATATAAATTAAAATAATTTAAAACATAGAATTATGTCGGGAAAAGCAGCAAAGGGAAAGGACTTACAGAGTGCCTGCATAGATTGGTTATGAGTAACATATAAATAAGGAACAATAAATCGTGGAAGGCTGCAGGAGGCCTCTGAGGAGGAAGGCCTTTCCATGCTTCATGTTCCAGTGCAGGGTGACCTGGGCTCTGTTTCCATAAACATTGTGCTCAAGGACATAAAACCCCTTCGTAGCAATATGACATAGCCACACTTGGAGGCTCCTTTTAAGGACCATGTTCCACCAATTGCACATTGATAATAAGCTAGAGATAACCACATGTGCTTGTTTTGGAAAACACCCAAACTGCCACTGTCATCAATCCTTAGGGTAACATACCAGTTCTGACTCACTGATTCACTCCACCATCACATCACCCTCTCCCAACCATCACTCCACCCCTACCCTATATATCAAAGTGATTGTAATCAAAAATAGTGTGGATGGTCAGAGCTTGGGACCTTCACTGCCTCTTCCAGAGTAATAAGTGATGGCCCCCTAGGTCCCACTGTCTCTCTTAATCTTTTTTCTCATTCCTTTGTCACCACCAAACTCAGGGTACCCGTAGGTGATGTAGGGCTGGCTCCCTACAGAATTAATCAGCTTATTTTTTAAGCCCTAAGCCTATTTACCTACTTCCAAGTAAATCATGAAGATATTTCTTATAATATTATAACTATAATATATATATACAAATACAAAGATAATACTAATTCTTATAAATGCTATGATTTACAGTCTTTACCTGTAATGTTCCTTTCACTTAAAATTTTGCACACATCTGATAATGTATGTCCTTCCTATGTTCCTTCCTATTCTTAAGGAATTAGTTTCTTTAAGAAGTCCTCACTAACCAAATTATAATATATCTTGATGTGAAGATCCAAACATGACATTTCTAATTTAAGGATATCTCAAGGTAATCAAATGTAATCATACAAACGCACAAGAACTTTCTTCAGTTCTAGTTGTAACAGCTACTCTGTCACACCACTTTTCAAGAACAAGTAACTTCAACCACATATTATATCTAATTTTAAAATACTGTTATTTCTCAATCCAGTGAAACACAACTCTGTCTACAATAATTTATAAAAGGTAATTTGCCATAATCTCCAGAAAGCTTCATATCATAATTTATTTAATTAAGTTCATATCTGCTATCATTTGCAGAATTTAATACTAAGAATTATTCCTTCTCTTTTGAGGACCTCCCCTCCATTGGCTGATTCTGACATAAAAAATCAAGAGCCTCTTGTTATCCTCAAGTGCAAATCTCACAGGCACTTTAACTTACGTCTAGAACTGTACTCACAACCTTGTCTGTCATCTTGACCCTCTTCCAGCATTTTCTATCACAGTAAATGTATCAGAACCTCCCAGTTCAAGGTGTAAAGGTAGTATTTAGCCTTCACATTTGCTCTTTTCCCCTTTTCTGTCCACATGTCCAATTAAATGCAAAATCACTTTGTATTTCCCTTCTAAACAGCTCTTGAAACTATTCATTTATTCGCGTTGCCACTACCGTACTGCAGGTCAACACATTCCCTTAACTTTATTAAGGTAGTAACCATGCACACTTACTTATGCTCCAGTCTGTCTCAGCAAATAAAAGGTGATTTAAAAATAACATTTTAGCCATTAATCAATTACCATTTAACGTGAAAAGAATTCAAGAACAAAAGGAAAGCTAAAAGAAAAAATTAAATATTCAAAACTAGCAAATACAAAGAAATCCAAATATTTTAAAAATAAACTCAAAGGCCGTATGTTATCCTATCACATTGCATATTTCACCAGCCTCATCTCATGTAATTTTTCTCTACAGTAGTAATATACTCTTTTTCTTTACATCTGAAAAAAATACTGTTTTCCTTTTTTTCTTCATTTTTTACACGAAGTCTCATTCTGTTGCCCAGGCTGGAGTGAAGAGGTGTGATCTCGGCTCACTGCAACCTCCATCTCCTGGGTTCAAGTGATTGTCCTGCCTCAGCCTCCCCAGTAGCTGGGATTACAGGCACATGTCACCACATCCTGCTATTTTTTGTAGTTTTAGTAAAGATAGGGTTTCACTACATTGGCCAAGATGGTCTCTAACCCCTGACCTCATAATCCGCCCACCTCAGCCTTTCAAAGTGCTGGGCTTACAGCACTGGCCCCCAAAATACTGTTTTTCCATTTGAACTTCTCGTTGCTGTTGTTGTTGTTAAATTTAACTCACTACTTTGCATATTTCACCTTAAATTGACCTCAGAAGTTCTTAGTGTCAAAATCAAAACAAATCTTAAAGTCAAATATAATCATATAGTGCAAGAAAGAAGGCACTTTTGCTTGTTAAGTTGTAAAAAGTTCATTGAGAATTCATGATCTTCCAAGATACACTCTCTGGCTTTGTCATTGTTAAGGTGAACCAATCGTTAACTGCAAACACATTTTTGTGCACCATCAAACTCAGGAGCACCATTAGTTTTCAGATTTTTGCCACTAAACTATTTGCTACTAAGAAAACAAGAAATCCTTGGAGGGTATTTGGTCCCACAGGTTGGACCAAGGAAGTCAAAATGAGTCTGAAATATACTATCATCACCAGAACTAGAAATGCTCTGCAGTAAAGCACAGAGCAGTGGTAAGATGAAGTAGGCCTCTAAAGGGGCTTCTTTTGTTGTAACCTGTAATAAGTGGAACTTTAAATAATAATAGTAATGATGTTAATCAAAACAAGGTAACATTATAAAGCCTCATGAATTCATAATGAGATTCTACAAATTCCAATATACAATATAGACATAAGACAGTTATATACAAAAAGTTGATTATATTTATTTATAAGTGTTTATTTTTGTTGATATTAGTAAGTGGGAAAATAGTGTTGCATATATTTTGCTTCCCTTGCAAAATATATGGCAGGTTTATACATTTCTTATTTCTATTGTATAAAAAACAGAGAATAGTTAAATAAAACTTATGAGTGAGCCACTCGGTTTTGACAAATAGGATTCACAAGAATGAGCCAGGTGAATCAACATTAGAGTTCTTGTATGGTATATTTACAGAAAGTGATGCATCATATACAACATGTAATTAAAGGATGATTTCAAGAATGTGTTCCCTATCATGAAATACCAAAATATTCTAAAAAAAGGCAATATGAAAATTCATTCCCACATTTTTTTAAAGAAGAAAATTCTAGGGGCCCTACTAACTACAATAAATTATGAATAAGAAATATGTACACTTTAAAATAAAACTAAATATTAGGTTAAATCTTTTTTTAGTATAGTACAATGTTGACTTCAAAATATGACTAATTTAGTTACCCAGCTATGTAAACTTAAAAAACATACAAACACATATTTATTGGAAACAAAGAGACACAAAATTATGACTGATATTTAAGACAAAATACAATGACCCATTATGTAACAAATAAAATTCTGTGACAAGAGACATCGCTTTCTCTACTTGAGAACAAGTACCTATGACTCGAGCAGGATTCTGTTAGGAATAAAACAGATTCTACATTGCTGTAGGCTTTTGTTTTGTTTTACTTGTTTGTTTTTGATTTGTGAAAATATAGGGCTAGGCATTCAAATAAATAAAAAAATTATATAACAAAGTACATTTAACTCCATAAAATAATAAAGCAAAATTAGATAGTGGTTGAATTAAAATCCATGATAGTTAACTTTCCTGTAATGATCTTGTACATTGATAGCTTTGTATTCATTGTAATATTGCATGGACATTTTTCTGTTTAAGAGTTTGAAACATTTAGTGAATAAACAATATTGTCACAAGATCTTTAGGGTGTCTCTTCACCAGCCAGTCAGCAGTGCCTCTGCTTGGGTTTTGCTTGCACCTGCTGGGCTCATTCTGTCCACTCAGCCCAGCAGGCTACACTCAGCTTGCCCTACCAGCTCAAATCCCATGCCTGTTGAGGGTGGACCAGGAACAACACAGTGAGGGGTGTGTGAGTGAGCAAGCACAGGGTTCGATCACTGTGAACAGCCAGGCATGCCAACTGCAGCAGGATGGGCAGCTCCAAGTGCCGACAGAGGCACCAGGTCTGTGCAAGGCTGTGGCTGGACCAGACATACTGCAAGTGCTTCCACCATGGGCACCAGTGTCTGGACAAGGAGAAAACGGTGGCATCACAAAGCTTGGTGATACCAGCAATTGCAGAGCCCCAAAGAGGGTTTTATAGCAAGTCACATCCCTGGCTCAGGGACCCTCAAGGTCTGTGATCCCAGAAGGGCCATGGCTTTTCTCTCCTCATCACACTCAAAGTGGCCAGCATGGGGAGCATTTCAGCTCTGTTTGTGTTAAACAGCTCTTGAAAGCCCTCCATTTGTCAGATCCATGTCAAAGGATGAGGTACATGGACAACTGGAGGGTGAGCAAGGTGGAGAGGAACTTCATTGGGCAACAGAACAGCTCTCAAGACTTTCCACCCAGGAGCCTGTCTGCCTCCCGCCACCAATATGTTGTCCACAGAGCCCAGGTTGTTCATTCCGCCTGCAGGCCCTCACTGAGCCACCATCAGCCTCCCCGCACCGCCATGCTCGTCAGCACCCAAAGTCTAGAGCGGGCCAATGCAGCAGGAAGATTCACTATAGAAATTGACTCCACCAATTATAGAAGCCAGTAAGTCCCACAATCTGCTGTCTGCAAGCTGAGAACTAAAACAGCAGGTGGTGTAATCAAGTCATAGGCCAAAGTCCTAAACACCAGAATGAGGGTGAGGTCAGGTGGAAGAAGTGAACGTGGTTTTCCTTCAGTAAGTCTACTGATTCAAATGCTAATATTTTTCAGAATCACCATCACAGAAACACTCTGAAATAATGTTTTATGTCCATCTTTGTATCTTTCAGCTAAGTTGATACATGCAATTAACCATCACACACTACAATCGTGTCACTAAAAAATAAGGATATAAAGGATCAGATTGGTATTATTAACAGATAATAATTACTCCACAACCACATAATCACTTTAAACATAATTCTGATAATTAATTTTACTTTTGTCATTGATGACCCATGGTAGCCATTAATAAATGAGGAATGATGTAACAATAAATATTGCCACATGCTCTAGTGGATAATGTCAGGCATGGAATCTTCATGTAAAGAGTTAAAAAGAGTCTTGACAGTTACAACATATATTTTCAGAAGATTATTTGACAACTGTTTTGTAAATATGTCTTCTAGAGTAGACCATAATATATTGTATACATTAATCTTTCAGTGAATCCTAACCATTAATATACCATTAATGCGTATACCACAAAAGGGCTCATATTTCTCTTACTATAACACTTTAATGGTGAGTGCACTCAAGTGTCAGCTTGCAATATACAGTCAATTTATTTAATATTATGAAACAATTTATTTGCAAAGTATACCAAACTTTCAACTAAAATAATAAATTAGAGTGTATATGGTTTAGCTCTTGCAGTTTCTCTTAAGGAAATATTCTCATTTTGCTTTCTTTAGTCCTCTAAATGTGTTTTTTATACTGGATATATATACTGGCTATATATATGCATATATATATTCATAAATATTGGCCATATATATATAAAACACTAATAAATAAAAATTTACAAAATAAAAATATTTTTGCTGTTCATAAGCTGATAAAATTTTATGTCATTTTGAAACCTCATTGCAAATCTATTTCTACAAAAATATACATCTCCAATGCCAGTTTCAACACAGATAGGATTTTTCTTATTTTTTCATAATAATTTTTTATAATATACAAAAATAATATACAAAATGACATTACATATATTTCTGCTCCAAATTGCTACCAGTCAGAAATATAACCTGTGTTTTTTTATGTCAGAAAAGAGTCGATTTAGTTTAATGTAACATTATTTTATATGATCATGAAAAGATCTATAATGGGAAAATTACCAACAATGCAATACTATATTTGAAATATTTCAGAGATCATCTGGAAGGCAAATGATAATGAGTATAATACTGGGAAGCAAGTGACAGCTACTCAGTGGAGTATACCATAAGAAAAGTAAATGTCTTGCTAAATGTAATAGAGAAATTAAAAACACTATCTGAAGACATAATGAGTACTAACAGTTAAATATCTGAGATGGCTGACAGAAAAGTAGAACAGCTGCAGCTCAGATATCATAAGAAACTTGAAAGTTATCTGAGAGAAAATACTTAACTATTAAAAACTAAAAACAAAATTAGAGAAAGTCATCTTGAAATAAATAATAAAAGCATGTTGCCTTAAATATATTTGGTGGCATATGCACAAGCATATACTACTCAATGGATAAATATAATTAAATTTTCTACAGAGCAGAGCATATCTGTCTACAATGATTTATATTCTCTTTCTTGCTCTCTTTTCTAAAATGTACAATGAACAGTTTCAAAAGACAATTTACAAAGAATGTTGTCCTCTTCTGAGGATTCAAAGGTGAAGAAGACCAAGTTTTCATACTGAAAAAAAATAACTATTATAAGTGAATATTGACATTGTCACATTTAAAAAGTATTGACAATATAAATTCAATATGTAAAAATACTCAGTGTAAAAAAAAAGGTGCCACTGAGATTGGAATAAAATTTTGTAGGAATGGTAAAACATTGTAGAAAATTTGGAGGAAATTCATTAACAAGTGACATGTCTTGTATGTCTTCATATATAAATAGGACAGCTTATTGACAGTCAATGAGAAACAAAGGTGTTGAAAATGGAAATGTTTGTTTAGGAGACTTTAAAGGGTAAGCAGTGGTTTAAAATGTTTTCATGATGTAGAGGCTATCCTGTATACTGGCAGAGTTGAAGTTAAATATTCAGGGAGCAGATGATGAAAGTTTCATACTTCATATGCCACACCAAAAATTATTATGTGTAGTCGATGAGATGCCTTAGAGGATTTTAAGTAGGAGATTCATACCAACAGATTCAAATACTGGATATTTAACACTGTGGAAAATGTATGAAGACTTGTCAAAGGCTGTTAGAATAATTTGGCAAAATCATAATGCCTTTAATTAATGTATGGCACAGAGCAGAAAAGAAAAAGAGTCGATGCAATAGACATTTGAGAAGGATGGCCAACTTGGCAACCAATTGAAAGAGGTAAGTGAAAGACAAGGAGAACCTAAGAATAAGATAACCTTTACCAATAAACAGATTATCAAGCCTGTTTTTTTCTGAGACTTACAAATAATAAATAGGAGCTCCAGGAAGGTAATTTGAGTAAATTTACATTGTTTTCCATACTATTAATTGGTTTTTAAAATTTTTAAGCAGCAGAATAATTTTATCACAATCAGTAGTATGATGCTTGATTATATAAATTACTATGACATTTTTCTGTTTAAACAAGAATGTGGTTCGACTGGCTTTAGGCCATCTATATTCACCTTGTGCATAATGCAAAGCCCTTCAAATGCTTCTGCAGAACTTTGTATCAAATTTTAAATAAATAGTAAATTGAATAATGCATCATACACATACCTCATGTACACATAAGATATGTGTGTGCTGCTGAAGTTTCTAAAATTCTCTTTACAAAGTAGAAAATTTAAAGTATATATGTGGGGTAAAATTAAAATTATTTCTCAATTCTGGTCTTCTTAGCATAGATCAAGTACTCTCTACACCACCATGCATGGCATTTTCTTATTTCAGTGTTAAATATTTGGAGTTAGACTTGTTTACTTAGCTCTGTTACGATATAATACTTACTCATATTCACAATCATTTATCTCATCCTCATCCTTACTTTGAGTGACCGATATTCATTGTATAAAACTTCTAGCAAGAAGGAAAATACTGTTTCATTACTACCTATGCTACTGTCTGTTGCTATCTATGATGTACATAATTGCAACAAATTAATTCCATTTGGCATAATTTTATAGGACCTTTCAGAAGAATGAAAATTGAATTGTTCTGTTAGATCAATCAAGCATCAGGTCATCTGGAGTCCAAACAAATTTAATCAGAGCAAGAATCTTTTCAGCAGACTTTATGCCTATATGCCTGCCAATTTAATTGGATCATGTTTTTTTCCCCCTGTACTCATGTACCTATGCATACGCTTTTAAATTATGCTCACAAATTTATTTTTCTGTATTTTGCATGGCTTATTTAATTGTATCTAAATTTAACTTGAATTTTCAAGGTATGATTGAGAGAAATTTTTAGAAATAGGTGGAAATACTAATTAAACAGAAGAAAAGGCTAAAAGCCAACATCTTAGCCCTTTTTACCAGACATGAAATGAGAAAAGTGATTGTAAATTCTGAAATATGTGTGAATGATTGTTCAAATTAAATTGACAAGGAATATAAAAACTCTGTGCCAAACATAAGCACAATAATCTCTGGAAAATTTAGTGAGAAAAACATATTGTCTTTTTTTTACCCTTTATTTTTTACTTTGAATTCCTTTGGATACATAATAGTTGTATGTGTGGTATTTTGATACAAGCATACAATCTATAATGATTAAGGCAGGGTAATTAGGACATTCATCACCTCAAACATGTATCCAATATTTGGGGAATATTTCAATGTACTCCTCTAGTTATTCTGAAATATACAAAAACTACTGTTAACTATAGTCATCCTATTGTGCTGCCAAACACTAGATACTATTTATTCTGATTGTATTTTTGTACTTATTAACCAACCCCCATTTCCACTCCTCCCCACTACACTTCCCAGCTTCCTTTACGCATCATTCTATTCTCTATTTCATGGGTTTATTTATTTATTTTTAGCCCCCACATATTAGTGAAAATATTTGATATTTATCTTTCTGTGTCTGGCTTATTTTACTTAATATGATATTCTCCAGTTGTATCTATTTTGTTGCAGATAAAGGATTTCATTATTTTTATGGCTGAATAATATTTCATTGTATATATGTATTACTTTTATTTATTTATTCATTCATTTCTTAATGGAAACTTGGGTTGATTCCATATCTTGGCTAGTGTGAATAGTGCTTCAAAAACATGGGAATCTAGGTATCTCTTCAGTGTACTGATTTCCTTTTTTAGATATATGTCAAGCAGTGGGATTGCTGGATCATATGGTAGTTCTATTTCTAGTTTTTTTTCCAGAAACCTCCATACTGTTTTCCAGGGTGGCTATACTAATTTACATTCCCACCAACAGTATATCGGCATTCCCCTTTATCTGTGTTGTGTTATTGTTTTGTATTTTTGATAAAAGCCATTTTAATTGGGATGAGATGATGTCTCATTGTGGTTTGGATTTGTATTTATAATTAGTGATGCTGAACATTTTTTATACTTGTTGAAAAGATATCTATCATATCTTTTCAAAAGAGAAGCCATTTGATTAATTTGATAGCCACAATCATTACACCTATTTGTTTTCTAGGTTGTAATTTTGCCTTAAAAATCATCATTGTACAACGATGATTATTTCAATACGGTCATTTCATGTCTAACAAATTAGGGCAAAACAGGAATTGAGAGTAGAACAAATCATATGAATCAAAGGAAACCTGTTCAAATGGTTATTTTATGTTGAACAAATTAGGGCAAAACAGGAATTGGTTTTTTGGTTATTTCATGTTGAACAAATTAGGGCAAAACAGGAATTGAGAGCAGAACAATCATATGAATCAAAGGCAACCTGTTCAAATGACAGCTTCTCCTTTGTATTTATTTATGAAAAGGCTATAGAATTAAAGATATTTATTAAAATTGAATGCTGTTTACATAATATAATGCTGCATTTATGATATACATTATTTTTATAATTCAACCCAAATTTGTATAAAAGGTGTTTAGCTTTTTACTAGTAATTGATAGGTGCTATTTCATGAATGAATTTCAAATTATATATAATTTCTTAATAACAATATTTTTTATTTCTCAGTTTTGTTACTTTTTAAAAATTGAAAGACCAATTTTATTTTAAAATTTTACAAGATACCAAAACTTTATTATCTTAAATAATTATAAAATTTAAAGTCTGATCATTTACATTTTAGTAATTTGAAATTATTTGCATATTGTTTAAAAAATGTTGAAACAATATTTAGAAAACTTGTTTTAGACTTAGTCAATTTTCAGCTATATAATTCACAAACATGGCAAATTATTATTTTATATTTCAAGATTTAAGATGACATTAACATTAGAGGCAAATAATAAAAGACAAAGATGAGCTGGTCCCATTACCTGGAGGCACATTCATCCTTCAAAACAAGATCTGTCACATTTTAGGTGGATGGCATTTTGCAGTTATTTAAAGTTTATAATTGAAACCAAAAGCAAATAGAAATTAGACATAGAAATATCTAATTCTTTTTTTTAGTTAAACATAAGGATTGTATATTTGTATCAGTGGATCACTTGCCTGACATATTTGATTTGCTACTTATACATAAAACTGTCAATCTAAAATGAAATCAATGTGTAAATTACCATACAGACCATAGACATAAAAGTGTGAAATAAAATTTTTAAATTATCATTACAATTGCTTTAAAACACATTATCTGATTTCTTGAGTGTTTTATTGTAGGGCTTTCTAAAAATGTGGCCATTTTGGCTTAAATTATACATTACTGTTCAGTTTTCAGCAGTCATAGAACCTGTTGTAAGTTATAATCCAACCCAATGTGATTATTTAGTTCACCATATAAAACCTATTTATGCATCCTTGATTTAGATAAAATTGTAGAAAACTTCAGTGGCAATTAACCAGTAACTTATTTCAATATGTCACAATCAGAAATGTGCTTTGGAATCTTTAGTCAAAGATTTTATGTTAATGCATTTCCAGTATGTGTATGTGTATCTGTGTGTGGGTTTGCATGTGTGTATCTGAGCTGAACTAAATTTGATTTTATATTGTAATAGTTAAAATTAAATAGAAGAATATTGTCATATGCTGATGAATTAGGTCTGAAATATATATTAGGTCTAAAAGATATCATATTTATTATGCAAAATATATATTTTAAACATAAAAATGATGCATGATTTATGATATGTATTATCTGTTATCTACTTAAATAAATTTTTTATTTTTAATTTGAGAAAAAATGGTCACATGCATTAATTGTATCTAAGATGAGTTGAATATTTGGCACATGAATAAGTTTTAGTTTTATTTAGAACTACAACTTTAAGTAATAAAAAACATTTTCTATCATTTTATTTTGTTCTTGGATAAGGCCTCTTGAAGCTCTCTTGCCTAGTCAACTTTGTGGTTCAGGAATAAGTTTTAATGTCTTTAGTAGGGATAGTAACTTCTTCAAATCTTGAATACTCTTCCTCCTCTATAATGTAATAACCTACATTTAGCTGTACAGGTAATGCTTTAGAGTTGACTATATTTTGCAGCCTCTCTTACTTCAAAGCATAATTATATACATAAATGATGGTAATGGTGATGTAGCTTAAATTTCAGAATGTATACTGAAAGGGAGTATACTTCCACTTTCCAATATCACTTTGGGAGACTTATTGGTGGCTAAGCAGTTATCTTGGTACATGAGATAAGGTTCTCACCTTTCTACTGGTAAAATAATAAGTTAAGACACAAGACTTCTGTATACTTATGATAAAAATATGCCATTAAGTGTATGCCTATGTCTTAGTTTGTTTCCTGATGCTATAAGAAAATACTTGAGATTGAGTAAGTTATAAACAATAGAAGTTTATTAGCTCATGATTCTGGAGGCTGGGATGTCCAAGAGCATGATGCTGATATCGGGTGAGGGCCTTCATGCTGTGTCATCCTATGGCAGAAGGTGGGAAAAGAAGTGTGCTCACAAGACGGAGAAAGGAAGCCAAACTTACCTTTTGATCAAGAACTCACTATCATGATAAACAAGCCACTCCTATAACAATTACATTAATTCATTTTTGAATTAAGACGATTCATGATCTAATCACCTAGTAAAGGTCCAATCTTTCAACACTACTAAAATGGCAATTAAACAATATAGTGGCTTGTACTTATAGTCCAACTACTTGGGAGGCTAAAGCAGGAAGATTACTTGAGCCTAGGAGTTAGAGGCTGCACTGATCTTTGATCAGGCCACTATACTCCAGCCTGGGTAACAAAGCAAGGACGTGGAAAGAAATGAAGGAAGGAAGGAAGGAAGGAAGGAAGGAAGGAAGGAAGGAAGGAAGGAAGGAAGGAAGGAAGGAAGGAAGGAAGGAAGGAAGGAAGGGCAGGAGGGAGGGAGGGATGAAAAAAAGAAAATAGAGAGAGACAAGGAAGAGAAAAACAGAAAAGGCAGGATGAGGTGGAGTAAGACGGCCAGATAGAACTCTCCAGCTATAATCCCCAAACCAATTATAAGAACACCAAATAGAACAACTATGCAAACAAGAAAACAGCTTCATACAAACCAAAATTTGGCTCAGTCACAGTGGGGTAGAGCAGCAAGTGAGTACCTGTGGTCCTAGATTCCAGGTCTTGACTCCTAGGTGGCATTTGTAGACTTGTCCTGGGCCAAAGGGGGAGCCTACTCCCCTGAAGGGAGAGACCTAGGCCTGGTAGCACTTAGCACAGCTGGCTGAAGAACCCATGGGCTTTGAGTGAACATTGACAGTAACTAGGGAGTACTTGCGGCAGGCTTGAGAGAGTGTTGGCCACAGAAAAAGAATCCTTCTGCTTTAGGAGAGGACATGGAAAAGTGGGAAGGACTTTGTCTTGTGGGTTGGGTGCCAGCTTAGCCATAGTAAAATAGAGAAAAAAGTAGATCCTTAAGGTTTGTGACTCCAGGTCCTGGCTCCCAAACTGCATTTCTGAACACCTGAACTGGGGAAAATTTGCTGCCCTGAAAGGAAAGACAAAACATGGACACAATCGGACACATGCTGACTGAAGAGCCCTTGGGCCTTGCATAAACAGTCCTGGTAGCTATGCAGTGGTTTCCAAGGGCTTTGCATGAGACAGAGTGCTGTGCTGGGCTTCAGTTCTGACCCAGTGCAGTCCCAGTGGAGGTGGCCACAGGGATGCTATGCCATATTTCCCCCAGCTCGACACAGCTCAGCATGGAGAGAAAAACTGCATTTGTTTGGGGGAAGATAAAGAAAGAGAAAAAGGTATCTTTCTGGTAATTTAGGGATTTCCCTCAGATCTTACCCAAGACCCACAAGGTGGTACATTTTGGAGGCTACAAAAGTCACCGTGTTACTTAGCTTAGGGTGTCGCCCTTATGCAGAGACAACTGCCGTGACAAAGATTTAGGTCACAACACAAAATTCCCTTTGGATACATTGAAAGTCCTTCCAAGAAGGAAGAATACAGACAAGCCCAGATTGCAAAGACTATAATAAATTCCTAACTCAGCAAGGCCCAGACATCAATGAATACCCCAAACCATCAAGACAGTCTAGGAAAACATGATCCCACCAAAGGAACGATATAAAGCACCAGTGACCAATCCCTGAGGGATAGAAATATGCGACCTTTCAGACGAGAATTAAAAATAACTGTTTTGAGGTAGATAACAAAATACAAGATAAGATACATAAGACATTTAGAATCATTTCAGCTATATTTTATAAAAAAATTAAAATAAATTTTGAAAAACTCAAGCAGAAATTTGGGAGCTGATTCTGCACATCAAAAGAATCTATAATCAGAGTAAACAGGCAACCTATGAAATGAAAAAAATTTTTTACAATCTATCCATCTAACAAAGGACTAATATCCAGAATCTACAAAGAACTTAAATAAATCAAAAAGTGGGCAAAGTATATGAATAGACACTTCTCAAAAGAAGACATTTATGAAGCCAACAAACATGAAAAAAAACTCATCATCACTGATCATTAGAGAAATGCAAATCAAAACCACAATGAGATACCCTCTCAGGCCAGTTAGAATGGCGATCAGTAAAAAGTCAGGAAACAGCAGATGCCAGAGAGGATGTGGAGAAACAGAAATGCTTTTACACTGTTAGTGAGAGTGTAAATTAGTTCAACCATTGTGGAAGACAGTATGGTGATTCCTCAAGGATCTAGAACCAGAAATACAATTTGATCCAGTAATCCCATTACTGGGTATAGGCCCCAAGAATTATAAATTATTCTACTCTAAAGACACATCACATATGTGTTTATTGCAGCAATGTTCACAATAACAAAGACTTGGAACCAACCCAAATGCTCATCACTGATAGACTGGATAAAGAAAATGTGGCACATATACACCAGGGAATACGGTGCAGCTGTGAAAATAGGATTTCATATTCTTTGCAGGTACCATGGATGAAGCTGGAAACCATCATTCTCAGCAAACGAACACAAGAACAGAAAACCAAACAATGCATGTTCTCACTCATAGTGGAAGTTGAACAATGAGAACACATGGACACAGGGAGGGGAACATCACACACTGGGGACCGTTAGGGATAGCATTAGAAGCAATGCCTAGTGTATGTGACAGGTTGATGGGTGCAGCAAACCACCATGGCACGTGTATACCTATATAACAAACTTGCACGTTCTGCTCATGTATCCTAGAACCTAAAGTATAATTTAAAAAAAAATAGAAGCTGAAAATTTTAATTGACACACTGAATAATGCATCAGAGTTTCTAAATAGCAGAATTGATCAATCAGAAAAAAAATTAGTGAGCTTGAAGATAGACACTTGAAAATTCACATTCAGATCAGGAAAAAAATAATGAAACAGGCTAAAGAGATCCAGGAAATAACCTGAAAGGGGCACATCTCAGGGTTATTGGCTTTAAAAAAGAGGTAAGGAGATAGTTCAGTTTAGAAAGTTTATTCAGAGAAATAATAACAGAGAACTTTCCAAAACTAGAGAAATATATTAATATTCAAGGAAAGAAGGCTATAGAATATAAAAAATATTTCCCCCAAACAACAGTACCTCAAGATAGTTAATAAAGTCCCAAAGGTCAAGGATAAAGAAAGGATCTTAAAACATAAAGATAAAAGAAACAACATAAAAGGAAGTTCCAATATGTCTGGCAACAGACTTCTCAGTAAAAATGTTTCAGGCCAGGAGTAAGTGTCATGACATATTTCAAGTGCTGAAGAATAAAATTTTTATTTTATTATGGTATACCCAGTGAAAATATTATTCAAACATGAAGAACTACTTTCCCAAAAAAACAAAAGGTGATGGATTTTATCAACAGGAGGCCTGCCCTACAAGAAATGCTAAAGAGAATTCTTCAGTCTCAAAGAAAAGAACATTAACTATCAATAAGAAATCATCACAGGGTGTAAAACTTACTGGTAACAGTAAGTAGAAAAAAATAGAAAATATTCTAACAGTGTAATTATAATGTCAAATTACTCATATTGAGTAGAAAGAGTAGAAAATAAACCAATCAAAAATAATAACTACAACTTTTTAAGACATAGTATAAGATACAAATTGAAATTTTAAAAGTTAAAAAGTGAAGAGATGCAGTTGATGTTAGTTTTCTCTTTGCTTATTTTTAGTTTGTTAGCTTTCAGTTTTGTTAGTTGTTGTGATCATTGTTAAGCTGTCATCAGTTCAATTTAATGGGTTACAAGATGTTATTTGCAGGCCTCATAACAACCTGAAATGAAAACAAGTAGAACAGATCTACAGATTAAAAAATAAAAAGCAAAAAATTAAAGCATACCACCACAGCATTCTTCCCCTTAGCACATGGATTATTATTAGGGATGGACCATATTTTAGGGAACAAAACAAGTCTTAAGCTATACAAAATAATTGAAATCATATCAAGTAAGTTCTCTGGCCACAATGAAATCAATCTCTAAATCAATAACAAGACCTTCAGAAGCTGGACAAACACATGAAAATTAAATCTGCTAATTGGTGACAGGTGTGTCAAAGAAGAAATTAAGAGGGAAATTGAAAAATGATTTGAAACAAATGGAAATGGAAACAACATACAAAAATCTATGGGGTACAGCAAAAGCCCTACTAAGAGGAAAGTTTATAGCAATAAGCACCTGTTATACTGGGGTTCAGGGAGTCAGGGGTGCCCTCAGCTCCCCTGAGAGACCGTTTCTCCAGGTTCTTGGTCTATCGCCCTCTCAAGAATGAGGGAGGAGACCATGGTGCAGTCCACTCATAAAAGTAAATGTCAGACTCAAGAAGTGTTGTAGAAAGTGATTCATTTAAAGCAGAGAGAAAAAAAAGTAGAAGGAGAGAGAAACAGCTAACTCTCACAATGCGTGACAAGGGTTCCCAGAGGGTGAAAACCAGAGAAGGAAAGCTCCTCTCACACTGAGTGAGGGAATCCAGAAAGATGAGAGAGAGAGAGAGAGAGAGACAGAGAGAGAGAGACAGAGAGAGAGAGAGAGACAGAGAGAGAGAGAGAGAGACAGAGAGAGAGAGAGAGAGAGAGAGAGAGAGAGAGAGAGAGAGAGAGAAACAGGACAAGAGAGAAAGCTTTCACGAGAGAGAGCATGTGTGGAAGCGGAACCCCAGAGGGGAAATCCAGGAGGGGAAAGAAAGATTCCACTATGCAGGAGGGGATTCCAGAGAGCTGGAAATCCGGTGTGGGTAAAGGAGCAGGGGAATTTATCCTGGGAGAAATTCCCACCTCCCCAAGTTCCTCTGGCAAATGAAAAGCGTTCCTTTAAACTTCTGCTGGGGTGATTGACTCTTAATTTCTTCCCACACCCACGAAATTTAAACATAAACTCTTAAATTTCCTGATTGGAGACAGATGGGAGAGGGAGAAAACATGGTGCTGAGTTCTTGCTCTTAAAACCACGCCCCCTTGTGGACCCTTACACCTACATCATAAAAGTAGAAAATTTTTAAATAAAAAACCTGGCCAGGTGAAATGGCTCGCACCTGTAATTCCAGCACTTTGGAAGCTGAGGTGGGGGGATCATTAAAGCACAGAGTTCGAGACCAACCTGGGCACCATGGTGAAACCCCCATCCCCACTAAAATTGCAAAAATTAGCCAGGTGTGGTGGCATATGTTTGTAATCTCAGCTACTTAGGAGGCTGAGGCACAAAAATTGCTTAAATAGAGGAGGCTAAGTTTGCAGTGAGTAAAACTGTTGCCCTGCCCCCACACTCTAGTCTAGGCAACATGAGACTATCTCAAAACAAAAACGAAAACATAAAAACCTGATGATGTATCTAGAAGAGCAAGAGCAAACCAAATGCAAAATTAGTAAAAGAAAAGAAACAATAAATATCAGAGAAGACACAGATGAAATTGAAATGAAAAAAAGACTAAAATGAAAAGTTACTTTTTAAAAAGATAATAACAAAAAATCTTTAGTCATACTAAGAGAAAGAGAGAAGACTGAAATATAATCAGAGACAAAAAATGGACATTGCAATTGGTACCACATAAAGTCAAAGAGTCATTAGAGACTAACATGAGCACCTGTGTGCCAATAAATTAGAAAACATAAAAGAAATGGATAAACTCTTAGACAAACAGAACCTGCCATAATTAAACTATGAAGAAATTAACCCAAATAGAACAAAAACAAATACAGAGATCCAAGCTGTAATAAAAAGTTTCCCAGCAAAGAAAAGTCCAGGACCCAATGGTTTCACTGTTTAAAGTTACCAAACACTTAAAGATGAACTAGTATTTACACTTCTCAAACAATTTCAAAACAGAGGAGGATGGAGCACTTGCAAACTCATTCTGTGAAGCCAGTATTACTGTGATACCAAAACCAACAGACACTTTCAAAACCAAACTAACAAGCAAACAAACAAAAATTAATCAAAACTACAGTTATAGTTCTGAGAAATATTGATGCAAAAATCCTCAACAACATACTAGCAAACAAATTCAACAATGCATTAAAAAGATCATTCATCATGACCAAGTGGGATTTATTCCAGGGATACAAAGATAATTCAAATATGCCCATTATTAATTTGATACTGCATATCAACAGAATGAAGACAAAAAAAATATGATCATTTCAACTGATGCTGAAAAGGCAGTTGGAAAAAGTCAGCATCCCATCATGATAAAAGCCATAAAAAGACAGGGAATAGAAGGAACATATGGCAGCACACAGAACCCTATAGGGCAGTCCAACAGCTAATATCATAATCAATGAGAATAAATAAAAACTTTTTTTGTAAAATCTGAAACAAGACAATGATTCCCACTTTCCCCACTGTTATTAAATATCCTACTGCAATTCCTAACTAGAACAATGAGACAAGAGAAAGAAATAAAGGGCATCTAAGTTGGAAATGAAATGAAATTATGTTTGTAGATTATGTGATCTTATATTTGAAAAAAACCTAAAGACTCCACCCAAAGGCTATTAGAACTAATAAATTCATTAAAGTTACATGATATAAAATCAGTAGCATTTATATATGCCAACAACAAATAATCTGTAAATAAATCAAGAAAGTAATCCCATTTACAATAGCTACAATTAAATAAAATACCTAGGAATAAACTTAACCAAAGAATTAAAAGATATATGCAATAAAATTCATAAAATATTGATGTAAAAAAATTGAAGAGAACACACAAAAAATAGAAAGATATCCCATTATTTTGGATTGGAAGAATTAATATTATTATAATGTTCATACTACCCAAAGCAATACATAGATTTAATGTAATTCTTATCAAAATATTAACAACATTCCTCAAAGAAAAAATAAAAATAATTTAAAAATTTATATGAAACCACAAATGGCCCAGAATAATCAAAGTTATTTTGAGCAAAAGTACAAAACTTGAGGAATCACATTACCTGAATTCAAATTAAAATACAGAGCTATTATAGCCAAAGCAGCATGGTATTAGCAGAAAAAACAGACACAACACCAGCAGAGGGGCACTGGGCTGGAATTTGGGAACGTTGGGCTGGCCCTGGGCAGGAGGATGCCCCAGGCTCATTCCTCAAAATCATTCTGCCCTCCTAGAGATCTAGACCTGTAATGAAAGGACCCACCTCTAAGATCTTCAAAATGCCTTCAGGATCATCCTGGCATTGTTTTGATCATTCCTTCTCTCACATAAATTCCTTAATAGAATGTCAATTGGGTACATTCTTATTTTTTTCCCCTAAACAGGAAAACATGCATTTGAAGTCTTATTTATTTATCTATTCATTCATTCATTCATTCTAATTTCGAGACAAGGTCTCACTCTGTGACCAAGGCTGGAATGTAATCATTGCTCATTTCAGCCTCAACTTCTTGGGCTCAGTCTTTCTACCTCGGCCTCTCAAAGGGCTGGGATTATAGTTATGAGACATTGAGCTTAGCCCTTTTACAATTTTACATTGCCAGTTGTAAATTTTTCAAATGTTTCCATTTTACATCAATTTTAATTGTAAATATTGCCTTCGAGTTATTATTTTCCTCTGGGATTTTATAGTATGCAGTTAAACCTAGCCACACAGCAGCCTGAAAGCTTTGTTGCTTAGATATTTCTTCTGGCAGATATCCTAGTTCATTGCTCTTAATTCTGCGTTTCATAAAACCCTAAGGCATAGAAGCAATTCAGCTAATTTCTCTTTGACTTCATAATGGTAATACTAGTATTAGTTAATTTCTGTGTCACTATAAACGGATAATTGAAACTGTGTAATTGATAAAGAAAAGAGGTTTAATTGGCTCACAGTTCTAGAAGATGTACAGGAAATGAGATGACAGCATCTGCTTCTGGTGAGGGCTTCAGGAAGCTTATAGTCAAGGAAGAAGGCAAAGGAGAAGCAGACAAACAATATGAGAGGAAGCAAGAGAGAGATGGGGGAGGTCCAACACTCTTTTGAACAACCAGCTCTTATGTGAACCCATAGAGAGAGACTTTACCTGTTATTGTAAGGATGATACCAAGCCATTCACCAGGGATCCACCCCCATGACCC
The DNA here is from genome assembly GCA_028533165.1 of Leontopithecus rosalia. NCBI lineage: Eukaryota > Metazoa > Chordata > Mammalia > Primates > Cebidae > Leontopithecus > Leontopithecus rosalia. The sequence continues at coordinate 167,923,749 of CM052648.1, read as the reverse complement.
AAACACTGCTTGCTAGACCTTACCTGTAACAGTGGGGATTACATTCAAAATGAGATTTAGAGGCAACCAATATCAATACCACATCATTCTGCCTATGGCCCCCCCAACCTCGTATACTTCTTCCATTGTGTGATGGTAAGTAATGAGTGTCAACTTGATTGGGTTAGAGGATGCAAAGTATTGTTTCTGAGTATGCCTGTAAGTGTGTTGCCAAAGGAAATTAACATCTGAGTCAGTGGAGTGGGAGAGGCAGACCCACCCTCAATCTGAATGGACACCATGTAATCAGCTGCCTGCATGGCTCGGATAAAAACAGGCAGAGGAACATGGAAAGAGTAGACTGGCTAAGTCCTCTGGCCTCCAGCATTCTCACATGCTGGATGCTTCCTGACCTCAAACATCAGATTCCAAGTTCTTCAGCTTTTGGAGTCTTGGACTTACATCAGTGATTTGCAAGGGGCTCTCGGGTCTTCGGCCACAGCATGAAGGCTATACTATTGGCTTCCCTACTTTTAAAATTTTGGGACTTGGACCAGTGTCCTGGCTCCTCAGCTTACAGACAGCCTATTGTGCGACTTCACCTTCTTATCACGTAAGTCAATTCTTCTAATAAACACCCCTCCAAGTATTCATCTATCTTATTCGCTCTGTCCCTTTAGAGAACCCTGATAATACACATTGCAAAATACAATCATCCCTTCTCAGTAATCCCCCAGTTTCTTAATTCATTCCTGATCCAACTCAAAAGTCCCAAAGTCAAAAGACTTATCTGAGATTCAATCAATTTTCTTCTACCTATTAGCCCTTATGATCAACTATAAGTTATTTAGTCCTAAGATAAATTGGTGGCACAGGCATTTGGTAAACCTTCCCATTCCAAAAGGGAGAAATCAGCCAAAAGAAAGGGGTAACAGGTCTCATGCTATCTGGAAAAGGAGAAGGGCAGATTCTAAGCTTAAATCTCAACATAGTCTTCCTTGATTCTGGGCACATTGGTACAAAGGGTAGGCTCACAAGGTTTTGGACAGCTGTACCTCTGTGGTTTGTAAGATGTATACCAAGTGGTTGCTCTCATGGATTGGAGTTGAGTACTTGTGGCTTTTCTAGGCAAAGGGTACAAGCTGTGAGTCAATCTACCATTCTGGGTTTTGGAAGGTGATGCCCCCTTCCCACAGCTCCACTAAGAAGTACCCTGATGGGGACTCTATGTGGGGATTCCAATCCCACATTTCCCTTCTCCATTGCCCTAGTAGAGTTTCTCTGGTGGAGGATCCATCCCTAAAACAGGCTTTTGCCCCAGACACTTAGGCTTTTCCATATAGCCTCTGAAATACAGGTGGAAGCCACCAAGCCTTGTCTACTCTGACACTGTGAGCATCTAAAATCTGAACACCATGTGGACACCACCAAGGCTTATGGCTTTTGTCCTCCTGAGTTGTGGCCTGGGTTGTACTTGCACCCCCTTGAGCTAAGGCTGAGGGTGGAGTGGCCAGGATGTGGAGAACAGGGTCCTGAGGCTGAGCAGAAGGGTGGCACTCTGGGCCTGGCTCCTGAAAGCATTTTTTCTTCTGATGCCTCTGTGTCTTTGATGGGGTGGGGGTTCCTTTGAAAGACCTCTGAAATACCTTTGAGTCTTTTTCCCATTATCTTGGATTTTAGCACTTGGCTCTTCTTTTAGTCATGCTAATCTCTCTAGCAAGGGGTTTCTCTGCAGTCTGCTTGGATTCTTTCTATCCTGAAATGCATATTTTTGCTCTATCATATGGCCAGATTATGAATTTTCCAAACGTTTATGCTCTGCTTCCCTTTTAATGGAAGTTCCGTCTTTAAGTCATTTTTTTGCTTCTACATCTGATAGTGTTCAGATGTAACAGTGCTAGAAGCAGCCCTGTTACATCTTGAACACTATCATCTTAGAAATTTCTTCCACCAGATACCCCAAGGTATTGCTCTTAAATGCACATTTACATAGATTCCTAGGATATGAATACAATGCAGCTAAGTTCTCTGCCAGGGCATAACAACTTTACCTTATTCCAGTTTCAAATAACTTCCTCGTTTCCATCTAAGACCTCATGAACCGGGACTCCACTAGCATTTCACTCACAACTGTTTAAGCAGTCTCTGTCCCAAACTTTTACCCATCTTCCTGTCTTCTTGTGAGCTCTCTAAGCTTGTCCAATCTGTTACCCAATTCCACTTCCACGTCTTCAGATATCTTTATAGCAAAGCCCCATTCCTTGGCACCAATTTCTGTATTAGTTTGTTTTTGCATCGCTATAGAAAAAAACCCAAGACTAGGTAACTTATAAAGAAGTTTAGTTGACTCACAGTTCTGAAGGCTGTAGAGGAAGCAAGGTGCCACCATATGCTCCTAGTGAGGGCCTCAGAAATCTTAAAATCATGGTGAGAGATGAAGTGGGAGAAGACATATCACATGCTGAGAAATGAAGACGGAGATCAGATCTTTCATGAATTCATAAAGTGAGAACTCACCCATTACTTCAAGGATAGTACTAAGGCATTAATGGGACATCTCCTACCAAACACCTCCTCCCAGGCCCTACCTCCAACATTCAGGATTATGTTTCAAAATGAGACTTGAAGATGACAAATGTCCAAGCTAATCAATGGTTATTACTCCAGTTTCTTATGCTTTGTTTCTCATTTCCATTTCAGATCTCAGAATGGCTTTTACCTTCCATATTTCTATCAACATTATAATCACAACCACTAAGTAATTTCTAAAAAGTCCCAAACTTTTCCTACTTCTCTTCTGAGCCCTCACCACAATCACACTTAATGCTCCCTTTATAGCTATCTAGGCTTTTTCTAGCCTGTTCTTCAGTTGTTTTTTCTAAAGCTGCTTCCTTATTTTCAAGTATTTATTATAGCAGCAGCCTTACTACTTGGTACTATTTTGGTCTTAATTTATTTTATGTTGCTATAATAGAATAATGTAAAGTGGGTAATTATAAACAATAGAAGTTTATTTGGCTTACTGTTTTGGAGGCTGGGAAGTCTAAGAGCATGATTTAAGCATCTCCTAAACAACTCTGTGCTGTGTCATTCCATGGTGGAAAGTAAAATGGCAGCAAATGAAAGCAACAGAGAGAGAAAGAGGCCAAACTTCATTTGTTTTCAAATGCCCACTACCATGACTACCAGCTCTCACTACAATTGCATGAGGATCCATTCATAAGGGCAGAGTTCTCATGACCTAAAAGTATCTTAAAGGTTCCACCTCTTAATATGATCACAGTGGCAATTAAATTTCAAACAAACTAAACTACTAAATGCCAAACAAACTAAACTACTTTTGTTTTAAAGAACGCTGAAAATCTCTAGGAGAATGTCTTATTTGATGACATGAATGATCTTGAGCATCACTGCATAGCAAAATCTCAGATATACAGCCTTGAAAGAATATAGGAATTTGGGCCATCTCAGAGGATTTTATTATTTCTAATGTGAACTATAAAAAATTATAATTAAAGGCTGGGTGTGGTGGCTCATACGTGTAATCCTAGCACTTTGAAAAGCAGAGGCAGGTGGATCACAAGGTCAGAAGTTCAAGACCAGCCTTGCCAACATGGTGAAATCCCGTCTCTACTAAAAGCATAAAAATTAGCTGGCTGTGGTGGCATGAACCTGTAATCCCAGCTACTTGGGAGGCTGAGGCAAGAGAATTGCTTGAACCTGGGAGGCAGAGGTTGCAGTGAGCTGAGATTGTACACCTTCAGAATTAAATGAATCAACAAATGGGAAAAATATCAAAATATCAGAGCATAAACACAACACACAAATAATGATAAATAATTCTGTGCTTTTCACATACTAAAATATAAACATCTACTCACAGCTTCTCTCAGCATGATTGAAATATCTTCTTGGTACTCTTTCTTCCAAAGACTTTTTCACCTCAGGAGAGCACAAATGCCTTCACAAAACTGTGAACTTTTAGAGTTGTGAATTTCCTTGATCAGTTAATTGTAAGGTTGCCTACAGAACTGTATGGGTCAGCTGAAGTTCAGAAAGAGGTGGCAATAAACTATTGGTAAAATTTCAGATTGGAAAGTTAAGAAAAGTTCAACTACACAGGATAATCTAGAAGTGCATTTATCCCTCTTGCCAAGTACTTAGTCACAGTCCAGCATCAAATCTTAAGCCTGAATATTTTAGTTCAGTATTCTTAGGGTTGCAACATGGTACATTTTGTTGGTTGGATTAAATACATCATAGTTTAAACATACTCAGTGTGATTTTCTATTGCTAAGTGACTTCTTGTGATAGCTAGTTTTCTGATTAAAAACAAGACTTTTTCAGAATCCTTTGTTATGCATCATATCTGCCACCCAAATTTGGAATTTTTTGAATTCACACTTTAAAAAAATGAGAATGGTATATCCAGGGGTTCAGTGGATAGACATAAACAGACAAATGAGTCCTCATGTACAAGACAGGGTTTTCAAAGTAGAATATTCAAGTGTTTGTTTCCATGGTTGCAAGCCATAGATATGGTGGTATTCCCTCCTTCAGAGCTATGGCTTGGCTCTTGCTAGGTGACTAAAAAAAATCTTGTATTGATCAATGTTAACTAGAAAGTATAAGTTCATCCTGTGAACAAGCATGGAAGCTAGAACAGGAAACAGGTGTTCAATTTTTTTTTCAGTTATTTTCTTTGTTCTTTGTTTTTCCTCCTTTTATTAAAGACCCTACTCTTTTTTTTTCCCCAGACACTAAATTATCTCTCCAAAGTTCCTCTGCATGAATGGGAAACCTAGTGTCTTTGATCACTCTTCTCAATAGAAATCGGAACTAACTTCTTATAGGATCAACTGACTTTTTTCTAGTGAGTTTAATTTAGCAGCACACTAAGCTATTGTGATTAGCTGATAAATAAGAGGTTACTACTGTTTAGATAACTGTCAATGGAACAGATTATAGCGTCCAAAAGTAGGCCCTCATGGATGTAATTTGTTGAAATTCAAAAAGTCTTTGAAGTAATTCCATGAAGAAAACACTGGAAATGCTCTGTATAAATATATGAGTTTCTGTAGTCTAGCCCCTAAGGATTCTGTATACATAAGTCCAAGTCAAGCTTCCTAAATCAATTTTTCTTTTAGTTCCCTGTGGATACTGATAAGAAATATTTGTGTGGGTGCCTATAAACTGAAGCTTAGTTAAAGTAATATTTTTTGGTGGATAATATTATGCAGGGCTGGCAAAAAATAGCATGTAGATTCTCGATCTGGTGGTGTTGTAGAAAGGTATCTCTCTTATCCAGTATCCTAAAGACAGGGTGTGAGATCTTTCGTGGGTTATGCCTACTGTTGGCTATCATTCCACTCTACCTCAAATACAACAAAAACATTCACTTTCTCCCACCAGATGTGTCCTGGACAGTTCTATACTTATTTGTAGCATGATTGCAGAAACTGAATTTCAACTTGTTTTCTATTCTACCGGTTTAATTTCCTTGGAACTCAGCAGTTGCTTCTCTTCCTGTTTTCATGTTTATTCCATTATACTTTAAATATCAACTTTTTTTGGATTAGTAGAATGATCTCAATATAGCTAAGCAAATACTTATAAAAATGTTAGATCATATTACTCTCCTCGAAAGCTTCCAAAGATTTCCATCTCACTCAGAGTACAATAGCAAGTCTTTGTATTGAATCAGATGGCCTTACATGACTGGCCCCTACTCCCTGCTTTGAATATGCTACCACATTGCTCTCTCTCTCCTTCATAAATACTAACCTTCCTATTATTCCTTTAACTTTTACACGGTGTTTCACTTGTTGTTTCCTCTATAGGGTCTTTCCTGCAGGTTTTGATGAAGATACTGCCTCATGCCTTCCCTGAGCCACAGTGTCTAGAATAGTCTCATCTAGCACTAGCTATATAATTTTTAGAATCCAGCAAATAATAAAAATACATGACCCTTGGCTAAAAAAAGTCAAAAAACAGCAGATGCTGGTGAAGTTTTGGAGAAAAAAGGAATGCTTATACACTGTTGGTGGGAGTGTGAATTGTTCAATCACTGTGGAAGACAATGTGATGATTCCTCAAAGACCTAAAGACGGAAATACCATTCAACCCAGCAATCTCATTACTAGGTATATACCTATAGGGATATAAATCATTCTATTGTAAAAACACATGCACACATATGTTCATTTCAGCACTATTCACAATAGCACAGACATGGGATCAACCTAAATGCCCGTCAGTGATAGACTGGATAAAGCAAATGTGGTATATATACACCATGGAATACTATATAGCCATAAAAAAGAACAAAATCATCTCCTTTGCAGGGACATAGATGGAACTAAAGGCCATTATCTTTTAGTGAACTAACACAGGAACAGAACACTGAATACCACATGTTCTCACTTATAAGTGGAAGTTAAATGATGAGAACACATGGATACATAGAGGGGAACAACACACTCTGTAGCACATCAGAGGGGATAGGGTTGGAGGAGGGAGAGGAACAAGAAAAACAGCTAATGGCTATTAGGCTTAATATCTGGGTATTAGGCTTAATATTTGATGAAATAATCTGTACAAAAAACCTCCATGACACACTTTTACCTATGTTATCAACCTGCACATGTACCCTTCAACTTAAAATAAAAGTTTAAAATAAATGAATAAGTAGATAAATATAGTATTTACATTCCCATTTTTTTTTTAAGAAAACCACCACCACCACCAACAAAACACAAAACAAACAAAAGAACAAATAATACTGGATGGTGACTCATGCCTGTAATCCCAGTACCTTAGGTGAGAAGATGGCTTGAGCAGAAGAGATGAAGGCTACAGTGAGGTGTGATTGCACAACTGCACTCCAGCTTGGGTGACAGAGTGAGATCCTTCCCCCAAAACTAGCATTATTAAGAGAGTGTGCAATGAATTGAATATGCATGCTTATTTCCCCACAAAATTTGTTGAAACTTAATCACCAATGTGCTGTTATTAGGAAATGGATTTTGGGGAGAGATTAGATCATGAGGGCATATCCCTCAGGAATGCAATTAGTACCCTAAGAAAGAGTACCAAAGGAGCTCAGTTGTTCCTTTCAACATGTAAGGACACAGCTACAAGGCACCATCTATGAACCAGAGAGCTGTTTCTCATTTGACACTGAATCCACTGGCATGCTCACCTTGGACTTCCTAGCCTCCAGAACTGTGAGAAATGAATTTCTGTTGTTTATACATATTTTAGTTTATAAAATTTTGTTGCAGCAGCACAAAATAACTAGGGGGCAGTGAAAGTGGAGCAATAAACCAAGGAGGACTTCCTGAACGTGGGCCTGTGTGATTGCAAAAGTGAAACACACAAAGCCATGGTCTCACCCTCACTCTATCTGTTTTATTTTCTAGCTTTTTAACTTATACTAGTCATATTTATATTACTTAATGATAGATGGCATATAATTTATATTTTTATTATAAATTTTTCCCCAGCAGTTTTTACATCCCAAAGAAGTACAATTTTTCCCAACTAGTGCCATGATCACATCAGTCAGAATGTTGGCCATGGGCCGGGAGCGGTGGCTCAAGCCTGTAATCCCAGCACTTTGGGAGGCCGAGGCGGGTGGATCACGAGGTCAAGAGATCGAGACCATCCTGGTCAACATGGTCAAACCCCGTCTCTACTAAAGATACAAAAAATTAGCTGGGCACGGTGGCGCGTGCCTGTAATCCCAGCTACTCAGGAGGCTGAGGCAGGAGAATTGCCTGAACCCAGGAGGCAGAGGTTGCGGTGAGCCGAGATCACGCCATTGCACTCCAGCCTGGGTAACGAGCGAAACTCCGTCTCAAAAAAAAAAAAAAAAAAAAAAAAGAATGTTGGCCGTTTGTAGTGAGCAATCAGAATATACTTGTAAATTGGATAATAGAACTTAACATTTTTTAAAAAAATTCCTTGTGAATTACATGTTTGCATCTTCAAGGGTCTCGGCAATGCCATTACTGGAAAAGTTCATGATAAATAGATGTCAGTTTTAAGGAGTAATGGCAATTTAAGGTTGAATATAGTGGTGTTGTAGGAGTTATTAAGAAATTATTTTAGGCAAATATAGAGGAAAAATGGTCATTGGGAGGAAAACGGGTCCTTGGGAAGTTTTCATTTTTCAAAGGATCTTCGGAAAAGTTTCTCATAAAGCCCCTGGTCTTAGAGCCAAGCCGGCAACCTTTGATAGGCAAATGCAGGCCATTAGAAACTGGTTCCACCCAGCATGGCCATCCTCGCAGCCTCTTGCCCTACCCCACATGTTCCTGGCAACATGACCACTCCCACATATCCCCCAATATGAGTAAAACATCATGGTGACCTGCCTTTTTGTATGAAAAGGCTAGGGTGGGAGGGCCAGCTTTTTTTGCGGCTACGTGATTGGCATGCCTCGTCAAACCAATCCCCTGAGCCCTATGCAAATCAGACACCACCTCCTCCAGCCTCTCTATATACACCTGGTTTCCACCCAACTTGAGGTTCCATCTCTGGCTTTGTAGCGCCCCTCCCTCTGTCTTTGTACAGGGGAGCTTCTTCCTTCTCCCTTCCTTCTTTTCCCTTCTTACCTGTTAAACTCTCCACTCCTTAAAACCACTCCTTGTGTGTCCCTGTCGTTTTAGCTAAACTGGCATGAGGACCAAGAACGCTGGTGTTCCTACACTCATCAGAGCCAAATCAGTGGTTTATGTTTCTTGGTAACTCTGATGAAAACAATAGCTTAGTAATAAATTAGCTGAAAATTATTGCATTTAAAAGCTTTGACTCTATACAGAAATCAGAAATTGTATTATTTATAAAAGATTTCAAATGTCTCCTACTGACATTCAAATGTGAAGTTTCAGAGGTTTTGTTTTAACTTTAAATATTCAAAGGATATGAGTACTGCAACATGGTGTAAAGTGACATATTTCATTCCCATCAGACTATCTTACAGATCATAGCTGCAGGGCATTTTTATTAACTTAGCTTGAAAATATCTCTTCTGTTGGTTTTAGTCTTTGTGAGAGTTTCTAATTTCATAAGAAATTAAACCTTTTAGTATTAAAGTGACTAGACTATATGATCTCTATCAATTCCTTATGTAATATATTTCTTAATTTTCAGAATAAGTATGACCTTGCAGGAGAGGAGAAAACAGATAAAAACTATGGGGATTTCAAACTTAGAGTTTTGTACTCTTTGTCTGGTCAGGTATTCCCACGGCAAATTTATGTGTGGTGCTAGTGAAGATTAAACATGTCCTATATTACAGAATGATGCCATGACCATTGTCATTCAAGTAGCAATAAAATAGTAGTAGAATAAGGAACAATATATGTGACTACATTTTCACAGACATTTTAGCATAGTAAATTCATAATTAAAAAATATTAAATTCAGGTTATAGACGGTAAAAATTATATATGTATTACAATTTAATATATTAAACAAATTAGAATTTCTATTCTATATATCCTAATATCAGTAGCAAACTTTTATAGAGCAGACAGAGAAAAAGGTTAACTGACCAGGTGCAGGGCTAATGCCTGTAATCCCAGTCCTTTGACCTTTGAGAGGCTGAGGTGAGTGAATCACATGAGGTTGGGAGTTTGCAATCAGCCTAGCCAACATGGTGAAAACCTGTCTCTGCTAAAAATACAAATATTATTTGGGTATGGTGGCGGGAGCCAGCAGTCCCACCTACTCTGGAGGCTGAGGCAGGCAAATCACTTGAGCCCAAAAGGCGGAGGCTACAGTGAGCTGAGATCACTCCATTGCATGCCAGCCTGCGAAAAGAGTGAGACTCTGCTTCAAAAATCAAACAAAACAAAAAGGTTAACTTACACATCTATGTACATACATATCCATAAAGCCAATAAATCAAAAAGTAAATTTGTTCCAAAAAGTCAACTTGATATAGATAGGATTTGGTTTTATTTTTGCGGTAACAATTACCAGTTATGCTCTGTTAAATTACTCTTTTTCTGATAAATCATAATGGGTCTTTTTATTGCTATCTTAATCTGATTCCAATAATTGTTTATATAATTTTGATTAGTAAGAGATTTTAGTTTATGGCAATAAGGTTTAATACTATCTATGTAAAATGTTAACCAATTACCTAACTTTTTTCACTTTTCCTTTACGGGAAGACCAGAATTCTGGTCTCAAAAGCTATAGGTGAAGTAAAGTAAACATATTATGCGTTATCATCACCATCTTTGTCTTCTGTTCCTCAGCCGCGCTGAAAAAGAAATGTTTGGGTTTGTTTGTTTTCTTAACATAAGAATACGCGGTCATCTGTTGATCTGCTGCTTCAATGTTGCTATGGTTTGAATGTGTCTGCTCCAAAATTGAGGTGTTGCCAAAGTAGTAGATTTAGAAGGTGTGGCCTTTAGGAGGTGATCAGGTCAGGAGGGCTCCTTTCTCCTAAATGGGATTACAGTTGCTAAAGAAAAGGCTTCATGTAACTTTTGTTCTCTTGCCCTTTGGCCGACCCCCCACACAGCTTTCTTCCTGTCTGTAGAATGCAACTGCACCCTCCGGTGCCTTGACCTTCTAAGCTTCCAGAATTAGGAGAAATAAATTTCTAGTCTTTATAAATTACCCAGTCCCAGATTGTTTGTTAAAGCAGCATGAATGAAATGAGATGTATGTATAACGTTTGTTAAGAATTAGTTTTCTCTGTATGACAGACTTACGAAGTCTGGCCCTCTCATGAGGATGCACTACTAATTTCTGGAGGGCCCTGAGAAAGTTCTCCGTGCACAGGTGCTAGTGCAGATTTGCCCAGGGCTCAGTGTCTTACTGACATGCATGGATGTTTTCATTGCCTTTGCCATTGGGACCTCCTTATTCAGTGTGCATCCTTTGCAGTGGCTAGAGGCTTGACTATGAAGCCTCGGGCAAGATCATTGACAATCCCATGACCTGTGTTAGTGTCCATGACCATACTTACAAAGAAAAGTCACTCTCACCCATCAAATATTCACAATGCAGACCGCTTCTTGGCAGCTTTCTTAGTTTAGTTTCTCTGTCCTAAGTGTTTTTCCATACTTTAGCATGCTGATCAGTGATCATCACCAGGACCCTGATAAGTTGTAGGGCTCTTTGGTATACTACATCATATACAGCTGAGAATGTAGGAAACTAAGTGAGTGAAAATAAATGAAGCTATTCTTTTGTGTGTGTGTGTGTGTGTGTGTGTGTGTGTGTGTGTGTGTGTGACATTCTGTTGCCCAGGCTGGAGCACAGTGGCCTGACCTTGGCTTGCTGCAACCTCTGCCTCCGGGTTCAAGTGATTCTCTTGCCTCAGCCTCCAGAGTAGCTGGGATTACAGAAGCCCTCCACCACACCAGGCTAATTTTTCTAAATTTTTAGATGAGATGGGGTCTCACCATGTTGGCCAGGATGGTCTTGCACTCCTGACCTCAAGTGATCTGTCTGCCTCGGTTTCCCAAAGTACTATAATTATAGGTTTGAGCCACCGCACCTAGCAATGAAGCTATTCTTAATGGAAAGAATGAAGGGTTAGGACAATTTCTACTGCAGAAAATTCATATAACTTTAGGAGAAGATACTTGTATTGCCCGAAATGGTCCTGTACTCTGGATAGCTTACTAATATTTCTTTACACTCTGTCATGTAGAATTTCATCATTTGTTCTCAACACAGTGCTATCACCACTATAATCCCTTTACTTTTAAGTTACCTCAGGCAATACAAAATTTCAAATGGTAACTGAATTGTTTCGCTAATGAAAGTAAAATTGTCTAAAAAAATGAATTAATAAAAACATGGGAATACTCTACATTAGAATGTTCAATCCATGATTTAGTAAACTCTGTGGCATCAAACTGTTCATACAGCTGTTTGATAATAAATTCCAGAAAATGGAATTTTGCTTTGTGTAAAATATTGGCTTAAATTATGTATTACAGCCATACAAAAGTACTTATATTATTTTTCAAATACTATTTTAAAATTGAATTAATGTAAATGGCCAAATTCTTGTTAAAAATGCTTTTCTAGGATGATGAACATTTAGATAATTAATTGGAATAGACAGAAAGGAAAAAAACATCAGATCAGATCTGAAAGGTCAAGGAAACATGGAATGGACAATGCAGGGTAATTGTGAAAAGTGACAACTATAGTCTCATGATCGGGTACAAAATATTTTAATCTACTCTAATTTCTCTAGATAGTTGTTTGTACTATTTTATCCTAGTGTGTTATTGGTTGTTAATATTACAATTGAATATGAGAGAATGTCAATATAGGGTTATGACAACCTCATGGAAAAATAGACGTCAAACAAGCATGGACTTATAAATGGGTGCAATAACAGAAGATATTCTGAATGCTCTCCTTCTGAGTATAAGCTAAGAGTCGTTTCTTTTTCCTCTGAAAGGCCGTTATTTGGTGTTTAAATCTAACGTTGACAAATTGAATGTGTATATACAAAACTGTGGTGTAAATTGATGTTGGCCACCCATGGTGTGGGTTGGGCCTAAGAAGAAATTTGTCACATTTATGACTTTCTGAAATACACTGAAACATACTGCTACATTTGGGGAAATTCATGCACAATTCTAACTTAGAGGACAGAACTAAGACAGGAAGATATAGTTCAAGCTTTAACACAACCCCCAGATTTGGTCTAGAAATAAAAATATCAAAGTCAGGATTCAGCATATAGGAGCCATTTTACTGTTTCAGGTGGTGATGGAAGTGTCTATGTTTCAGTGGTAAAGGAAGGAGGAATTTACCAATGGGTACAATATTGGTATCTCATGAGGAAGTCACTTTGGTGCTGAGAGTGGTATGTTAGTTATCTGCCCTTGGTATGCCCAATAATTCTATACCAAGTCTAGGAGAATTAAACAAATGATTTTTATTAAACCAGTCAGAGTCAACCCTGAAGTTTTTAACCAATTTATTATATTTTTGTATTTTTAAATGGATAATAAAAAGTAATGCAGAGAAATGTATTCTACACACTCTTTATTATCAAGTGATAGGATGATAGGGAGTGACACCACTGTTACTCCAAATAAACTACTAGCAAAATGTTTCCTTGCTGTATCCATGAGCTTATGCTTTGCTGGCTCCGAAGTCTTAGTTCCAAAGGAAGAGCTGTTTACATCAGGAGATCTAGCAACAATGCCATTAAGCTGGAACTTAAGCCTGTTACCTAGCAACTTCAGACTCTTCATGCCTCTGAATCAGAGGCGAACAAGGTATTATTTTGCTGCCTGGGGCTTTCTGACTACCTGAGGGAAATTGGACTACTATTCTACAATGAAGGGAAGAAAGACAATGTCTGGAATGTTGGAGAACCCTTAGTGCATCTCTTAGCATTACCATATCCTATGATTAAAGTTATTGGAAAATTACAAAAGCCCAATTCAGGTAAAACTATGAGCGACACGGATGTTCCAGGAAGGACAGACTGAATTATCCCGTCAAGTAAAGAACCATGACTAGTTTAGTTGATTGCCAAAGGGACAGGGCATATGAAATGGTTAGCAGAAGGAGGTAGTTATAAATGCCAGATGACCAGTCACAGAAATGAGGACTTTAATTGTCATGAGTATTTCTTCTTTATTTTATTAAGAATATTTGTGTTTGTGTGTGTGTAGCAAATATCTTTTGTTTTCTTTCCTATTTTATTGCCGCATCATGTAACAAAAATGCATTGAATTTATGTCTCAGAATATATAAATACTGTTAACTTTAAATGATAGTGTTGAACATATTGTGACTGGATTAAGGGATACCCACATAGCTGGTAAGGCATTATTTTGGGGTTTTTCTGTGAGGGTGTTTCCAAAAGAGATTGGCATTTGAATCAGTTAACTGAGTAGTAATGAAGCTCTACCCCCAGCCAATGTGAGGAGTCACCATTTAATAAGCTGAGGATCATGATAGAGCCAAAAGGCAGAAGATAGATGAATTCACTCTCTCTACTGGAGTTGGAACACTCTTTTTCTCCTGCCCTTGGAACTGGAACTCCAGGTTCTCTAGGCTTTAGACTCTAGAACTTGCACCAGCATCCTGACCCCCAGGTTCTCAAGCTTTTGGCCTTGGAGGGAGAGTTTCACTATTATTTGTCATGGTTCTTAGGCCTTCAAATATGGACTGAACCATGGCTTTATCTGTTTCTCCAGCTAGCAAACTCTCATGGAAATTCTCAGCCTCCATAATTGTATAAGCCAATTCCCCCAAAAAATCCCCTCTCATGCATCAATATATTTTTATAACTGAAGAATCTTGTTTAATACACATATACACATAGCATTTGCATTGTGACATTTTGCAATTTTACCCCATAACATTTAATAGTATTTAAGCTATGAACAAAATATTAAGGAGAAAAGTGAAGATCTCCCAAAAACTTTGTATCCTTTTCAGCGGAAACGATTACTGTGTTTTTGGTTATATGTTGGATAGTTGTATTATTTCAGGAGAAGTATGGCCTTGTAATTGTCTTTATTTTGAGATTTAGAATAATTAAAGAGATTCATATTGGTGTCAAGTTGACAAGAAGTTGTCTTTTGGTAGTTAATTATTTTTGTCAACATGACTAGGCCATAAGACTCAGATATTTGATCCAACATTATTTTAGATGCTTCCGCAAAAAGTATTTGTTAGATAGATTAACATTTAAATCAGTAGACTTTGAAGAAAATAGATTACCTTCCATAGTGGGGTACATCTCATCTGATTAGTTGAAGGCCTTAATACTAAAAGGTGAGCCTCCCTAGAAGAGAAAATTCTGCCAACAGAAGGTCTTTGGATTCAAACTGTGAAAGACACAGAGAAAGAGAGAGAGGAGAGAGAGAGAGAGAGAGAGAGAGAGAGAGAAAGAGAAAGAGAGAGAGAGAGGAAGAGAGAGAGAGAGAGAAGAAGAGAGAGAGAGAGAGAGAGGAAGAGAGAGAGAGAGAGAAAGAGGAAGAGAGAGAGAGAGAGAAAGAGGAAGAGAGAGAGAGGAGATATTTACTGTGAGAAACTGGCTTATTCAATTGATGATTGTGGAAGATGGCCAGGTAAACCTAAAACACATAGATAAGACCACAAAGACAGGAAGGCAAGAACTTTTAAGCTGGTGGAATTTCTCTTCTTCTTTAGAAAACTCAGTTATGATCCTGAGGAATTTAAACTGATTGACAGAGATCCATCTATTCAGATCATCCAATATAATCTCCTGTTCTTTATAGTCAAATGGTGTAGATTTTAATGATATCCACAAAGTACCTTTACAGAACACCTACATTAGTGCTTGACTGAATATATGGGGACTATTACCTAATCAAGTTGACACATAAAATTGAACATCAGAGCATGTGTGTATCATATGCTAATTAATTTCACCTATATTTATAGAGCACCTGTGACTTGTCAGGGATCCTCAGTTTAGCTATAAATCAAAAACTCTTTTAAAAAATAAAGTGTGCTATGAAAAGGAGTAGCCTGTGAACATTCAGAGCAAGTATAATAAGGAAACAATTTAAGACACAACAGTAATAGAAAATGATGATTTTGAACAATAAGGCTACAGTGTAGGTTGAAAACCATAGGTAGAGAGACTGAACTCCTTTAATTGTTCTTGAGCAATGGGTTCACAGTGTGCCACTTACCAAGGTGAGAAACAATAGGAAATAAATACATCTGGGGACATGAGGACAAGAAGTCAGTTGTTACGATGCCAATTTTGAAATTTTTATTGGATATATAATCTAAAATGTTGTATGCCTAATTGGACTCTGAAAATAAGTTAGTTGGTTGTATACTGAGACATCCATCACCACCTGCTGAGGTCTGTCCTGCAGACCCTGACTCAAGGACGGAAGAATGAATGCACTCTCACACCCATTACAGAGTTTCAAGTGGGCTAGGGATGGTCATCAGCTGCTTTCAGAGGGTGACTGCAGCCAATGGACCAAGACTCCCTCTACATCCTCACATTTATTCAGTATAAATTTCATAGCAGAGGTTCTAAGTGAACATGCTTGTGGACAATTAACATGGTAAAAAGAGTGGTTTTATAATTGATAAAAGCTTTTGGTTCCAGGGCCCAGAGTAAACACTATTAATGGGAAATTCTCCTTTGACCTCCCCCTGAGACAGTCATCCAGCACAAAGTTTACATGAGCAAATAAATTAGAGACAAAGGGATGTAGGGTGGAGAACTCAGACAAGAGAAAATATTTCACTCACAGAATTAGGAACATATTCAATGCATTTTGTTATAAGAGAAAAAAATAAAACTATGGTGTGTGATGGTTTGGTATGCAGAAATAGATAAAACCTTGTTAGATGTGAGTTTTGGAAAAACTTATTTGGAAAATAATATAAGGAAAAACTTATTTGGAAAAAATAAGTTTACATTCTTTATCAAACACTAATAATTGGATTAAATATCTCTGTGATAAAAAAATACATATTAAAACAAGACAATTGTAACAATCCTACATGGCCAAATGGCGATGAGGGTGTGGAACAAAAAGTATTATTATTCATTGTTCTTGGGAATGCAAAATGGTAGGCCACTTTCAAAGACAGTTTGGCAGTTTCTTAGAAAACTAGAGATATTCTTACCATATAATCCAGCACTCTTTCATAATTACTCAAATGAGTTGAAAGCTTATGTCCATATAAAAATCTGCACACAGATGTTTATAGCAGCTTTATTCAAAACTTCAAAAACTGGGAAGCAACCAAGATGTCTTTCAATAGATGAATGAATAAACAAACTTTATCACATCCAGACAATTGCATATTGATCAGTGCTAAAAATAAATGAGCTATGAAACCATGAAAAGCCATAAAGGAACCTTAAATGTATGTTACTTAGTGAAAGATGACAATCAAAAAATACTGCATACTGTATTGTTTTAAATATATGATATTCTGAAAAAGGGAAAACTATGGAGACAGTGGTTTGCAGAGGTTAAGGGGAAGGAAGGGGTAAATAGCTGGAGCACAGAGGAATTTTAGGGCAGTGAAACAATTCCATAGTTACTATAATGGTGAATGGTAGCTACCATAATCATAGGTTTATGCTGTTATACATTTGTTGAAACTTATACATTGTATAGCACCAAGAGTGAGCCCTAATGTAAACTATGAAATTTGGATAATAATAATTTATCAAACTAGGTTTACCAATTGTAACAAATGTACCATTCTTCTATGGCATCTCTATGGTAGAGAGCTTGCATATGTAAAACAGGCATGTGTATATAAGAACTCTATTTTCAATTCAGTTCTGCTTCAAACTAAAATAGCTGTGAAAAATAAAGACTAAAGGCTATTCTTTTCAAAAAAGGATTGAATTTCCCTTTTGAAGATTATGTAATAGACAAATATTTTTCTATTTCTCCACTGAGCATAACTAAAATAGTGAATATTAAATATAAAGTACACATGCAAAGGGTATAGAGACAGAATTCTGATTTTATTCATAAATGAATGAAGGTAGAAAATAAATACAAGGATGCATATGAAATTTGGATAATAATGATTTATCAAACTTGGTTTTTCAATTATAACAAATGCACCACTCTTCCATGGAATCTCTATAATGGGGAGATTGCATATGTACAACAAGGCATATGTATGTAAGAAATCTATTTTCAACTCAGTTCTACTGCAAACTAAAATTGCTCTGAAAAATAAAGACTATTCTTTTCAAAAAAGGATTGGACCTCCCTTTTGGAGATTATGTAATAGACAAACTTTTAAAAAATGTCTCCACTGAGTATATGTAAAATGCTGAATATTAAATGTAAAATACGCATGCAAAGGATATAAAGACAGAATTCTGATTTTATTCATAAGTGAATGAAGGTAGAAAAACAAGAATGCATATGGTTTTTATTGAGATAATTTGCTGTAAATAAATTTAGAAGAAAGAACACGATTGACAGAAGTACCAGGTCAAGGCACATTAGATGGTAGAGAGATAGATAGGGTGGATAGATAGATATGTAGATAGACAGATACAGAGATGGAAAGATAGATAGATGATAGATACATACATACATACATACATACATACATACATACTATGTTGAAGGCTTAACCCTAAATGAAATGTATTTAGAGATGAGGTATGTGGGAGGTAGTTTAGGTTTAAATTAGGTTACACAGGTGGGGTCCAATGATGGAATTAGTGTTCTTATAACAAAAGGAAGAAAGACAATAGCTGTCTCTTTCCCTTTGAGCTACCATGTGTGGACATAGTGAGAAGAGAACAGTCTTCAAGCCTGGTAGTGGGATTTCACCAGAAAACAGAATTGTCTGGCACCTTAATCTTGTACTTCTAAGTCTTCAGATCTGTAAGAGCATGAATTTCTTTTGTTTAAGACATCCAGTCTCTATCGTACTGTTTACACAAATTTTAATTTATTTACAGTTATACAAAAAATACTTTCTTGGCAATATTCAAGTATAAAATACATTGTTGTTAACTGTAATCACCATGTTTATGCACTCAATCTCTTGAGCTTATTCCTTCTAAATGAAATTTTGTGTTCTTTCACCATCTCCCACTCTTCTTTCCCAATCCGTTGGTAACTACTATTCTACTCTGTTTCTATTAATCTGTCTTTTCTGAGATTCCACATATAAATGAAATTATGCAGTATTTGCCTTTCTGTGCCTGGCTTATTTCACTTAGCATAATATCCTTCAGATTCATCTATCTTATTGCAGGTAACAGAATTTCCTTTATTTTAAAGGCTAAATAGTACTCTATTGTGTGTATTTGCCACATTTTCTATATTCATTCATGTAATGATAGACACTTAAGTCGTTTCCAGCTGAGCTTGGCTATTTTGACTAATGATGCAATGAACATGGGAGTGTGGTTATCTCCTTGATATGCTAATTTTCTTCCCTTTTGATATGTACCCAATAGTGGGATTGTCGGATTATGTTGTTGTTCTGTTTTTATTTTTTTAAGTAAAATTCATATCATTTTCCTTTTTGGCTCAAATAATTTACATTCCCACTAATAGTGTGGTGGAGATCACTTTTCTCCATGTCATTGCCAGCACTTTTCATCTTTTGTCTTTTTGAAATTGTCATTTTAACAGGTCTGAGGTGATATCTCATTGTGATATTAACTTGCATTTCTCTGATGATTAATGATGTTGAGAATTTTTTCATATAGCTATTAGCTATTTGTATTTCTTCTTTAAAGAAATGTTCATTCAAGTTCATTGCCTATTTTTTATTAGGATTATTTGTTTTCTCACTGTTCAGGTATTTAATTTTCTTAGATGTTTTAGATATTACCTATTATCATATATATGTTTTGCAAATATATTCTCCCATTCCATAGACTGTCTCTTCATGTGTTGATTGTTTCCTTTGCCGTGCAGAAGCATTTCAGCTTTTTGGATTTCCACTTGTCATTTTTGCTCTTGCTGTCTGTGCTTTTGGAGACATATATTAAAAAGAATAAATAAATAAAGTGCCCAGGTCAATGTTTGAAGTTTTGTCTTACATGTTTTCTCTAGCAGTTTTACAGTATGAAAACAAGTTTTCACAGTTTATGATTTTTTGTTATAGCAGCCTATATTAGAATTCTCTAGAAGGACAGAACTAATAAAATAGATGTCTATGTAAATGGGAGTATTTATGTATACGAGTATTGACTCACACTATCATAACGAGTATGTAAACGAGTATGTAAACTCACACTATGTAAACGAGTATTGACTCACACTATCATAAGGTGAAGTCCCACAATAGGTCCTCTTAAGCTGAAGAACATGAAAGCCAGTCAGAGACCCAAAACCTCAAAAGTAGGAAAGCCAAAAGTGAAGCTTTCAGCCTGTAGCTGAAGGCCAGAGTCCCTGGCAAAGTGCTGGCGTAAGTCCAAGCATCCAAAAGCTGAACTTGGAGTCCTGTGTTTGAGGGCAGGAGGCATCCAGCATGGGCGAAAGATGAAGACCAGAAGACTCAGCAAGTTGCTCTTTATTCTTCTACTGCCTGCTTTATTCTAGCCATGCTGGAAGCTTATTAGATAGTGCTCACCCAGATTGAGGGTGGGTCTAACTCTCCCAGGCCACTGACTCAAATGTTAATCTTTTTAGGCAATGCCATCACAGACACACCCAGGAACAAATTTTGCATCCTTCAATCCAGTCAAGTTGACATTCAATATTAACCATCACATAACTTGAATTAAGGAAGATAGATTGATAAATAGATGGATGGATGGATAGATAGATAAATGGATGAAAGACAATAGATACATCAACAGATAGATGTTAAATACAGGTGAGTGACATTACAGTATGAAATTATGCTCATTCTAATCATCCAACATAGAGATGGAAATTGAGTATTCAGGAGATATCTCTTGTTTTGTTGGTTTTTATTTTTGCCTGTGGAAAAGTGGCAGTTTAAAAAATCTATTTATCTTATCATTTTATTCAGAAATAAACATAACAAATTTATAAAATATTGGCAAATTTAAAATAGTAACATATATTTATATGCCTAAATACATTTTAAATAAAAAACAACAGGGCATAAGTAGTCATACAATAAATTATACAATTAACTTAGTGAAAATCTAATCCAACGTCAAGATGTCACAAATGAGGAACCTGAACATGATGCAATACCAAAAGATGTTTATCTATAATCTTAACTTTGCAAAGCAATTCAGTAGACACTTATGTCAGCTACACAAAAAGATAAACACATATTCCAACCAAGATAACTCAATAGAAGCTTCCAGTGACCATTCCCCATGAGAAACACCAAATTAAACAACTATGCATCCAATGAAAGCATCTTTATAAGAACCAAAAATCAGTTGAGAAATCACAGTATCTGTTTTTTAACATTATGTTAAGGAAGGAGGAACTGAAAAGTATAGAAAAAATAGTCTCAAACTGTCAACACAACCCTGCCTCATCTACTGGCAGTGGCTGCATGGTGCAGAGTGAGAATCTGTGCCCTTGGGTGAAGGACAGAGCAGTCATTATGAGAATTTTCATTAGAATTCAGGACTGCACTGTCACAGTGGAAAGCAACATGAGGCAGACATAAGTTTCTGACCATAAAGGGAGCATCTAGACCAGTCCTAACTAGAGGTGAACCTCTCATTCTAGCAGTCAGATCTGATTTCTGGCAAGTTCCACCATGGTGGGCTAAACGACTCTGGGGTTCTAAATAAACTCGAAAGGCAACCTAGACCACAAGTACTGCAATTCTTAGGCAAGTCCTGGGCTCTGCTTGACTCAGGGCAAGTAGACTTGCAGGGAATATGATCTAGTGAGACACCAGCTGGCATGGCCAAGGAAGTGTTTGTATCATCCTCTGCCAACCCCAGGAAGCACAGCTTCTAGCCCCAAAAGAGACTCCTTCACTCTACCTGAGGAGAAAAGAAGGGAGAGTTAAGGAAACTTTATCTTGCAACTTACATACCAGCTCAGCCACATTGGAATAGGGTACCAGGCGGAGTGCTAAGGCCATCATTCCAAGAACTAGACTTCACACATTTATAAACACAACCTGGGCCAGAAGAGAACCCACTTCCTTGAAAGGAAGAACAAAATCCTGACAGGATTAATCACCTACTGACTAAAGAGTATTTGGATCCTGAACAATCAGCATTGGAAACCAAGTAGTACTCTCTGAAGGTCTTGGATGAGACTCAGAACCATGCTAGAATCAAGTGTGGCCTGACATATTCCCTGATGTGGCCATGGGCAGACATACCTTTTGCTTGAAGAAAGGAGAGGAAACAGGACTCTGTCTTGTAGTTTGGGTACTAGCTTGGTGTAGAGAACTACAGTGGTGTAGGGAACCAAAGAGTTTCCTATGGTCACTGATCCCAGGCCTTGGTTCCTGAATGTAATTTCTGGACTAATCAAACCATATAAGTCACCAGTGATACACCCCAGAGTGACAGATATATGTGACCTTTCAGACAGGAAATTCAAGAGAGCCGCTTACAGAAAGCTCAATGGAATTCAAGATAACACAGAGAAGGAATTCAGAATCCTCAGATATATTTCACAAAAAGTTAAAAATAAAAAGAATCAAGCAGAAATTCTGGAGCTGAAAAAATGCAAATGACGTACTAAATAATGCATCAAAGACTTTTAATAGCAAAACTGACAGAGCAGAAGAAAGGATTAGTGAGCTTGAAGACAGCTTACTTGAAAATATGCAGTCAGAGGAGACAAAAAGAAAATAATAAAAAAGAATGAAGCATGCTTGCAAGATCTAGAAAATAGGGTAGCGTGTGACAGCTCATGCCTAACCCCAGCACTTTGGGAGGCCAAGGAGAGTGGATATCTTGAGCCCAGCCTAGGAGTTTGAGAACAGCCTGAGCAACATGTTGAGACCACATCTCCACAAATAAACCCAAAAGAGTAGCTTTTGGGTATGGTGGTGCATGTCTGTAGTCCCAGCTACTCAGGAAGCTAAGGTGGGAGCACTGCTTGAACCCAGTGGGGTGGTGGGTGTGTGGCAAGGCTGTGGTGAGCCATTATCATGCCATTGTACTCCAGCTGGGTGACAAAGTGAAACCCTATCTGAAAAACAAAACAAAACAAACCCCAGAACAATATCTAGAAAATACCCTAAAAAGGGCAAATCTAAGAGTTGTTAGCCTTCAAAAGGAGGTAGAGAGAGACATAGGGGTAGAAAGTTTATTCAAAGGAATAACAGAGAACTTCCAAAACCTAAGAAAAGTATCAGTATGCAAGTAGGAAAAAAATATAGAGCACCAAAAAGATTTAACCTAAATAAGAGTACTTCAAGACATATAATAAACTCCCAAAGGTCAAAGATAAAGAAATGACTCTAAAAGCAGTAAGAGAACAAGAATAAGTAACCCATAAAGGAGCTCTAATATGTCTGGAAGAAGACTTCTCAGTGGAAATCTTATGGGCCAGGAAAGAGTGATATAACATATTTAAAGTACCAA
This sequence comes from Leontopithecus rosalia, assembly GCA_028533165.1. Lineage (NCBI taxonomy): Eukaryota > Metazoa > Chordata > Mammalia > Primates > Cebidae > Leontopithecus > Leontopithecus rosalia. The sequence goes on along the minus strand of CM052648.1, from coordinate 167,900,774 downwards.
AGAACAAAAACTTCTATCCTACGATGGTATACCCAGTAAAAAGTATCCTTCAAACATAAAAGAGAAATAAAAACCTACTCAGACAAACAAAAGCTGAGGAATTTCACCAACATCAGATCTTTCCTACTACACATGTTCAAAGGAGCTCTTCAATCTGAAAGAAAAGTACATTACAGGGCAATAAGAAATATCTGAAAGTATAAAACTTCCTGGTAATGTTAAGTGCCGAGAAAAACACAGAATATTGTAGTACTGTAATTGTAAATTGTAAATGAATTATATTTTGAGTAGAAAAAATAAAAGATGAAACTAACAAAAACAATAACTACAAAAAGTTTTCAAAACATAGACAGCATAAAACCACATAAATAAAAACAACAAAAAGTAAAAAGTGGAAAGGATAAAGTATAGTATTTTTATTTGTTTTCTTTTTGCTTGTTTGTGAGCTTGTTTATGCAATCATTGTTGTGATCAATTTAAAACAACAAGTTGTAAGATATTATTTGCAAGATTCATGGTAAGGTTAAATCAAATTATACAACAGATATGCAAAGTATAAATTAAAAGAAATTAAAGCATCCAACCAGAAAAAAAACTTGTTCACTAAAAGAAAGAGAGGAAGGAAGAAAAAAAGGAAGAAAAAAAAGAAAAGGAAGAAAGAATCACACACACAAGAACAAGAAAACAAAAAACAAATGGCAAATGGCAGGAGTAAGTCCTTATTTACCAATAATAATCTTTAATGTAAATGGATAAATTCTCTAATCAAAAGAAACAGAGTGGCTAAATGGATTTTTTTTACAAAAGACCTGATGAACTACTGGTTAGAAGAAAAACATTGCACCTATAAACATACACAGATACTGAAAAGAAACAGATAGAAAAATATATCCCAAACAAAAAAAAGCAGAAGTACTGTACTTTTATATGAGACTAAATATATTTCATGACACAAATTATAAGAACAGATGATGGTCACCAATAATAATAAAATGGTCAATTCAGCAAGAAGGTATAACAGTTGTAAATATATATTGGGAAAGACCCCAATGCCATAATAGTTACATACATTAGCTAGATAACACACAACTTTCAGCAATAGATAAGTAATCCACAGAGAGAATTAACAAAGAAAGTTCAAGCTTCATTTGTACTATAGACCAAATGGACTCGATTGATATTTACAGAGCATTTTATTCAACAGCTACAGAATATACATCTGCTCAACATATGTAACATTCTCAAAAATTAACTATGTGTGAGGACACAAAATAAGTCTTACAAATTCAAAGAAATTGAAACTATCACGTATCTTCTCTAATCATATTGAAAAAATCTAGAAACAAATAACAAAAGAAATTTTGGGAACCATAAAGCACATTAAAATTAAACAATATGCTTCCCAATGACCACTGGATCAATGATGAAATTAAGAGAAAAATATTTTAATTTCTTAATACAAATGATAATGAAAACACAACACACCAAAACTTATGGGATGCAGTGAGAAAAATACTAAGAAGAAACTTTATAGCAATAAGTGCTTACATCAATAAAGCAGACAAACTTTAAATAAAAAACCTAACAATTCATTTTAAAGAATTAGATAAGCAAAAGTAAACTAAAGCCAAAATTAGTGGAAAAAATAAATAATAAATATCAGAGCAGTGATAAATTGAAATGAGAAAACAATTCAAAAAAGCAAGGGAATGAAAAGCGGCTTGTTGGAGAAGATAAACTAAATCGTTAAACCTTTAGACAGATGAAGAAAAAAGAGAGAGAAGATGGAAATAAAGTCAGAGATGAACAAAAAAAATTACAACAGATACTTCAGAATTTCAAAGATTCATTATAGACTACTACTATGAGCAACTGAATGTCAATTAATTGGAAAACTTACAATAAAAATGTAAATTTCTGGCCGGGCGCGGTGGCTCAAGCCTGTAATCCCAGCACTTTGGGAGGCTGAGACGGGTGGATCACGAGATCAAGAGATCAAGACCATCCTGGTCAACATGGTGAAACCCTGTCTTTACTAAAAATACAAAAAAATTAGCTGGGCATGGTGGCACGTGCCTGTAATCCCAGCTACTTGGGAGGCTGAGGCAGGAGAATTGCCTGAACCCAGGAGGCGGAGGTTGCAGTGAGCCGAGACTGCGCCATTGCACTCCAGCCTGGGTGAAAAGAGCGAAACTCCGTCTCAAAAACGACAAAAAAAAAATGTAAATTTCTAAATACATATAATCTATCAAGTTTGAATCACAAAGATAACCAAAACCCAAACAGACCAATATATAATAAAATCAAAGCTATACAGAAAAGTTTTCCAGCAAAGAAAAGCCCGGATTCATGGCTGCATTTTGCCAAAAACTTAAAGAATGATGAATATTAATACTATTCAAAATATTCCTTAAAATAGAAGAGGAGGAGATAATTTTAATCTCCTTCTACAATCCCAATATTACTCCGACACTAAAACCAGACAAAGACACCTCAGTACAAGAAAATACAGGCCAGTATTCTGGAGGAACATTGATGCAAAAATTCTCAAGAAAATACCAATGAAAAAATTCAACAATACATCAAAAAGGTAACCAAATTGTATTTATCCTGGGAATGCAAAGATGGCTAAAAATATGGAAATCAATCAATGTGATACATCATATCAACAAAATAAAAGATAAAAATGCAATCACTTCAATTGATGCTGAAAATGCACTTGATAAAATTCAGTATCCTTTCATGATAAAAAAAAAAAACCCTCCAAAAACTGGTTATAGAAGAAATATTCCTCTACACAATAAACACCATGTATGATGGACCCACAGCTAGTATCATGAGGAAAAAAACTGAAAGTCTTTTCTGTAAAATCTGGAACAATACAGATATGCCCATTTTCATCACTGTTATTCAACACAGGACTAGAAGTCCTAACTAGAGCAATCAGACAAGAGGAAGCTATAAAGGGCCATCAAAATGGAAAGGAAGGAGACAAATTATCCTTGTTTGAGGATGATATGATCTTATATTTGGAAACAATTAAAAGCTCCACCAAAAAAAAAATACTGTTAGAACTGATCAACAAATTCTGTAAAGTTGCAGGTCACAAAATCAACATACACAAATTAGTAGTAGCACTTCTAATGCCAACAGTTAACAATATTTTAAAAAATCTAAGAAAGTAATTCCATTAACAATAGCTACAAATAAAATAGATATAAATGTAACCAACAGCTCTGATGGCTGTAGCAAAATACAATGGACTACTTAAATGTAAGACATGAAATTATGTATTAAAGAAAAATGCAGAGGAAAACTTCTACATTAGGCCATTGTTGTTCTTGCATTGCTGTAAAGAAATACCACACCCAAGAAGTTGAGGCTAAAGAGTCAAGATTGCACAGCTGCACTCCTGCCTGGTGAAAGAGTGAGACCCCATCTCTAAAAATATAAAACGAAATACCAGAGACTGGGTACTTTATAAAGAAAAGCGGTTTAATTGGTTCCTGGTTATGCAGACTTTAAAGTGTGGCATCAGAATCTGCTTCTGGTGTGGGCCTCTAAAAGCTTACAATCATGGTGGAAGACAAAGGGAGAATTGGCATCTCACATGGTGAGGATGGGAGTAAGAGAAAGTGGAGGGGAAGATGCTACATACTTTTAAACAGCCAGATCTCATGAGAACTTACTACCATAAAGACAGTACCCACAGGATAGCACTAAACCATTTATGAGAAATACACCCCCATGATCCCATCACCTCCCACTAGGCCTCACTTCCAACATTACAGATTACATTTCAATATGCGATTTAGAGGGGACAATACTGAATTATGTCATAACATTTGTTATGTTTGGGCATAACATTTGTCTGGGCAATGATTTTTTGGCTATGACCCCAAAGCACAGGCAACACACTCATCATCTCATATAGTTTACCTTATTCAGGTGTGTGTGGGAAGAGTACCTAAAATGTACTCTCTTGGCAAATTACCAGCATACAATACAATAATATTAGCGATAGTTACATTATACATTAGATCTCTTGACTTTTTTATCCTACATAACTGCTGCTTTTTACCCTTAAACCTATCCCATTTCCTGCCATTCTCCCTCCTTCCCACCCTGGTAACCAGTCTTTTACCTCAAGTTTCTATGCATTGAGATTTCACATATAACTGAACAAAAGAGAGTTGTGTTCATCTGCTTTTAACCATAACTCTAAATTGACTAGAATAACACCTTGCTTTAAATTTGGGAAATAAGCATAGACTGATTTAGGTACCATTTATGTACAGTGAATTCTCTCTTCCTACTGTAGAGTTCTATTAAATTTGAAAAATGAAAATAATTATGTAACCAGCACCAATGACAAGATAACCAGGAACAAAACAGAAGAGTTTCACCCTATCCTACTTCAAAAGTTTCTCTTGACACTTTGCAGACAACCACTTCTCACCCATATACTTTTCTAGTGGCTTTATGCTTTTATGTTGTAAGGGAACAAGAGTCTGGACATGTGAATTGAGAAGATCCTCAATCTTTCCTGAATGGAGCCACTTTTCTCCTTCAAGCCTACACCACGGAGAAAGGCTCTCTCTGGTTTTCCTCCTTGTTTCCAATCTTTCTTGTGAGTGCCTAGTAGCAGTTCATGTGTCAGTAGACTGCCAATACAATCAAATCTTTCTTCTTAGTGGCTTCCAGGGTTTTCTACACTATCTCACATTCCACTATCAGCAATTTGTTAAAATCTTTAGCTGTATTCTTCTTACCTGCTTTTATGGTTCTGACATCCATTTATCTCATGCTGTGGCACAAGTAATCCAGTGCCCCAGTTCCATATTTCCTTGGGCATATTTGATGTTCCATAGAATTTAGACTGCTTGGTTGCAGTGTGAGTTCAATTCTCTGATGACTTTAAAAGTTGTATTTGACTTTCTCTTGCTGTAAAAGCAGAACCAATTTTGTTCTTACCTTTCTACATTCTGGTTGGAAAGAAACTCTCTTCTTGATTTTGATTCTAACATGCTAGTTGAAGTTTCCGGAATTTTCAAGAATCATATATCTTCTTTCAGTGATTTATAGAATTATCTTGCCTTTGTCTTCTAAATATAATGCATAAATATTTTACTTAGATGAAACCTATATATTTTAATAACAAACTTATCCTTGTTCACTTATCCTCAAATATGCAGCATTACCACCAAATACTCCTGGAGTGAAAATATACAATATCCATAAGCATAATGTAATCTATGGTATCAATTTTAACCTAGAAAACTTGTTGGATATTCAGTATAAGTGGTTAAGAACATAATCTTAGGTAGGAAGTAATGTTAAAAGAAACTTTTCTATTTTGCTTGCTATGGGGCTTTTGACTCATTTGTTAAATCATCAAATTAATAAAATTGATATAATAACATAAATTATAGATTTTTATACAGATTGGATTAATTCATATGGAATTTTTTGCATATAACTTCTATATAAAAGTCTTGGCACATATTTATTGTTATTTTAATTATCTTCATATATTAGTGGTGTCATCAGGAGATCAGTTCTCTAATGTCAAATAATTTAAAATAATTGGAAAATACCACTTGTTTTATTTCTGGAGAATAATGTGGACCAATTTTATTTGCTATAATTTAATAAAGATATAATAGATTTTAAGTCTACTGAATTATATAACAATGATTCTGGTTTTGTAGAATCCTGAATGATGTGCATATCTCAAGTGAATTCTAACACTTTTTTAAAAACACTTGGGTTGTATACACAAGACAAACGTAACAAATTATAAATCTAGATAATAAAGAATAACCAGGGATGCATGTATTTTTATTTATCTAGAGCCTATATTATTTTTGGTACATGCTATGAACTGAATTGTGCCCCTTTCGTATGCTGAGACTCTAGTCACCAGTGTAACTGTATTTAGAGATAGGACCTTTGGAGAGGTATTAAAGGTTAAATAAGTCATAAGGGAGAAGATCTAATTTGATAGAGCTCCTGACCTTATAAGAAGAAAAGACACCAGAGCTTGTCTTTGCTGCCATGTGAGAGCACAGGAACAATGAGGCCATCTGTAAGCCAGAAAGAGTTTCCTCACCAGAAACCAACTCAGCTGGCACCTTGGTATTGAACTTTCCAGCCTCTAGAACAGTAAGAAGTAAATTTCTGTTGTTTAAACCACCCACTCTATTGTATTTTGTTATGACAGACCAGAGAGACAAATACAGTACCCAAAAAGGGAAGTTTAAATTAAAAAAAAGAGTTAATATTTAATACGAAGTATGCAATTTAGATTTTATACTGTGAAGAAAAGTTACATATAAAATAAAAATTTTAAAAATTAAAAACTCTGATAGGTGACTATGGCATAATTTGAAATAAAACATTTTACAACTAAATTTCCTTTACACAAGAGGTTCTATAATTACTTTTAATAAAATTCCCAGATACACTGCAATGTAATAGATACTTTTCAGCATTTTTACATGCAGACATTTAAAATGATTTCAGGAGATCGACAGATATTTTAAAGTTAAAATTTGTAGGTTTACCTTTCATTGAGTGCAATTAAGTACCTGAAATCATAACGGGTATCAAAACAATTATTTTAAAAGGTAAAAATTTCAATTAAATATTTATCTAAGTGAAAATATTAAGTAGGCTATTCAAAGTTTCTTTTAAAGCCACAAAAAAACTCTGCTATTACAATCAAGTGGCATTTGTTAATTATTAATATATTCATTATATGCTTTAGTATTTGCAAAGTTTAAACTCCTTTATTCTACAAAAGTAATGTTCTGAATGATCACAGAAAGAAAACATAACCATCAATTATCATAAATAATTAATAAATTATACTCTTCTTAGTCATTAAAATGTTCTCTGTTTTAGATGTTTTTTTCCCCTCAGAGCATTGAAACAAAAAGGAATTTCTAATTAGTCTTTGAAGAATCAGAATTTTAATGAAATGTTCACAATATTCCCTGAAGGTTCTGACTAATTAGGTCTGGCTCTCTAAGGGATTACACTTATAGGAAAAAAGGGCAAATAGAAATAAAACTATAAAACTTTACTAAACATAGGATAATTAAATAGAATTCAATCACCCATTTGAAATTATATTGGGAACCTAATTGAATCAAAGCTTCAATAATACACTATAGTCTACAAACATGGTAAAACATTTTTAGATTTTCTCTGGAGGCATTTCTGGAATTGCTTTTCTTATTATAAGGTACAAATACAGGATCCATCTAAATATTAAAACTAAAAGCTATTGATTTTAAAACATCACGTCTGTAGAAAAATGTAAAAGTTCAGTGAAATATTTTGTTTAATTATTTTGATAGGTTAATAAGTGCAGATGAAAACAGATAATCTATTTAAATTCTGTTAAACAGTTTTTCATAAACAGAACAACCCATGGCCAAAGGATTATATAACTATTGTGATTGTAAAGTGCTTTTCCTTTAGGTTTTTAATTTTATTATAATGATTATATGCATCTCGATGAACATGACAAAAAAAACCATAACAGTTGAAGTCAATGACTTCTTCAATGAAGAAATCAGTAAGTCTAATGAAATGAAATATCACTTTATAATTTAAATTTCCTTATTTTGTTCTCTGAGAATGATTTCTCTAGAGAATGAGAGAAAACATGAAATAAAATGTTGGAGAACTTGTGTTAATACTGCAAGTGATTGTATGCATTCGACTGTAAATGGGCTTTCCTAAAACTGCAACAATATTAATCACAGATTCGACTTATACACAAATGTATTAATGAATCATGAGGGTGATTAAAAACTAATCTATGATAAATAAACACACAAAAAAAACATACAAAAACCTATTAGATGTAGCCAAATCAGTGCTCAGAGGGAAATATACAGCTGTAATTGCCATTAAAAAAAAGGTTTTAAATCAGCAACCAAGCTTTCTACCTTAGGAAACTGGAAAAAGAAGAGAAAGCTAAGCCAATGCAAGCAGATGGAAAGAATTAATTTAAGTTAAAATAGAAGTAAATAAAAGAGATCATAGGTAAACAATAGTGAAAATTAATAAAGACAAAAGTTGGTATTTTGGGATCAACAGAATGTCAATATTTTACCTTGATTGACAAAAAAAAAGAAGAGAGATTTAAATAACCAGAATCAGTAATGAAAGAGGAAGCATTATTTCTTAGCTTACAGATTAAAAAAAAGTTATCATTCCTGTATTCCCAGCACTTCAGGAGGCCAAGGTAGGTGGATCACCTGAGATCAGGAATTTGAGATCAGCCTGGCCAATGTGATAAAACCCTCTCTCTACTAAAAATACAAAAATTAGCTGGATGTGGTGGTGGGCGCCTTTAATCCCAGCTACTAGGGAGGCTGAGGCAGGAGAATACCTTGAACCTGGGAGGCAGAGTTTGCAGTAAGCTGAGATTGCGCCATTGCACTCCAGCCTGGGCAACTAGAGTGAAATTCTGTCTCAAAAACAAAGAGAGAGAGAGAAGACAATACCATGGACAATCAGGTATCAAAAAATTAGATATCCTAGATGAAATGGAGAAGTCCCAAGAAATATACAAACAATATACACAAAGAAAAAAAATTGACTCAAGTAAAAACAGAATTATAAGCAAATTTATAATAAGTAAAGGAATTATGCTAGTGATCATAAAACCTCCTAAAAAGAAGAGAAGACAAAGAATAGGCCCAGATAGTCACTGGTGAATTCTACCAAACAGTTAAAAAAATTACTGTGGACTCTTCCAAATAATAGAAAGGTGGGAAATACTTCCCATTCAACATGTTCTATGAGGTTCTTATTACCCTGATACAAAACTCATACTTAAAGGAAATAAAAAGAAAGAAAGAAAAAGAAAAAAATGAATGAGCAACATTCCTTATCTTAATAAAATCCTAATAAACAATCTAGTGACATATACAAATAATTAAACATTGTATTATGTAATTTATCTCAGGAATGCAGGAACAGTTCAACCTATGATAATCAAAGAAACAAAATATATCATACTTATAGAATATACAACTAAAACTACATTCACATTCATCTCGATATAAAAATGATAAAATTCAATATGCTTACAAAATTTTTTAAAACTCAACAAATTTTTAATAGATGGAAACTTCTTCAACCTGCTCAACCTACATCACGGTGGAATCCCAAGACATTCAATTCTGAGAAAAGACATGATACTACATAAAGTTTCCTGAACCAAACAATGAATCAAAAGACTAATCAATTCTGTCTGGTCATGAGGCAAACATATAAATGTTAACAAGGTAAAAAAAAAATAACCAGTGTTTGAGTAGATTCGTCTATTCAAGGGTCAATTTAAAGATGATCTTCAGTATTTGCAAATATTTTTGAATTTTATATTAAAACTCAATAAAGTATATTATAAATTATATCAGCATGCAAATCAAGTTTTAACTTAAAACATTTGAAATAATGTAAGAAGAATGAAGACAAAAGAGATTAGATATAAAATGATAAACAATCAAATAATAATATTGTAATTTTTTTCTTTTCTTTATTTTTTGAAGGGAGTCTTTCTGTGTCGCCATGCTGGAGTGCAGTGGCACAATCTCAGCTCACTGCAACTTCTGCCTCCTTGGTTCAAGCAATTCTCCTGCCTCAGCCCCCGAGTAGCTGGGACTACAGGTGTGCGCCACCAAGTCCAGCTAATTTTTTGTATTTTTAGTGGAGATGGGGCTTTGCTATGTGGGCCATGATGGTCTTGATCTCTTGACCTCCTGATCTGCCCACCTCGGCCTCACAAAGTTCTGGGATTACAGGCGTGAGCTACCATGCCTGGCCAATTTTGTAATTACTTTCTATTTAAGAATGTCTTATAGACACTGAAAAGTTCAGAGTAAAACAATTGTTTATGTTAGATGAAATGATAAGCACCCAAATTAAAAATGCACATATATATATATTTGTACAAAAATGTATACACATTTATGCATGTATAGTATATATATATATGTAGTTTTGTGCATATATATAGGTTACTTGTACATTTGTTTATATTTTTGTCTTACCTTTTCTTGCTAGTTAGCATGTTCTCTCTCTTGATGTAAAAGTTTCTACCCAACAGATATTGTCCTGATTTCAATTTTCTTTCTTAAATATTCTATGAGACCTCTGATTTGCTGAGAGTAAGCTTGCCTCATACAAATTTAGAATATTGCCTTAAACAAGTGTATCCATTAGATTTTCAGAGTTCATAAAGCCCTGAATTTTAGCTTCATTCTGATGTATTTCTTTTTATTTTGATGAGATCCTCCAAATGCTCCAAACGCTATTAAGTAGAACATGAGAAAGTATATAACAATGAAGACTTTTTCAAATTTAGAAAACAATCTTCTGCTCTAAATTGATTGTTTAACATTACTTAATTATTACAGTTATTATTTGTAGTTTGTTTTAGAATAAACAACTTGTACCTAAAAAAAGTACAGTGTCACCAATGACAAGTAGACAGCTAATACTAAGGTTAAAGTCCTGCGCTGGAAGGGAAACATCACTTCAGGTTTGTGGAAAGACCACCCTGATGTATTTAACCTCATGTCAATTGACATCTTTGAACAGGGCATTATGGCTCAGACAATAGTCTTTTAGATTCCTTATCCTATAAATCGCCCTATCATAGTAAGAATTTTCTCAAATCTAGCAAGGTACATCTACTTCAGAAATGCTTTCAATGCAATAACCACACTGGTAATAATTGCATGTTTCCAGGAAAATCAATTTCAGTAAGTATTTATATAGGCAAAGTCGTTTAATATGTGTAAGTACTACAATTCCAGATTTACTTTTACTTCCTTGTGATAATGATAATAAATGTCTCTGGGACCAGGGTTTGACCTGGCTCTGTAGCAAAGCCCTTAGCTGAAATTACAGAAGGACCTACAATGTAAGATAGATATATCATAGGAGGCACCAGCATGACTTAATATACAGTAAGTGCTCTATTAAAAAAAAACCTTTTTATCAAATAAAAGATACTTACTGACTAAAGACAATGGAAACTTGAGATTTTCTATGATTATGAGAATTCTGATAAATTTCTGAGATAGATAAATTCCAAAAAACTTTCCATCTCATCACAATGCTTTTTGAGCAATTTCCAAATGCTGCTGCAATTAACATAGAGACCTTTTAAATGAAATAGAAAGCCTGCCTCCATTGCCCACACATAATTGACATGTGCTGTTCTAGCTGCTCCAAAAGGAATATGTGCTTTGATCAGTTAAAACAGTTGGTTCAGTCTTTTAGATCAAGCACAAGCACATCAAAAAGAGAGAGAGGAAAAAAAGAAAAACCCAGGCAGTTGTAAGATCTTTGGAAGTTACAACAATCAGCTCCACACACCCAATGCCAGGATGACAAATCTTTATCAGAAAAATAATGTCTATTCTTTTGGTTTTATGTCTATATTTTTCTTTAATAAGTATAAAAAGTTTTCTTCATTGATCCCATAAAAGAAAGAACTCTTTCAAAACAGAAAATTATATAAAAACATGCACAATATAGAGACTATGATTTTTGTTTGCTGATAATACCACTATAATGTTACTTTTAATTATAAAGATAATAGGAACAATTGTGAATATTATTGTAAATAGCAATTACTATTAGAGCAAACATTGTGGTTTTTTTGCATTTGTTTATATATATATATATATATATATATATATATATATATACGTATATATATATATATACACACACACACACACATATGTATATATATTTTTACCCAAATTTTTAACCAAACTGATATCACAACTGAATACAGATTTTAAATTAATTGTTCAACTAATTGCTTTCAGAATCTTCATAATGATATCTTTGTACATGCCTATGTTATGAACACTATTGACTAGGTTATCTTCTGGGTTTTTACAGTTTTGTGTTTTACATTTAAGTATTTAATCTATCTTGAGTTGATTTTTTTGTATGCTGTAAGAAAGGGATTCAGTTTTAATTTTCTGCATATGATTTGGCAGTTATCCCAGCATCATTTATTAGATATGAAATCCTTTGGCCATTGCTTGCTTTTGTCAGGTTTGTTGAAGATCAGATAGTTGTAGGTGTGCAGTCTTATTTATGGGTTCTCTATTCTATTCCACTAGTCTCTGTCATATCAGTTCTCTATCCTGTTCCAGTGGTCTCTGTCATGTCTGTTCTTGTATCAGTGCCATGCTGCTTTGGTTACTGTAGCCCTGTAGTATAGTTTAAAGTAAGGTAGCATGATTCCTCCAGCTTTGCTCTTTTTGCCTCGGATTCTTCACTATTTGGGCTCATTTTTTGGTTTCATATGAATTTTAAAATATTTATCTAGTTCTTTGGTAGTTTAATGAAAATAGCATTAAATCTATAAATTGCTTTGGGCAATATGGTCATTTTAATGATATCAATTTTTCCTAATTATAAGCATGGAATATTTGTCCATTTGTTTGTGCCATATCTGATTTCTTTGAGCAGTGGTTTTTAGTTTTCTTTGTAGAGATCCTTCACTTCCCTTGTTAGCTCTATTCCTAGGTATTTTATACTTTTAGTGACAATCACCAATGGGAATTATTTCATGATTTTGCTCTCAGCTTGACTATTGTTGTTGTACAGGAATCCTAGCAATTTTTGCACATTGATTTTGACAGATTTGATTTAATTAAACTAAACAGTTTCCACATAGCAAAAGAAACTATCAACAGAATTAACAGACATCCTACAAAATGGGACAAAACTTTTGAAAACTATACAACTGAGAAAGGTCTAATACCCACCATCTATAAAAACCTTAATTGAAATTATAAAATTCAGAAAAAAACTCATTAAAAACTATGCAAAAGACATGGCAGACACTTCTCAAAAGAATACTTACATGCAGCCTACAGTCATATGAAAAAAACTCAGTATAACTGATAATTAGAGAAATGCAAATTAAAGTCACAATGAGTTACCATCTGATTAATAACCAATCAGAATGGTTATTAATAAACATAAAAAAAAACAGATGCTAGCAAAGTTGTGGAGAAAAAGGAAAGTTTGTTCACTGTTGGTTGGAATATAAATTAGTTCAACCATTGTGGAAGACAGTGTGGTTATTCCTCAAAGACCTAAAGACGGAAATGTTATTTGACCCAGCAATCCTATTTCTGGGTATATTCCCAAGGAATATAAATCATTCTAGCATAATGCATTTGTCCATTGCATTATAATTCACAAAACCAAAGAGACAGAATCAACCTAAATGCCCATCAGTGATAGACTGCATCAAGAAACCGTGGTATATATACACTATGGAATACTACGCAGCCATAAAAAATGAGATCTTTTCCTTTGCAGGGACATGGATAGAGTTGGAGGCTATTATCTTTAACAAACTAATGCAGGAACAGAAAAGCATATACAGCATGTTTTCACTTATAAGTGGGAGCTAAATGATGAGAACACATGGACACATAGTGGGAAACAACACACACTTGAGCCTACCAAAAGGTGGAGGCTGGAAGAAGAGTGAGAATCAGGAAAAATAGTTAATGGATAGTAGGCTTAATACCTGGGTAATAAAATAACCTGTATAACAAATCCCCATGACACACGTTTACTAGGCACAAAATTTTGAAAGCACAACAAAAAGGGTTTGTCTGTCTTCTGATACTCTAATATTATTATTAGTTGTCCTAAATTTTATACATCTTCCTAAATCTACTTGATAAGAGTTTATAAAATGTATTTCATTTGAAATTGCTAATTTGATCTACATACTCATAGACAGATGCCAATAGATATAGTTGAAAGAATTCAACTTCCAAATTCAATTTTCTTAGGACTAGGTAGACTTTCATGATGATAATTGTATATACAGACCTATGGCCTTCTTGGTTTACTCAAGTTCCTCATAGATATCTACCAGAGTAATAATTTTGCCAAGTGAGAGCTGCTTTCAAATTTCATGAACAGCTTTTTGATGTTTGCTTGGCATCCCTTCTTTCTGACAGTTTTGGATATATTAGCTATGTGTCAGTGCACTCATCAGTATAAACTACTTATAAACATTATCTGAGCATTTGCTGCAATACTGGCTGGATAAGGCAAAGATTATATACTAGGTGTATTTTCAGAAGACCCAGATTTCAAACCTATCTGGTGTTTACTCCTACAACTATTAATGTTTTCTTGTTTTATTTAAAACTGAAGACTACTTTATTCAGATGTTCCTTTTACTTAATTGATTGAAATGTATTACTCAGTTCTGTCTTCAGAAGTTATTACCCCATGGCCTGTGATTAGAATTTACAGACCAACTGATTTCTGAATCTGATTACTAAATGTGCTGTCATGTTGAAATTGTTATACTGAAGCATGTCATTCTTTGTAACCTTTTCTGTGACCTAGTTAGCACTTCATGTTTGGACTTGTTTTTCCAGGATGTTCTGTTAGTTTTTATGGCTGTCCATTTATTTGGTTAGGAGTTTACTATCTAAAGAAACATTATTTATTTATTTATTTATTTATTTATTTATTTATTTTTTGAGATGGAGTCTTGCTCTGTCACCCAGGCTGGAGTTCAGTGTCATGCTCTTGGCTCACTGCAATCTCCGCCTCTTGGGTTCAAGCCATTCTCCTGCATCCTCTCAAGTAGCTGGGACTATAGGCATGCACCACCATGCAAAGCTAATTTTTGTATTTTTAGTAGACATAGGGTTTCTCCATGTCGGCCAGGCTGATCTCAAACTCCTGACCTCAAGTGATCTGTCTGCCTCAGCATCCCAAAGTTCTGGAATTACAGGTGTGAGCCACCATGCCCAGCCAGAAACCTTATTTCTAATATGAAGGTGCCAAGTAGTTTTTAATGGATCCTATAAGTTTTAAAGAAATGAGAAAAAGTGTGAATATATATAGTTATGTCTATCCAAACAGAAGATTTTCTAGCAATTATCTAACAAAGGCCAATAAATAAAGTCAGGTCAAAGTAGTAAATCTTTTCATTTGTTGTAGATAAGTATACTAGACGGACAGCATTCTACAACCAACTTCTTTCTTATGTTTTGCTTACCAAGAAGTCTTATGATCATAATATTTTACCCAGTTACTTGCCTCCAGAGAAACCACGATTGGCTGGTAGATACACGTATTTAATCTCCATCGAGGTTATATTCCTTATTTTAAAAATATTGAGAAGTCACATATTGCTATTGACTTCATATAAATAGAAAAAAAACCTGGGCCTTTGAGAAAATAAATGACTAACCTAAGCTTATGAAACCATTAAAGGACAGTTCTAGAGCATGAACTAAATTCTTTGGGGCAGTTGGGCACAGTAACTCATGCCTGTAATTCTAGCACTTTGGGAGGCCGAGGCAGATGAATCACATGAGACCAGAAGTTTGAGACCAGCCTGGCCAACATGGCATAACCCTGTCTTTACAAACAATACAAAAATATATTTTAAAAATGTTTTACATCCAATAGAGAAGATAATGCTTCAAAAATCATTATTTTTATTTCATATAGAAAAAAATTATTTTTATTCCAAAGGCATTCTCATCAATTTAAAAAAAAAAATCTAGGATTTCAGTACTTGCTCTGTTAGCTACGTAACATTGGTCAAGTTCATTATTGTCATACTTTCTCAATCCTCTTATCTGGTGACAGCACACATTATTTATATCATCTATAAGACGGAATTATGAGCATATAAATAAATAAACTGAAAGTCTTCAAATGTGCAAACTTTTAAAATAACTCCTTTCCTCGTGGCTAAAAAGACCAATTCTGGTACAAACGATGCAAATTTATGTAAAATACAAGATGTAATGCAAATTGAAAGAGTAATAGCCTAAAAATTCTGAAAGATAAGGAAAAATTTAAAATCTAGTCATATGATGTATAAACCTTTCAGTTTTTCACCTCCTATAATGTGCTAATTAGTGGAAATTCCAAAAAATAATTCTGAAATACCAAGGCATAATCATGACATATACATTATTTTCCACACTAAAATTTCATTCAATGTAATCATCCTTCCATAGAGTACTTAGGCCCTATTTTCTCTGTGACATTTTTGTGACTATAATAAATCTTCCTCTGACATCCTATAGTCTTTATTATGCTAACAAATCATTTGCCATTTGCTTTCTTCACAGTGATTGATGAAAGCTCCTTAACCCTGTTTGCTGGAATTTACTACCCATTCTTACTGACCTCCATCTGACCTCTATGGCTTCAACGATCCTGTGCTTTAGATAAAATATTTTTCCCTTATCTGCATACCTGGTCAATTGTTTTGTTTGTTGTTTTCTTTTTCTTTTTTTTTTTTTTTTTTGAGATGGAGTCTCACTCTTTCACCTAGGCTGGAATGTAGTGGTGTGATCTCAGCTCACTGCAACTTATGCCTCCCAGGTTGAAGCAATTCTCCTGCCTCAGCCTCCCAAGTAGCTAGGACTACAGGCTTATGCTGCCATGCCTGGCTCACTTTTTGTCTTTTAGTAGAGACAGGGTTTCACCGTGTTGCCCAGGCTGGTCTCCAACTCCTGAACTCAGGCAATCCACCCACTTCGGCCTCCCAGAGCGCTGGAATTACAGGCATGAGCCATTGCGCCCAGAACCAGTTTTAAAAAAGCTAGATATTTGCTGACACTTTTTCTTTTACAGTTTCTTCTTATTACATCTTATTTTTAATATTTCTAATGAAAGGGAATATGTCAGAAATTTTATGGGTAAAAGATTGGAGAACAGCAAGAGAGGTCTGCAGTCCAAATTATGTCCTGTACTTCTTCCTAGCAGGTCAGCTTCCTCTGTGAATATGGTTTAGTTACAATATTTTAAATTTGCTACTAAGGGCAATAGAAGAATCCAAGCAAGATAAAAAGCAGCTTTTAATCTTAGATACTTAAATGAACATATTTCACTACATAAAATACATTTTTCAGTGGAGCCAGGGAAAGATTTTGAATGAGCATTCAGAATGAGAATGAAGGATGTATGATACTGAAAACATGATATAATAAAATATAATTGTTTAGACTGTCTGGTATTTTAGAACCAGTAAGAGGGATATAGATGGCAACACATTTCATGCCAGACATTGAGCATTTATCCATCTGACTTTTTATTTTCATGTGTTCTGTTTGTTTTTTGTTTCTTTGTTTGTTTTGGTTAGGTTTGGTTTTTTAATCTCAAAGACCCTCATTTTAATCCCATTAATTGATCATGAAATACTATATTTAATTTGACGATGTTCCTCCTTTGATATAGTAAGTTGAAGCCTAGTCTTCTTTGAGGACAGCCTCTTATTGTTTCCAATTATTTGATGAGTTACTTCTAATGCAAATGTCCATGAGTTTCACTGGAACTCAGGTACTGCTTCTCTTACTTTATTTTTTGTCTCCTTGAAAACTTTTCTGTCTTCCCTTCCTTGAACTCAGCTAAGCCCTCAGAGCCTTTTTACTGAAACCACTTTTATGCACACATTTTATTTTTCTTTGCAAAATTATTCTTTTTGTCATATCTGCTTGGAAATAGCTGATGCTATGCCGAAATCTAAGCTGATAGGTACTGTTACCACTAGCGAAATTATCCAAGGCATGCAGCGGCAAAGTGTTTCAGCAATGTCCAGTCTGTATGGGTCTGCAGCAACCTGCATTCTGGCCTTCTCAGTAGAAAGAATTTGACCAAGGGGCATAAAATCTGGAGACTGAGGAAAGTTTTAGAGCAGGATTGAAAGTTTATTAAAAAGTTTTAGATTAGGGAAAACAAGGAAGTAAAGTACCTTTGGAAGAGTGTGAGGCAGGCGACGAGAGAATCAAGTGCACGGTTTGTGCTTTGACTTGGGGTTTTATATGTTGGCATGCTTCCAGGCTCTTGCGTTACTTCTCCCTTGATTCTTCCCTTGGGCTGGGCTGTCTGCCTGCATGGTGGCCCGCCTGTACTATGGAGGGACTGTATGCCCAGTGTATACAGTAAAGCTGTACACATACTCACTTGCGTTTTTCCCTGACTAGTCGAATGTTCCTAGAAGGTCATATACCAGTGAAACTCCTGCATGTGCTACAGCCCAATTACCCATCTCCTGAGATCCTATCAGGAATCTGCTGATCACCAGTTTCAGGTGTTTTCTATTTATTGGAGTTTGCCTTTCCTTGGAGCTAGCTCTGACCAATTATTATTTTAGAGAGACAGTTTAATCATGGCCTGATCATCACCTGATGGTTGCCTGACATTCCTGGCAGGGGTTGGTTCTCCTGCCCTGCTCACCCGCTTCCTTCTGACCAGGTACCTAGTGTGGCAATACTACTGAAGAAAGTCTAGTAATACTTGCTACTATAAAGTCAGGTTTATTCCACATCTGATCCTTAATAATATCTGATAGCTCTTTTGTAATATGTGTGTTTGCTTGCAATCTTACATCTAAAAAATGAAGTTTTCAAGCAGTTTGCACTTCTAACATTCCTTGAATTATATTTTTCTTGATAACTTCACTGAGAGCAAGTTTGGTCATACTATAGTCAAAGCTTGCATATACAAATACAACAATCCTAACTAGTGTGACAGTATTAGCACTGTTATGTTGTTCCTCTTCATAAAACTTAAATATCTACTCCAAAGTTCATTAATTTCCATGGAGATAAAATACTTTTTGAAATAAAATGATTTAAATAATCATTCGAGTTCTGAACTTTTCTTGCATCTGGACATATATCACATATATATTATCTCTATTCCTAATATTCCAATGGAAATGTAATTCTCAAAGATACGTCAGCCAGGCATGGTGACTCATGCCTGTAATCCTAGCACTTTGGGAGGCTGAGGCAGGTGAATCACCTGAGGTCAGGAGTTTGAGAACAGCCTGAACAACATGGTGAAAACCCCTCTACAAACTACAAAATAAGCTGGGCATGGTGGCACATGCCTGTAATCCCAGCTATTTGGGAGGCTGAGGCAAAAGAATTGCTTAAACCTGGGAGGCAGAGGTTGCAGTGAGCTGAGATGGTGCCATTGCTCTCCAGCCTGGTCCACAAGAGTGAAACTTGGTCTAAAGAAAAAAAAGATATGTCTTCTTGGCTTTTATCTGTAATTATACCCTCTGTTTACATTTTCATACTCTTTTTAGTCATAAACACATTTTCAATGTTTTTCATGTTCTCTGTCCTTCAAGGTCCAAGACAACACTGTTGATATCACTTTAACTTTTGATTACATACCAAGCATCTTTTATAATACATGTGGTAGACAATATAATGCCTCTTCAAACATGTCCACATCCTAATCTCCAAAATCTGTTAGTATTTTCTTACACGGTCAAGGAATTACACAGAAGTTTGAACGTAGTTATTATCTGGATTATGTGGATGGGCCCAATGTAATCAGAAGGGTAATTTTCAATAAAAAGAAAGTCATGAAATCAGAGTCAGAGAAGAAAATTTGAAAATGGAAGTAGTGGTCATTTGCTAGTGCAGTAAAGGATCCACTCTCTAAAAACTGGAAAAGGCAAAGAATGGATTCCCTCTAAGAGATTCCAGAAAGACACACAGCCCTCTCCACTCCTTGAGTTTAGCCTGGTAAAACCCATTTTGAGCATTTGATGTTCAAGATTTTGAACACATCTATCTGTGTTGTTTTCAGCCATTAATTTTCTAGTAATTTGTTAAGGCAACTATAAAAAACTAATAAAGTAGGTGTCCAATTAATAGCTGTTAAGTGAGATTGATTCTGTAATTCTAGTTTAGCATAGATGAGGATAAACAGCTATGAATCATAAGGCTAAGAAATTCCAAAGAGGAAAAACCATCGACTGTACACATTTCTTTCAATTCAAATTTTTGTAGTATTTCAATTTCTTTTAAGAATATTTTTTGGGCTGGGAGCAGTGGCTCACACATGTAATCCCAACATTTTGGGAGGCCAAGGCCAGTGGATCACTTGAGGTCAGGAGTTAAGAGACCAGCCTGACCAACATGGCGAAACCTCATCCCTACTAAAAATACAAAAATTAGCAGGGTGTGGTGGTGTGTACCTGTAATCCCAGCTACTTGGAAGGGTGAGTCAGGAGAATCACTTAAAACCCAGGAGGCAGAAGTTGCAGTGAGCCCAGATAGTGCCACTGCCCTCCAGAATGGGTGAAAGAGTGAGATTCTGTCTAAAAAATAAAAGAAAAAAAGAATTTTTTTTTCATTTTACAGAATTATTTTTGACAGTGTTCAAAAATCAATATTTCAGAAGAGTTGTTATTTAATACATATACTTGAAATATTTAGAAGTTTTAAGTAAAAATTAATAAAACATTAAGTCATTATTTTCTTAATAATTTATTAGATCCTAAGCTTACTCTAATTTTGCCTATAATATGCACAATACCTATAACAGCATTACTTTTACCTTAAAATTTAGAAATGTATTATATGTCTTTACTATAATTACAAATGCCTAAAATTATCGAGTCTTAATTCATTCACGATGAAAAGCTGACAAAATTGCTAAAACTTAAATGTTTGAATCTTGAAAAGAAGCATCATTCAGGGAAGAAGAAATATAAATTAATATATATGTTTAGGAACATAAACTAATTTGATTTGCTGAGTTGGGAAATGCATCTTCACAGTCTTTAGTCTACTCTGAATGAGTATTTTCTAAAGTAAAACATTATAACATTACTTGTATATCCTGCATCACTGAAAATATTTGTTTTCCTCTGACTTCATTTTTTAGCTCATGTAATAAGTGTTGCTCCTGAGAAAATGTCCCAATTTTGAAGAGTAACCCGTATTATCATTATTGATTTTAATTTATTAAGATTGTATAATAAATTTCAAGTTTTCATACTAAAATAACTTCTCTTCATTTTGAATGAATTTTGAGCTCTCCCTTCAACATCTTGCCGTTCCTTCCTAGCTTAATGTAAGTTTTCAAGGGGGAGAGATAGCATGATGTATTTTCATTTAATTAGTCATATGTCTATCTTGAGAACAGTTATGTTCAATCTGTTTCAGAATATATTTAGGCTATATTTCTGTAAGAAGAACTATGTAGCAGATGTCACTGTATGCTTTCTGGTTGTCATTGGTGTCTAAAGAGCGTGAATGTGTCACAAGATAGACCCAAAAGAATAAGACTATATGGCTTTGCAAGTCTAATCTATAGGCAGCACATTTGCAATCATGAATGGTGTCTAATTATGTCTTCCGTTACCATAGGTTGAAAACAGTAAGGATATTTGTTCACTCAGCAATCATTCAGATACAGTCACCTGCCCAAATTAGGCTCAGCAATATTCACTATTGTCACATAAATTCAATTATTGATAGAAGTTATAAAAATGAAGTGATAAATATGCGATCATGCTAAGTTGAGTTATATCTATTCAGTCTTCATTTTTTATACTGATATGGAACAGTTAAAATCTCCTAGTGATAAACAAATAATAGTTAATGCTCTAATATTATAAAAATGTTCCTAGTCTAAGTGTGAAAAATATATGTGATTTCTGTAAACAGTTGTTGAGAAAAATGACAGGTTTTAAAGAATATTGTTATCAGAACTTCAAGATCCTTGCATATATTTTTTGATATAAATAAAAATGATGATAACAAGTTGTCTGGGAAGGGCAGAGTAAAATATGTAGGCACTGTGCTCTCTGATGTAATCTCACAGTGTGTTTAGTCCTAGGATCTTGAAAGAGAGAAGTGAAATCAAAACATTTCATTCAAATGATCATTTTTATTTTAGAGATTATGTTTTTTTAGCCTCCTTAATTTCTCACTTTCAAATGGGGCTAAAATATCTCTTATAAACCTCTCTAAAGTCTGCATAATCAGAATCCTGAAAAAGATTAAGAGAGATATCACTTATGATTAATGCTGGTTCCTCTCTTTTGTCAAATAAGGCATTTTAGGATAAATAAATTACCGTAGAGGAAACCATTTTCATCTTTTTGTAGTTACAAAAACAGCTATTTGTGGAGAGTGAATGGTAGGGAATGTAATTACCTATTATCTGATAATTGCAGTAATAAATATAGAAAGAAAATAGTTACACCTATCTTAAGTTTCTTATTTAAATCAAGAAGGTTAAAAGTAGGGTAGTGAATCATGCTGGGATCCATGAGAATTTTCTGAATCATTCAATCACAAGGGAGTTACAGAAACATTTGGCAGATAATTCAAAATGAAAAATTGTGAGAAGTAGTTACTATAAATTTCAAAAAGACAAAACAATGAACAAAGAGTAAATCTCCCTCTCTCCAGCCATATCTCTATGCTTTAAGAATAATACCATAAATTAGTAAAAGTTTTACTGATTTGTATTATTTATCTGAATAATTAGAGGTTTCAAGGAAAAAAAACCTATGTTTACCATAGAAATAATGTAGTATAAGTTTGTAGTTATATTTTATTTACATTATCTTCAGTGTAGAATAAAAATTAAGCCAAGTATCTCCTTAAGCCAATTAGCTTTCAGTATAACAAAATGAATGGAAGTCTAGTAGTGTATACATGATTGTGTGTAACTGAGATATCTCAACTTTGAGTATAAACAAGAAGACTTCTACTATGAAAATAAATATATGAATAATATATATCTATATATTTAATTGAGATATCTCAAATTTGAGACTATAAATAAAAAATATTTATTTTTCAAAAATTTCCCATCAACCATGATATATACATATATTTAGTTTGGCACTGAATAGTCTATTAACTACCTTTTCCTAGATTACATATGTTTTCTTACTGCTTTATTCAATTCACATACTCATGTTTGCATTTTTTAATTTCAAAATTTATATCTGATTCTACACCTTTTTCCAAATAGAAGTCTAAGAAAAACATGCAGCAATGTCTGGCTCTCAGAATTAAAAACAAATTGACCTTTTATAAAGTGATAAGTTTAGGGGAGGAGAAGAGAAAATATGAAAGTCCTCTTTACGAGGCTAGAAGAGGTTGCAGTCTGAGTTGAGACTGTGTCTGTGCCTAATGATACAATGACCTGACTAGTGGGAAAATGACCTGACTAGTACAATGACCTGACTAGTGGGAAACCGAAATGCTGCCTTTTTGTGGGATGCCTAGAACATGCATTTTAACACTCTGTTGGACCACTGCATTGCTCATTTCTATAACGTACTCTTACCATACCTTGCCCAGGTCCAATCCTCTTTGCCACAAGTATTCTAGCTTTTGCAGAACATGAAGACTTATGGGAAAGAGGAGTTAATAGCAAGGCTTCTTTAATCTTATCACATTCCAATACATCTACTTTTTTTTTTAATCTATGACATGTCATCAGGTAATAAAACGACTACAATCCCTTGGTTGTCTTTTAATTTTTTTTTTTTTTTACATTCCAGCAGCATTAAAGCTTCTGAGGGCTGACAGATTTTCCAAATTTCTCTAGTGAAATTCCACTGGTTTCTATGTAAAAGACAGATGGTATATGATTCTCAAAGCCCTTTTTCCTTCATAAACATAACTTTACAAATACCTTCTGTGGCAACTAAGTATCTTCCTCTATGGTAGGTAGATATCCATTGCTTAAATTATCTGTTTCACATAAATGACAGGGGGACCAATGGGGTTGCTGGAGAGATGTTATAAAATGGCCTCCTTTAAATAAACCCAACAGGTATTAGACTGACATTAAAGCTGGCACTTGTATGAACTAGAAGGTAGTATATTTATTTAGGGATTGCTGTAATCTGACTTGATTGTTCACAACAGTTGCAACTCAAAAGAGAAACTGTTGCCTAGTAACTTATAATTGACAAAGTATGTTAACAGATGGAATATGATAAATTTGGTGAGGTAATGCTTTAATTTTGGCACAGAAAATTTCTTTGCCATAGCCCAGAAATATTAATATTGCAACTAGAGTTGTAACTTTGGAAAAGCACAAGGTATGCCCTTTATAAAAGGAGATTTATTTTTGCTATACCAGCTTTACACATTATCTTTACTCTGAGAAGCTAGAATGCGTATCTTCTTTCTTATTTCAAAATTCAGTTCTAGATCTGTTATGGGAAATTTTGATATATTTAACAATGTGAACATTGACATCTTAAGAATTTCAGTTTTTGGATAACTAGATTTGTAGTGTTCTATTTCTGCCTAGAGTGATATATCAGGATACATTTCTAGAAATTTTTATTTAGAACATTTCATCTTTTTTCTTTTGCATTTACTTTTATGCCAATGAGAAAATGTAATACCCATTAGGACAACTTTTTGCCACCAGCTGTATTTCTGTTGATCTAAAAGTATTATATCTGCAGCCATATATACCTGCTACAACAGATTATAATTAAGGTCCTTTCTTCTCTGAAGTTTATTAGTTCTGCTCCACTCACTAACAATTCAGTTTCAGTTTCAGGTGTTAAAAAAAGAAAAAGGATGTGATGATTCATTATTATCAATGTATATCATAACTACATCAGTGTGAAACTCCCATTTTTGCTGTAGGTTATTTGTTAATTTCACATCAAAGAGATAAATTTGTCTACAAAGTAAAGGCAATAAAAATCTGTAGTTAGTCTCACAAGATTAATATATCTGCTACAGCATATTTCAAGTTCAACTGGGTAGGGAAGCAATTAAAAGCCTTAATTTGTATATGATCAGATTTCAGAGTGATAAATCAAAAGGTGGCAGATTTAGAGCATCTTTCATTTTTGTTCCACGAATGATTTCATTTCAGGGCCTACTATTATAAATAATATTTATAAAAATATGCAGTATTTTCTTTAAGATAAAGATTTATTTTCTTGATTCACATAAATGCTGTGCAATATTTGCTTTCAAATAATAAGTTTTAGTCTCCTAGTAGACACAAAGTTGATGTCATCTTCCCTTCTTTTCCTTTTGTGGTTGTACTTTTTCAAATTATACAAAATAGGATTTATTTTATATAGTTTATTTGTACAGAAACATAAATTCAAGTTATTTCTGCCTATCAATGTTAATTAATTTCTGATGGAAGAATTAATGGGGAGTCACTTTTAAAAATCTATTCAGTTCATTCCAATTCTGTCTTTAAATTTCAGCATTAATATTTCTTTATATTTCAATGTATCATTGATATCTTTTACTTTTTGTTGGACTTGGTTTATCTTCCTTTCTCATTCAATGTCACTTCATAATTCTTTAATAATCTCTCCAATCTCACCACATTATTTTACTCCTCTGTTTAAATTAACTATACATTTATAATTTCATTGCATTAACTGAAATTTCATTACTATTTATTATATATTTATTGCACTTAACAAAATATAGTTTTCTAATGGTTCGTAAAACATATTATATTAATAAAATGAATTAAATTTAGGTCTAATGACCATTACCTCCTTTCAAAATAATACGCTCTTCATAGCTTGAGCCCTTCAGTTGTTCACACCCTTATCAAGCAGAATTCAAGAAGGAGGAAACCGGCTTCCAGCCTAAGCTGAAATCGATTTATTTTAGCCTTGCTCTATGATTTTTCTAAGCCTTTATGAAGAGTTAAGTATAAAATTTAAGCTAAAAACACTCTAAATTCAAGTAAAAAATGAATGCATTTTATAAAATATTTGGTATCTACTGCTTGGTTTTTTTGTTTTTACTTTTCGTTTTATTTTTTGAGACAGAGTCTTGCTCTGTCACTCAGGCTAGAGCGCAGTGGTGCCATCTCAGCTCACTGCAACCTCCACTTCCCGGGGTCAAGCAATTCTCCTGCCTCAGCCTACCCAGTAGCTGGGATTACAGTGGTCCACCACCATGCCCACCTAATTTTTGTGTTTTTGTAGAGAGGAGGTTTCACCATGTTGGCCAGGCTGGTCTCCAACTCCTGACCTCAGGTGATCCATCCACTTAGGCCTCCCAAAGTGCTGAGATTACAGGCCTGAGCCACCGTGCCAAGCCAGATTTTATTTATTATTAGTATTATTTATTTATTTATTTTAATATATTTTATTGCACTTTAGGTTCTGGGTTACATGGGCAGAACAGGCAGGACTGTTGCATAGGTACATACATGGCAATGGACTTTGCTGCCTCCATCCCTGTAACCTGTATCTGCCATTTCTCCCCAAGTTATTCCTCTTGAACTTCCTATCCCCCTCTGTCCCTCCCCTAGTCCCCAAAACAGACTCCAGTGTGTGATGCTCCCCTCCCTGTGTCCATGTGTTCTCATTGTTCAACACCTGCCTAGGAGTGAGAACATGAGGTATTAATTTTCTGTTCTAGTGTCAGTTTGCTGAGAATGACAGTTTCCAGGTTCATCCATGTCCTTACAAAGGTCAAAAACTCATTGTTTTTGATGACTGCATAATATTCCATGGTGTGTATGTGCCACATTTTCCCTGTCCAGAATATCATTGATGGGCATTTGGGTTGGTTCCAGGTCTTTGCTATTGTAAACTCTGCTGCAATGAACATTCCTGTGCATGTGTCCTTATAGTAGAATGATATAATCCTTTGGATATATACCCAGTAATGGGATTGCTGGGTCAAATGGAATTTCTATGTCTAGATCCTTGAGGAATTGCCACACTGTCTTCCACAATGGTTGAACTAATTTACACTCCCACCAACAGTGTAAAAGTGTTCCTATTTCTCCACATCCTCTCCAGCATCTGTCTCCAGATTTTTTAATGATCGCCATTCTAACTGGTGTGAGATGGTATCTCAATGTAGTTTTGATTTGCATTTCTCTAATGACCAGTGATGATGAGCATTTTTTCATATGTTTGTTGGCCTCATGTATGTCTTCTTTTGTAAAGTGTCTGTTCGCATCCTTTTGAATGGGCTTGTTTTTTGATTTTTTTTCTTTAAATCTGTTTTGGTTCTTTGTGGATTCTGGATATCAGTCCTTTGTCAGATGGGTAAACTGCAAAATTTTTTTCCCATTCTGTTGGTTGCTGATTCACTCTAATGGTTGTTTCTTTGGCTGTGCAGAAGCTGTGGAGTTTGATTAGATCCCATTTGTCTATTTTGGCTTTTGTTTCCAATGCCTTGGTGTTTTACTCATGAAGTCCTTGCCTATGCCTATGACCTGAATGGTTTTTCTTAGGTTTTCTTCTAGGGTTTTTATGGTGTCAGGTCTTACAATTAAGTCTTTAATCCATCTGGAGTTAATTTTAGTGTAAGGTGTCAGGAAGGGGTCCAGTTTCTGCTTTCTTCACATGGCTAGCCAGTTTTCCCAACACCATTTATTAAACAGGGAGTCCTTTCCCCATTGCTTGTTTTTGTGAGGTTTGTCAAAGATCAGATTGTTTTAGATGTATGGCATTGATTCTGAGGCCTCTGTTCTGTTCCATTGGTCTATATCTCTGTTTTGGTACCAGAACCATGTTGTTTTGATTACTGCAGTCTTGTAGTATAGTTTGAAGTCAGGTAGCCTGATGCCACCAGCTTTGTTCTTTTTGCTTAGAATTGACTTGGCTATGCGGGCTCTCTTTTGGTGTCATATGAAATTTAAGGTAGTTTTTTCCAGTTCTGTGAAGAGGGTCATAGGTAGCTTGATGGGGATAGCATTGAATCTATAAATTACCTTGGATAGTAATGCCATTTTCACAATATCAACACTGCCTAACCATGAGCAAGGAATATTTTTCATCTGTTTGTTTCCTCTCTTATTTCGTTGAGCAGTGGTTTGTAGTTTTCCTTGAAGAGGTCCTTTACATCCTTCATTAGTTGTATTCCTAGGTATTTTATTCTCTATGTAGCAATTGTGAATGGCAGTTTGTTCTTGATTTGGCTCTCTGTCTATTATTGGTGTATAGGAAAGCTTGTGATTTTCGCACATTGATTTTGTATCCTGAGACTTTCCTAAATTTGCTTATCAGTTTCAGAAGATTTTAGACTGAGATGATGGGGTCTTCTAAATATACAATCATATCATCTGCAAATAGAGACAATTTGACTTCCTCCTTTCCTAACTTTTGCTTGCCTGATTGCTCTGGCTAAAACTTCCAATACTATTTTGAATAGGAATGGTGAGAGAGGTCATCCTTATCTAGTGGCAGATTTCAAAAGGAATGCTTCCAGTTTTTGCCTATTCAGTACGATATTGGCTGTGGATTTGTCATAAATACCTTTTATTATTTTGAGCTATGTTTCATCTATACCTAGTTTATTGAGAGGTTTTAAAGGCTTTTGAACTTTGTCGAAGGTCTGTTCTGCATCTATTGAGATAATCATGTGGTTTTTGTCTTTGGTTCTGTTTATGTGGTGAATTATGTTTATAGACTTGCGTATGTTGAACCAGTCTTGCATCCCTGGAATGAAGCATACTTGATCGTGATGGATAAGCTTTTTGATGTGCTGTTGTAACTGGTTTGCCAGTATTTTATTGAAGATTTTTGCATTTATGTTTATCACGGATATTAGACTGAAGTTTTCTTTTCTTGTTGAGTCTCTATAGGGTTTGGGTATCAGGGTGATGTTGGCCTCATAAAGTGATTTGGGAAGCATTCCCTCTTTTTGGATTTTAGGGAAAAAAAAACCAAGATGCAGACAAACAGACTAGAAACTATATAATGGAGCACTTTTGGAAATTTCAATTTATGTAATTTGTTACAATTTTGAATCTATATGAAAATTGGACATTACATGTCAAATTCTATAAGGGTACAAAATTTGAAAATGGTGTGTTTTCTTCAGAAGAAGTGGTTCTTGTGAAAGATTGTCATTTATTTATTTTGTAAATGTACTCTATATTACCCATGGTTATCCAGGGAAACATTTATTTTAAGGAATTGTCTGACAAATTGTGGGGCAGGCAAGCTGTAAATTCAAGTATGGTTTCATGGCTCAGTCTTGAGTCCAAACTCATTCTTCGGGAAATCTCAGTCAGTCTTTGCTCTTCAGAACTTTAGTTGATTGGATGAGGCCCATGCACATTATGAAGGGTCATTTGCTTTATGCAAAGTCTGTTGAATTAAATAGTAACTGCAACTAAAAATATCTTCACAGTAACATCTAGACCACTGTTTGACCAATCAACTGGGTACCACCATGGGTTGCCAAGTTAACACATAAAATAAACAACCACATAGACCTTGTTATTATTTTTGGTGATACATCCATGTGTCTGCTGAGCAATTTAGTTTTGAAACTGTCACATCAAATATTTCTTAAAATTACCATTACAACTCTGGATCTTGTTTTAAATGTGTCTATGCTCTCATAGTATCAATTTCAGAAGAAAAGCAAGGTTCTCCCATCAAAGGCTCTAAGATCCCGTTCAGGCAACCTTGCATTGCTTTCCTGTTTGACATGTTTATATCTCTAGCAGGGCTTTTTAATAGGCCTTTCTGGATTAATCTAGATTCTAAAGTCTCATCCACAGATTGGACCCCTTTATTATGTTGTTAGACATTTTTATTTTATAGTCTCTTGCCCTAATTCACTAAATATATACATATATTAATACTCAAACCCTTGAGAGAACATTCCATCAGAGACTCTATAAATGTAAGAATTTCACCTTCAGTAACTAGAAATTTTATGTTACAGTTCTCTTGCAATGGAAGCCTGCAGAATTTATCTAAGTGGGAAAAACTGATGAATTCTTTGAGCTGAAAAAATTGACATTTAAATTATATTTTAAAAATTGCAAATCAAACCCACAATGAGATACAATCTCATGCCAGTTAGAATGGCGATTATTTAAAAAGTCAGGAAACAACAGATGCTGGCTAGGCTGTGGAGAAATAAGAATGCCTTCACACTGTTGGTGGGAGTGTAAATTAGTTCAACGATTGAGGAAGACAGTATGATGACTTCTCAAGGATCTAGAATCAGAAATACCATTTGATCCAGCAATCCCATTGCTGGCTATATAACCAAAGAATTATAAATTATTCTACTGTAAAGACACATGTACATGTATGTTTACTACAGCACTACTTACAATAGCAGAGACTTGGAACCAACCCAAATGTCCATTAATGTCCATTAATGATACACTGGATAAAGACTATGTGGCACATATACACTATAGAATACTATGCAGCCATAAAAAAGAATGATTTATGTTCTTTGCAGGTACATGGATGAATCTAGAAGTCATTTTTCTCAGCAAAGTAACACAGAAACAGAAAACCAAACACTGCATGTTCTCACTCATAAGTTGGAGATGGACAATGGGAACACATGGACACAGGGAGGGGAATAACACACACCAGGGACTGTTGGAGGATAGGGACCAAGGGGAGGGAGAGCATTAGGACAAATACCTAATGCATGTGGGGTTTAAAACCTAGATGATGGGTTAATAGGTGCAGCAAATCACCATGACACCTGTATTCCTACGTAACAAACCTGCACGTTCTGCCCATGGATCCCAAAACTTAAAGTAAAATAAAAAATAAATATATAACAAGATATAAAAATAATGTTTTATATTAATCATAGTTTTATATAAATGTAACTACATTTTAATCGATATTGTAATTGAAGCGGTGTAATCGTAGGCTAATCACATACCTAACGTGGGGCCCTAGGGAATAAATTCAAATTTAGAACATTACGTGGTATGTATTGGTTGTTATTGACTATGCTTCACAAGATATAATGAAAAAGACTGTTCTGAAAAAAATAAACTGATTTGGGAAGAAGAGAATGGTAACAGAAAAGTTCCAGAAATTAATATTCTTGCTGTATTTAAAAAGCTGACAGCTTTTAACGTTGAAAAAAATCTTAAAGTGCAAATTTTAATTTCAATTCAGTCTGCAACAATAATTGATTAAGAGCATGTCTTTCACAACTATTGTTAACACCTCTCAATTAACAAGAGGGCCACATAGCAAATAACAGATAAAGAGTGAGTATCTCCCAACAAGGCATTTAAGTCCTCAAATACACACACTTTTACTTGAAAAGGGCAAAGCCAAAAAATGTAGCTGTCCTAGGAAATGTCTCAAGACAAAATATGGTTGTGATTATTGTCTTGAAGAGTTGACAGCAATCATATTAAATAAAAGAATCCTACTAAAATTTTGAGATAATATTAAGTCTCAAAGAAAAAGAAACCTGAACTAATAAATGGATTCGAATGAAAATGACAAAATCCATGTTACACAGTAGACTACCGATTCACCAGGGTTATATGGATTTCTAAACATGCTCAAATATACCTGTGTTGTTATACTTCAATACATTTACTCGTGTATTTTTTCCTTTAACTCTTTCTTGCTAGCAGCACAACTACTTTTTTGAAACCTAACTCACATGTTTTCTTTCCTATGAATTTGTCTAGGATCTTCTCAAACAGACTTAATTCCTCTCTCCACATTACTATTTCAGAATTCTTTTTTTTTTTTGAGATGGAGTCTTGGACTGTCACTCGGGCTGGAGCGCAATGGCAGGATCTCGGCTCACTGCAACCTTTACTTTCCTGGTTCAGGTGATTCTCCTGCCTCCACCTCCTGAGTAGCTGGGACTACAAGCATTGCCACCACACCCAGCTAATTTTTTGTATTCTCAGTAGAGATGGGGTTTCACTATGTTGGCCAGACTAATCTCAAACTCCTGAGCTCATGATCTCCCGGCTTTGGCCTCCCAAAGTGCCAGGATTACAGAGGTGAGCCACAGCCCCCAACTCAGAACTTTATTTCTTTATTTATTTAAGACACAGTTTTGCTCTGTCACCCAGATTGTGAAGTGGTACGATCACAGCTCACTACAACCTTGAACTCACCAAGTTCAAGTGATTTTCCCACCTCAGCCTCTCAAGTAGCTGGGACTACAAGTGTGTGCCACCACACCTTGCTAATTTTTGTATTTTGTAGCAGAGAAAGAGTTTTGCCATGTCGACCAGGATCTTTTCCAACTTGTGGGATCAAGCCATCCGCCCAGCTCAACCTCCCAAAGTGCTGAGATTGCAAGTGTGAGCCACCTCTCCTGGCTCAGAACTCTTCTTAAACCTCTATCAGAATGCTTAGCACATTACCTCATCATTGTTCACTTAATAATTTTCTGCCTGATTAATGTGAGCACTTTTGTGTCCTCAGTACCTGGTAACTAATGAGTATCTTTCCAATAAACAAATGAAAGAAATAATTATGCATGCCAAATAATTAGTATTTGTTTTTGTTTTTTATTTCTCTAAACTCAGAACTATTCTTGCTATACAGTTAATGTTATTCAGATTTTGGAACCACCATGAAGTGAACTGTAATTAAATAAATTCTTTGTATTGAATATAATCTGTACACATTAATTATTAGTTCTATTTTAGAAAATGAATGTTTTTCTTAGAAAAATAATTTTAAAAAACTGCCTAGTATAGAAGTATTAAGTGTTGGTAAATGACATGCTGATTTAGTCATGAAGAAGTAATTGATAAGTCAATGACAATGATTAGAGATAAGTTAAATATAATAATTCTTTCTTAACTTTAGCAAGTAGTGACATAAAGTAATGCACAGGATTTTTTAAAGCCCAATGATTGAGCTGTCTTGCCCTATTACATTTTGTATGAAAGTTCTTTCACAGTAAATGAATCATTATATCAGGGATATCTCTCAGTTAAACTTACAAACT
This sequence comes from Leontopithecus rosalia, assembly GCA_028533165.1. NCBI lineage: Eukaryota > Metazoa > Chordata > Mammalia > Primates > Cebidae > Leontopithecus > Leontopithecus rosalia. The sequence goes on along the minus strand of CM052648.1, from coordinate 167,868,210 downwards.
GCATCAGCTCGTGAGTACTCTAAGTTTATTTCTAGCTACCGAAGCTTTTAATATATAAACCTAAGGAGTCACTTTTAAGGAAATAGAAAACAGAGTTGAATGAATACTTTTATCTTGTTTTCTAAGAGAAGAGAATGTCTCTGAAATATATTACTCAGTAAGTATACCTAAAATTGTGAGTACATTGTCTCATGCTGAAATTATAGGCATTGGCTCATAATGCCTGCAGTTGGCTTGTAATACGCAATGAGACCATATGCCCACAATTTAGGTATATTTATTGGGAGGCCAAGATGGGAAGATTCCTTGAGGTCAGGAGTTCCAGACCAGCCTGGGCAATGCAGCAAGACTTCATCTCTACCAAAAAAAAAAAAAATTTAGCTGGGTGTGATGGTGCATTACTGTAGTCCCAGCTACTTAGGATTCTCAGGTGAGAGGATTGTTTGTACCTAGGAGTTTGAGGTTATGGTGAGCTGTGATTGCACCACCGCATTCCAACCTGGGCAACAGACTGAGACTCTGTCTTGTATAAATAAATAACCAAATAAATAAGTAATGTAATACAATAAAATAAATGAAATCTTCCTAACATGCCACTCACTGTTTCAATAAAAAGCCACCTCTACAATCCATGATTCTAATCAACAGCCACTAGCTTTACAAATAAGATGACTCTGACAATTCTAACATTTAATAAACAAAATTAGGGAATTAGTATCCACATCTGGAGATCTGTGTTTCAGACTAGAATGTAATTTAACTCCCTATGGCGTGTATATTCTACAGTATGGTGATTAATGAAATCTTAGTATAAGTTAAAGTAGAAAATACACATAGCACATTGCCAATACTCACCTCATAAAATTAGTGTCCTTCATGCATGTTGTTAATGGATGGGAGCTTGTCATATTGTACAGAAATAAAGAAAGGCTCCTTAACAGTAAAGCCTCATCAAATAACAGATTATCTTCATAATAATAACACAATGGCTGTCATATATTTCATTCCAAGAGAATGCTGTTATGCCAATACTGTTTATATGAAATTGAAAGATTATATACTGAGTTTGTGACTTATTTTTAAGGAATATAATCTTTAGCATTATTCTGATGTAAAAATTTCAACACTATTTTGTAAAGAAAATATCAATGTAGTCATGTATAATTTACCAACTCCATAATTTACATAGGGTCTGAATTTATATGTTCAACCTATATTATATAGATAAAATCTTTAAATTGTTATCTTAGTAATTCCCTCAAATGTAAATCCCTTTATTATGCTAAATTATTATGTCCAATTGGAAAAATATGTATATAAAAATAAGCAATCAGAAAATTGATATATATAATTATGTGATAATTAAGACACAACTAAGAAATTTGCTGACATTATTAATATCCAATGTGTATAAGATTAAAATGATTAATCCATGTACTCATTCAACTTATATTTACCTAGTACTAAAATATATCATGCGTTAGACATGCATACACACAGTAATAAACTTGAAACTCCTTGAATGGAAAAGGATGTGCTACCTTTGTTATTATAACACTATCCTTAAAATTTGTCTTTTCAAATTGCTGTATATGAAGGGATTGTGAGATCATATATAAATAGGTAAATTAAATAAATTTAGATTAGTGGGAAAGACATGGAAATATATAATTACAAATATATTGCAAGAGAGAACCACTGCTATGTATATACATACCCTAATATTGTACTTGAGAGGTAAGAGGGTTTAATTCAGAGAAGTACTCACAAAAAAGAAGATAGGGGAAACATTTAAAGATGAATCGAGGTTTTAAAAGAGCAGATGGTTCTTTCTGCAAAATTAACAGCCTGTGCAAATTTAGGGAGTCCTAAAACACTGAGGCACAATAACAAGTGCATAGGTCTGGATGAGAAGTGAGATTTGAGTGAGGGAGAGATGTAAGAAAAAAACAGACAAATCACTAATGGCCCCTTAAATGTTGACCTTAAGTTTTAGGTTTTGTACAATGAATGTGTTGATGAAAAATTTTAAATAGGATTGTTATATAATTGAATTTGCTTTTTTTAGGAAACATTTATTGGTAGAGTGTCTATAGCAAAGCTGTAATCATACGAACATGTAAAATACATGTTACAAACATTGGGCTACTAGGGATCTGGAGTGGTAGAATGAAGAGACGCTGAGATTCATAATGAAGAAAATACTTAAAAGATCAGAAAAAGATAAATAGATTGGAAATTGATTACTATTTCAAATGTGCTTACAGTGGCACAACAATATGAATGTACTTAATAAAGTTGAACTTTGCATGTAAAACTGGTTAAAATGATAAATTTTGTGTTTTGTCTATTGTATCAAAATTTAAAAAACATTTATGTGACGTAACTTCTCAGTAAGTCTGTTTATAAATGTGTGAGTCAGTAAAATGAAAATGATTTTAAAAACACATATTAACTTAAGCCTAGTAAAGTGTCTGTATTTGTTTTTTTTTAATTACCAAAGTAAAAAAAAATTAATAACCTTCAGTGTATGCTTAGGCAAACTTACAAGGTTTTGCAATGGGTTTACATAATTTATAATTATATTATTATTTAATTTTGTTTTAGGTAAATAATTAAGAAGAAACATATTGTATAACTGAATCATTTTTATTTTAACTGATAGGAGACATTCACTGTGATGTAGGGGAAGGAAATTAACTAGCAGAGTACAGGATTTAAATGTTAACTAGCATGGACACAACTGGATCAAAATGTTTAAATTCTGCAAGAAGCTGTAAAAATATCAAGAAGTGTATGAGGCCAGAGTTTTTCATCCTGGAATAGAGAACATAATACTTTTGGAAAAACTGGGAGGATCAGTAATCAGCATAAAGTATTTATCTTACCAGCGCTTCTTTTATTTTGAAATAAATTAACAGACTTTAAATCTTTCTCAATATGTTCTGGGAGATGATGCTTTGTTTATCTGAACTTATTTTTTGGATAAGTCAATGGTGTACCAAAATTTCTGAGAGAAAGGCTGCTCTAGCTGAAAACAGCACTACAGAGAGCAGCCAGCCAGGTTGTGTCATTATGAGTTACAGCACACATCTATACTACTGCTGTTTCCCTACAATCACTGCAATGAATTACAGTAATACATTCAATCCTGATAAATGATCTACTCAGCTTCTGCTTAAATTAAACTGACTGCAATCCAGATGAGTGCAGCCACATATTAACGCTGGGTCCACCAATTCTTGTCTCTATCTCGGTGAATTATGGAATGGTAGTGCTAGCTTTATGCATTGATTAACATTGCTGCTACAGCTTTTTCACAGATCAATGTTCAAGTGGAATGAAAAGTAGGCTCGAACATTCTGCTGCCACATTTAATGCTGTCATCATAAAAATAAATGTATAGTGTTTAATATCAAATCTTATAAATAACACTAGATGCAGCTATGCCACAAAATATTCATCTCTAATTCCTTTTACAATTAGTATATGAAGATAATATTCACAAATATCAGTACAGATACCTACAGAGTAATGACCATCTTTTTTTAAATAATGCTTTGACGGTTTCTTGAGGGTCTAAGGAACACTCTCAAGTTGAATGATTTTGTATATTTATAGTATGCCTTTCGAAGACTTAATCCATTGCATTTAATTTAACATTTTGTTGGAATGCACAAAACACACACATACACACACACACACACACACACTCATTTCTCAGTTGAACAGTGTTAAGTCTTCATTAAATAATGTTGTTATATTTTTTTAGAAAATTAGACACATTTACTGTATTGTATTTTCATGTTGTTATTGGCTTGCAGGAAGCTTTGAATTGAATGAAGTACTTAAACATTTAACCAAAACATAGAATAATTGTAAAAATTACTCTGCACTTTCTATTTTGATAGTGCAAATTTCAATATCCATCTCAAAGTTGCTTCAAATTCTCTACAGAAAATGTGGATATGATGACATTAAAATTACAGGAGATGTTAAGAAAAATAGTAGTTGTAATATGTGCATTATTTCTACATAGAAAAAGGATATTTATAATTAAAGCTATATTAATATAATGGTAAAATAATAGTATATCGTTATGTGGGACATTGTTATCCTACAATATAAATTCTTCAACATATTGCGTTTATCTCCAATTATTTTTCTGGGCACTTTCAAAATATTCGTCGACTTAGTGTTAAGTACTAAGAAAAACAAATTTAAATTTAAAAGTACAGGGTTCTGCTACAAATAGGGTTCAGGACATTTTTCAAAGCTGCTTTCTGCTTCACTTCTATTAAGGCAAATGAAGCAATGCACAGTAGTTACTGTGGGACAATTATTTATTTTGTATGGATCAGATAAGTATCCTGCTCTTTACCTGGGACGTAACACTAGCAAGGAGTAGTGTGAGTCCGTCCCTGGTGGAGAAAGGAGTTTAAAGTTCCCAACCCCCTATCCAAATGTTCTTGTCATTTTTATAATAAGGAGGTAATGTTTGCATGTCATATGAAAACTTTAAATGTTTTCCTTTGCCCTGACTTAAAGAAACAGAAAATGTGGGGTAGGGGGTTGTTATCATTGATATTCTTCAAGTGCTCAAATGCACAGCAGACCTCTTATTCAATCATGAGAAGTATGGCTGATGGATATTTATTTTATACTTTGGGTTATAAGCTAATATTAAGATGTTAATTTTGTTCCAGGTTTTCCCATTGGGAACTCTTTCAGTTTGTCTCCTTTTGTTGTTGGTGTTGTTATTTGTTTGCCCCAAACATTTTATTTTTTGAGCACTTCCTTACTTTCTGGTATTCTAAAATGCTCCAAGCTTAACTTATATTTTTCCTTGCACTTTTCTAGCTGTAGCTCTAGAATAATCTGTTCTTTAGGTATCCCTGAAGATCAGAGAACAATATTTTTATTAGAAAATGGTATTTAGAACACAAAATTTGGGAACAGGATGGATTGTTGCTATTGGTGTGTCACTGTGCCTATATGTATGTGTGTGTATGTATGTGTGTGTGTTGCCATATGTGTATATGCACACATCCATACAGCATATAGACTATGTAGGTGGAGACATTACTGTAAACTCATGTTAAGATATGTGTTTAGACTCAAATAGATGCAGTAAAAAATGATAAAAGGGATATTGCCACTGATCCCACAGAAATATATACCACCATCAGAGATTACTATAAACACCTTTACACAAATTAAAAAATCTAGAAGAAATGGATAAATTCCTAGACACATATAGCCTCCCAAGACTAAACCAGGAAGAAATTGAATCCATGAACAGACAAATAACAAGTTCTAAAATTTAGGCAGTAATTAATAGTCTACCAATAAAAAAAAAGCCCAGGACCAGACAGATTCACAGCAGAATTCTACCAGAGGTATGAAGAGGACCTGATAGCATTCCTTCTGAAACTACTCCAAACTATAGAAGAAGAAGGACTCCTCCCTAACTAACTTTATGAGGCCTGTATCATCCTGATAACAAAACCTGGCAGAGACACAACAACAACAACAATTTCCGGCCAATATCCCTGATGAACTTTGATATGAAAATCCTCAATAAAATACTGGCAAACAGAATCTGGTAGCACACTGAAAAGCTTATCCACCACAATCAATTTGGCTTCATCCCTGGGATGGAGGGCTTGTTTAACATACGCAAATCAATAAACATAATCCATCAAATAAACAGAACCAATGACAATAACTACATGATAATCTCAATAGATGTAGAAAAAGCCTTTGTTAAAATTCAAAATGTGTTCATGCTAAGAACTCTCAATAAACTAGGTATTATGGAATGTATCTCAAATTAATAAGAGCTATTTATGACAAACCCACTGCCAATATCATACTGAATGGGCAAAAGCTGAAAGCATTCCCTTTGAAAACTGGCACAAGACAAGGATGCCCTCTTTTACCACTCCTATTCAACATAGTATTAGAAGTTCTGGCCAAGGCCATCAGGCAAGAGAAGGAAATAAAGAGTATTCAAATGGAAAGAGAGGAAGTCAAATTGTCTCTGTTGGCAGATGACATTATTGTACATTTAAAAAACCTCATCTCTCAGCCCAAAATCTCCTTAGCTGATAAGCAACTTCAGCAAAGTTTCAGGATACTAAATCAATATGCAGAAATTATAAGCATTCCTAAACACAAATAATAGACAAAGAGCCAAATCATAAGTGAACTCCCTTTGACAATGGCTACAAAGAAAATTAAAAAGCTAGGAATTAAACTTACAAGGGATGTAAAGTATTTCTTCAAGGAGAAATACAAACCCCTGCTCAAGGAAATAAGAGAGGACACAAACAAATGGAAAAACATTCTATTTTCATGGATAGAAAGAATCAATATCTTGAAAATGGCCATACTGCCTAAAGTAATTTATAGATTCAATGCTGTTCCCATCAAGCTACCATTGACTTTCTTCACAGAATTAGAAAAAACTACTTCAAAATTCATATGTAACCAAAAAAGAAGCCTACATAGCCATGATAATCCTAAGTAAAAAGAACAAAGCTGGGGACATCATGCTACTTCACTTCAAACTATAATACAAGTCTACATTAACCACAACAGCATGGTACTGGTACTAAAACGGATATACAGGCCAAAGGAACAGAACAGAGGGTTCAGAAACAACACCACACATCTACACCCATCTGACCTTTGACAAACCTGATAAAAACAAGCAATGGGGAAATGAATCCCTATTTAATAAATGGTGTTGGGAAAACTGGCTAGCCATATGCAGAAAACTGAATCTGGACCCCTTCCTTACACCTTATACAAAAATCAACTCAACATGGATTAGAGACAAAGATAAGACCAAAACCCATAAAAACCCTAGAAGAAAACCTATGGAATATCATTCAGAATATAGGCATAAGCAAAGAGTTCATGACTTAAAAGCCAAAAGTAACACCAACAAAAGCCAAAATTGACAAATGGGATATAATTAAACTAAAGAGCTTCCACACACACAAAAGAGAAAGGAAAAGAAAAACAAAAACAAAACAAAACTATCATCAGAGTAAACAGGCAAGCTACAGAAAGGGGGGGAATTTTTGCAATCTATCCATATGACAAAGGGATAATATCCAGAATCTACAAGGAACTTAAACAAATTTGCAAAAACAAACGAAAAAATCAAAAAGTGAGTGAAGGATATGAACATATACTTCTCAAAAGAAGATATTTATGTGGCCAACATATGAAAAAAGGTTCATCACTTGTCATTGGAGAAATGCATATCAAAAGCACAATTAGATACCATCTCACATCAGTTAGAATGGTGATCATTAAAAAGTCAGGAAACAATAGATGCTAGAGAGGTTCTGGAAAAGTAGAAACAGTTTTACACTGTTGGTGGGAGTATAAGTTAGTTCAACCATTGTGGAAGGCAGTGTGGCAATTCCTTAAGGATCTAGAATAACAAATACCATTTGACCCAGCAATCCCATTACGGGGTATATACCCAAAGGATTATAAATTAGTCTACTATAAGACACATGCACATATATGTTTATTGTGGCACTGTTTACAATAGCAGAGACTTGGAACCAACTCAAATGCCAATAATGAAAGACTGGATAAGAAAATGTGGCACATATACACCATAGAATACTATGCAGCTATAAGAAAGGATGAGTTCACGTCCTTTGCAGGCACATAGATGAAGCTGAAAACCATCATTCTCAGCAAACCAACACAGGAACAGAAAACCAAACACCACATGTTCTCACTCATAAATGAGACTTGAACAATGAGAACACATGGACACAGGGAGAAGAACATCACACACTGGGGCCTGTCAGGTGTTGTGGTACATGAAAGGAACAGCATTAGAAGAAATACCTAATGTAAATGACAGGTAAATGGGTGCAGCAAACCACCATGTCATGCATATATCTATGAGACAAACCTGAATGTTCTGCACCTGTATCCTGGAATTAAATATAGTAATAAGAAAGCCAAAATGGGACCGAATCAAACTAGACAGCTTCTGCACAGCAAAAGAAACAGTCATTAGAGGGAATCGGCAACCAACAGAATGGGGAAAAATTTTTGCAGTCTACCCATCTGACAAAGGGCTGATATCTAGAATCTACAAAGAACTAAAACAGATTTACAAGAAAAAAAACAAGCCCATTCAAAAGTGGGCCAAGGATCTAAACAGACACTTTACAAAAGAAGACATACATGACATCAACAAACATATGAAAAAATGCTCATCATCACTGGTCATTAGGGAAATGCAAATCAAAACTACATTGAGATACCATCTCATGCCAGTTAGAATGGCGATCATTAAAAAATCTGGAGACAACAGATGCTGGAGAGGATGTGGAGAAATAGGAACACTTTTACACTGTTGGTGGGAGTGTAAATTAGTTCAACCATTGTGGAAGACAATGTGGTGATTCCTCAAGGACCTATAAATAGAAATTCCATTTGACCCAGCAATCCAATTACTGGGTATATATCCAAAGGACTATAAATCATTCTACTATAAGGACACATGCACACGAATGTTCATTGCAGCACTGTTTACAATAGCAAAGACCTGGAACTAACCCAAATGCCCATCCATGATATCATGGACAGAAAAATGTGGCACATATACACCATGGTATATTATGCAGTCATCAAAAATGATGAGTTTGTGCCCTTTGTAGGGACATGTACAAACGTGGAAACCCTCATTCTCAGCAAACTGACACAAGAACAGAAAATCAAACACTGAATGTTCTCACTCATAGGCGGGTGTTGAACAATGAGAACACATGGACACAGTGAGGGGAGTATCACGCACTGGGGTCTGTTGGGGGGAATAGGGGAGGGACAGTGCGGGGTGGGGAGTTGAGGAGACATAGAATGGGGAGAAATGCCAGATATGGGTGATGGGGAGGAAGGCAGCAAATCACACTGCCATGTGTGTACCTATGCAACAATCTTGCATGTTCTTCACATGTACCCCCAAACCTAAAATGCAATTTAAAAAAAAAACCCTTTCATAAGAAAGTATGGTTTCTAGAAATCATGAGAAAAGAGTCCACAGTGCTTAGTGAAAATTTGGGTACTGGAGCTCTATATTTAGTTAAGTAATCAATGCATTAAAGGGAAAAATAAAGACACTTTTTCTTATATTAATGGGCTCAAATTTTTAAAAAATGGTCCATCAGCACTAATACCAGAATGAGTACGTTTTGAAAAGTAGGTTACATTCCTTTATACGTAAAATGCAGTCCTAGTTGTTAATTCACCTGACAGATCTGGAGATATAGTCAAAGTTTAATAGAGACCTTGGGGCAACTAATTAGTATACAGGAACATACCTGCCCGAGGATGCAGTTAGATCCGGACAGAGAGAGAAGAGCAAAATTAACCCTTTTGAAAATAAAATGAAATATACTTGAAAGTGTCAAATAGTGGTAACTCATCTCACAATTATTTCCATGTAATGTTTGTTATATATTTTATGTTTTTGTTCAAACCTTTTACAACTTGAAGAATTTTTAAAACAAAAATGATTACATTCTGGTTAGTAACTTATTATGCTACAAATCAGATTTTAGAACTGGATTTAATGCAATTTTTACAAGTATTGACTTGTTTACATTTCATTTTAGATACACCATTTAAAATCTCAGAGATCTTTTTTATACTGTAGATTTCAAGTTAAACAGAAATGCAGATAATTACCAGTGAGTTAATTCATTATCACCACACCAAAAGCACTTAGTGACATGTATTAAAAATTACTCTTGTCATTTAGAAAAATGTTTATATAATAATGACATAAGTGGATTATAGTGAAAACATATTGTCATACATTATAGTGTTATACATTTTACTTATTAAAATATATTAAGAATAATTTTAATTAAGCAAGGACATAATCTTATTGTATGAATGTCAATAATTTTCTACATATATTGTTTCTTCAAAATGCATTTAAGTTGCATAATGTAAATGTGAATCTATTAAAGACTATCAGTGAGACTGGAAAACTAATTCTTGTTCAGAATCAGAAAACAGAGGGAAAGAAATATAAAAAGTGATCAAATAGTAGGCTAAAAATATACAGGCGTAAGAGGCTAATTTAAGAATTATTTTTAGTTTTCCAGTAGACCATGTATGTGTTTGCCTCTATTTATTATTTGTTTAGAATGCAGTACAGTTAAGTTACAAATTACAAAGTTCATTTGTTGTGAGCTAAAATTTTTACAAGGAAAAGATTACCCAAAAAATCACTTACTCTGTTTTTCTTTTTTTATTGCATTTTAGGAGATTAACAAGATTTGTATCTAGGCTAGAAATCTTATTTAAATACATCTGTATATATTTTTTTAAAAAGTGTATTCAAATACACCTGAATACTTTTCTGATAAACAGTATAATAACTTTCTTCAATGTTCTTGGAACCAGTTTACCATATCACTATTTAATTCTTAATTTACAAATTAAATAAATCTTTCAGAAGTCTACATTACATTTTCTTTTTTCTGAAAGCATGAAAACACTTTAGGTATGGAAATACAAGAATCATAAAGTCTGCATTACTCTAAAAGTGATGAGAAAACCAGCAAAAATAATCAGAATCGACTTTTTCACATTTATGGAAATTAGCAAAATCTTGCAAGAATCCAGGGGTGTTTAACCAAGGGAAAAGAAAAAGCTTAATCTCTGCAAGAGCAGTGATATTCTGACATTTACACTTATCAGATTGCCAATCAGTCTTCTCAAAACCAAGATAGTCTTGAAAACCAACCATCTTACGGTAATAGTAGTTGTGAAATAAGCAGCTTTGAAACCACTGAATTGGGAAGAATGAGTTTGAACTCTCCCAAAGCTTTCTGGCCACAAAATTGTCACCAATTTTGTGGTGGAAGCTCTACAACCTTCATTATCAGGGCTTGCCTTTATGTGAACTCAATCAGAGCTTGTAGAGGCCATAGAAACATGCAAAGTAAGTTCCTTGACAAAATCTGTATTTGTGATAACTTTATAGGCCTTAACAATGACAATGATAATTTACTGTGTAACGTATGTGTATTAGTCTGTTCTGATCCTGCTATAAATACTTGAGATGGGGTAATTTATTTATTTATTTATTATTTATTTATTTATAAAGAAAAGAGGTCTAATTGGCTCATGTTTCCACAGGCAGTACAGAAAGCATCGTGGCTTCTGCTTGGCTTCTGGGGAAGCCTCGAGAAATTTACAATCATGGCGTAAGACAGAAAGAGAAGCAGGAACTTTTTACATGGCTGGAGCAAGAGGAAGAGGGTTGACCAGATCTCATGAGAACTCTTTCACTATCATGAGAACAGCACCAAGGGGGAAATCAACCTCCATGATCCAATCACCTCCTACCAGGCCCCACTTCCAACATTGGGAATTACAATTGACATGAGGTTTGAGTGGGAACACAGATTCATACTAGATCAAGATGCCATGTTAGCATTTAATATACATTAATCAGGTGTTACAATAGAATAATATGATCTATTTAAACAGGATTTTCAAATAAGAACCCTTTGAGGATATAACATTTAAAATATAGTTTATTATTGGAAAAACCACCCAATCAATAGTGGAGGGAGGAATGTTTCTAGAAGAGGCCACTGGTTATGCAAATGCTAAGTTGGGAAAGAGCAGAGTATTTGATTGTTTTATGAAAGGTACCTGGAGAGCAGTAAATCAAAATGAAGCATCACTAATCAATCCCACTACTGGGTATCCATCCAAAGGAAAAGATATTGTTATATCAAAAGACACTGCATTGGTATGTTTATTGAAGAACTATTCACAATAGCAAAGTCGCGGAATCAACCTAAGTGTTCATCAATGGATGACTGGATAAAGAAAATATGGTACATGTATATATATACCACAAAACACTATGCAGCCATAAAAACAAATTAAATAATGTCCTTTGCCACAACATGGATGGAGCTGGAGGTGATTAACCTAAGTGTAATAACTAGGAACCAGGAAATCAAATACTTTATGTTCTCACTTGTAAGTGGGAGCTAAATAATGGGTAGACATATACATACAGAGGGGAGTAATTGACACTGGAAACTTTAAAAGAGGAGAGGATGAGAGACAGGTGAGGGTTGAAAAGTTATCTATTCGATACTATGTTCACTATTTTGATGATAGGTATACTGAAAGCTAAGACATCACCACTATGCAATGTAGCCATGTAACAAACTTGCAAATAGACTTTTTTGAATCTATAGGAATAAAAATTAAAAAGAGGGAACATTAAAAAAGAATGAAGTATCATTTAGGAATTACAAATAGAGTAACTGGGTAATCAATGTATCAAGTTCTTCAGTAAGTTAGGACACCCATGTTTGCACTAGCGTTCTTTTTTGATGTCATAGTTATATCATCAATCTGGATAAATTCTACCAACAATTTATGTAGTCCCTTTACTGGAACTGCTTAAAACATCAGTATCTTCTTGTTGATTAGATGTTTAACCACAACAACATCCTATACTGATCAGTCAGTGTCCAGGTGTTTCTGTACTCTTTCCTGCATTTCAGTATAAACATAACCTGCCTCCTCAATAATTGTTTAATATTTTTCATGATATAACCAATATAACCAATTTAGTTGCAAAGTGCAACTAAATTGCAAAATGTATTTTAAGTTTTCATCTGAAAGCAGCATTGTTTCATCACATTAAGCAGTTATCATTTGTTATTCTTCCTAATAAAGTTTCCAAATGTTGTCATAATGTCCCTTTTTTGGTTTACCTCCAGAAAAGAAACAAATATTTATTTATTTATTTATTTATTTATTTATTTACTTAGAGACAAAGTCTTGCTCTGTCATCCAGGTTGGAGGGCAGTGGTGCCATCTCGGCTCACTGCAACCTCCACCTCCCAGGTTCAAGTGAGTCTCCTGCCTCAGCCTCCCGAGTAACTGAGGTTATAGGTGTGCATCACCATGCCCAGCGAACTTTTGTACTTTTAATAGAGACAGGGTTTCACCATGTTGGCCAGGCTGGTCGTGAACTCCTGACCTCAAATCATCTGCCCACCTGGGCCTCCCAAAGTGTTGGGATTACAGGTGTGAGCCACCACACCCAGCCAGAAGAAAATACTTAAATAATTCTTAAGTAACCCTTATTTTGAAGGCTCCAATTATTGTATGCATTAATTGAGTATGTAACCTACATTTTTACTCTTGGTTTAGTTTTCCAGACCATGTTGCCAAATTGTGTTTGCTTCCTTGGTTTTGCAGCATGGCTGTAATGTGGCTCTCATGTGGTGAAAGGAATAGTAGTTCACAGTTTCCTTCATGTAATCACACACTTTTCATGGATGTAGCTTCCTAAAGAAAATAAAAGATCTCACAGGAAATTGTTAAAATTAAACTACTTATAGCTATTGGGAAAGAGCCTTATTTATTAACCTTAAAGATTTTCATTTAGAAGTGTATGCAGAGTATTTTTTCAGAAGTATAAAAATTTCTGACCACATTTTGTACAATTTTTTTATTTGTTTGCTTCCAGATGAAGAGATCCAAGTATCCTAAACATGGGAAATTCATTTATTCATAAAGCAAATGAATATTGAGCTCCTACTTTCATCAGTGGACTTTGCCAAATGCTTACTATACTCATGTTTCCTAAATCTAGGGTGAAGAAGAACAGGGGTTTAAAAATAGTCTTCATCTCTAGCTGTTAAAAAATCTACTGAATTTCAATAAGCAATTGATTCATGACATTCTTCTAGGAAATTCTCTCTCTTGTTATTTAAGCCAAGTGTGAATTAAATTTCCTAAAACATTTCAAAGATAAAATTTATATTAAATTTAGCCCTTTCAACTTTACAAACTATACAAATTAAATTCATGTTGTCTGTACTATATCCCAACCACCTTAAATACTTTTGATTATTCTGAACTCTTCCCAGATATTTTGGTTTAATCATTTTTATAGCCCAGTTCAGTTAGCAGAATGCCATTTATTGAGTAGGTGAGTAATAAATGCAGCAGGTCCTCAAGTAATATTTTGTTCAACAACTTTTGTTATAAATTGATGAGGAAAATAATTGATTCCTGCCAGGGGCCACTGCTGGTGTGAAGTTTCCATGTTCTCCCCATGTCTGTGGGTTTTTTTAGGGGTACTGTAGTTTCCTTCAATATCCCAAAGCTTGCACATTAGGATAATTGTCATTTCTACATGTCCCGGTCTGAATGTGTGTGTGTGTGTGTGTGTGTGTGTGTGTGTGTGTGTGTCACAATGGTTCCCACCTTGTGTCCTGAACTCCCAGGATAGCCTCTCGTCACCTTTGAGCTTTACCAAAATAATTGAGTTAATAATTATCTTACTTGTTTTTTTAAATGCATGCATAGCTCACATGTATTTTAATTTTTAATATTAGAATTTTTTTGGTCTTCATTTAGAAAATTGTTGATGTTTTTGTGATCAGAAACCTGCCATAGAAACTTTTGTTTAACTCAATTAGCTCGTGGTTAAACTGATTTCATTACATGTTGTTTGGTTAAAGTCAGTTTCCAAGAACCTATCAAAGATGTTCTGAGGACTTGCTGTATGTGTTTTGTTAAACATGAATGTACTTGTCTATCTTTCAGATATTGTATTGAAAATCAGGTAAGTTGGGGTGCAGTGACTCACAGCTGTAATACAGGCACTTTGGGAGGCGTAGTTGGGTGGATGACTTGCGGTCAGGAGTTCGAGACAAGCCAGACCAACGTGGTGAAAGCCCCTCTCTACTAAAAATACAAAATTTAGCTGGGCATGGTGGTGGATACCTGTAATCCCAGATACTCTGGAGGCTGAGGCAGGAGAAATGATTGAACCTGAGAGGCAGAGGCTGCAGTGAGCTGAGATGGTGACATGGCACTCCAGCCTGGGTGACTGAGTAAGACTTTATCTCAATATATATATATTTATTTCACCTGATATATATATTTTTTTATCTGATACATATATATATTTATCTGATATGTATCAGATAAAATAAATTTGAATTATAATATTCTCTTACATAAGTTTTCACATGACAATTCAGTTTTCTTTATGTAAACCAATAGTGTAAATATATCATCAGTTTTATCTATGGAGACACATTTTTCAAGAAATGTGATTCTTTCATGAAATCAGAGCAAATTTGAGGTCCCAAGTAATTTATTGATGTGGGTTCCAATAGTATCTAAGGGACACCTAATAATGATGTTTTACCAAATTATTAAATATTCTTTGTTTCAAATATTTAGTGAATAAGTATAAGCAATAAATCTACCTAAATGTCAAGTATATGGAAATCACAACTATTATAAATAACAATAATGCATGGATAGTCTCATATGCAGTTTTCTTCTAGGCTTAGAATATATTAAAATATTGAAATCTTCTGACAACATTCAGAATAGATTCTATTATTTTATGTTTATATTTTCATAATAAATATAAAAGGATTGGATTTATTCATTTGCTCTATTAATATGAGGGTAATAGACTTTCTGAAGAATTATGATCTGAATACTATGGGAATATATATGTAATTTCAACCACACATCTACATTGTACATGTAGATGGGTTATAAGTTTATGTATATGTGTATAGCTCTTTCCTCCTCATAAGCATATATCTTTAAAGAATTTAAACATTCATTTCAAAACCTTCTGTAATATATGATTAAAATATGTGATAATACATACAGTGTGCAAAGAGATAAATTTCACTGAAACTATTCTATTCAAAAATCTCTACAGCTAAAGTCAGATGACTTGGTAGATCTGGAGTTGTGAGTCATTCAAATAAATATCTTGAAATAAATTGATGGAAGAGACAATGGTGGATATATTAAAGAACAGGGCATCATACCTACTTGTGTATCTAAATTTCATTTGATAATTGAAAACTTAACAAAATCCATGTAACATAACCTCTTTATGTAGGAACAATGAAGTTTGACATATATTTCTGAAATCTAATTTTTATCTAGTACGGTCAACCTTTCTAATCTATGGGTTTCATATCTGCGGATACAATTAGCCATTGATGAAAATTATTTGGAAAGAAAATAAACATTTTAAGAATACAGTATAACATCTATTTACACAGTTTTAGATATTATAAGTAATCTAGGAATTATTAAATACAAAGGAAGATGTGTATAGGTAATATTACACCATTTTACATCAGAGACTTAAGTATATGAAGATTTTGTTGTCTGCAGCAAAATCTGCAGCATCCTGAAACCAATTCCCCTTAGATACTGGGGCCACCATAACCTTTAATTTCACCTACTAGTGCTTAGTGAGTAGAATGTATTTGTGACTTGAAAGGATATTAGAATGTGATAGTCATCATCTCAAATTGCACTGGCATTATATATTAGCATATTATTTTAGTAGTAACGAGTTATTTAATTATTGTATTGGGTAAAAGAAAGTGGGACTTGAATTATACTACAACACTACATAGCAATTTAAAATAAAATAATGATTTTGTTGATAATAAAATAAGGCCCAAATGTAGTTTTGAAAATCAAAAGTTACTAACAGTCTTGTAATGAAAAGACTTCCTCACAACTCTGCAACTTCAGTAGTTCTTATTTGTGATATTTAAATATTTACTTAAATAATTTATCCCATATTAAATATATAAATAATTCAACAAAAATTAATAAAAACTTTTCTTGACTTCTTTTTGCTTTATGCATTACTATTACATTCTTTTCATGATCTGTAAGACTTATGTCCCTCATAGACATACCATTTTACTCTCTTCCTCCCCATTATCCCTGTATTTTGGTGTAACCAATAGTCAGTATCTATATTTTATGGCTTATAAAAATATTGTTCAAGTAGTAGCTTCATCCTATTCTTTGTTCCTTGCTGTTGTTGTTTTTTAATTCCAGAGCCTACATAGTTAGGAAAAAATGTAATAGGAATGGAAGAAATATGATAGAATGAAAGAGCAGACAGGCGATGAGGGCACCCATATACACTTAAACAGAAACTGAGAGATTAGGGGAAAAAAGCATAATAAAAATAGCAGATAACAAAATATTATATTGAACGATGAATGGTAAGGAAACATCACATGAGCAAGATGAATACACATCAATTAATAAATATTTCCTATTTATTGAGGAGACATGTATTTTGGACTACCAAACACAACTAATTAATATGATTTACACATTCAAAACCTCTTAATTTCAATTTAAAATACACTTGGGTTGCACATACATCCTTTTTGACAAATGAAGTGTGTCATTTGCTTTTATATACATCTGGATAATGATGACCTGAGAGACTGTAATGTCAATTATAATATTTCACAAAACATCAGCAACCTGGGGAAATTCTTCACTTGGGTAGCAGATAACACATCCACTACAGAATCTCTGATCCTCCAGAAAAATGACCTTTCAAACATTTTGAGTTTTACGTTGTGCCATAGTACAGATTTGCTTCTGCCTTCTCAGTATTTGGTAATCAATGGATCCTTCAAAGTTAGCCATTCCCTACAGATTTTCCTTAGTTGAAGTAGGCAGTAGAATTGCAAAGGAGCAAACATAGCATTACTTCATGTATTGATCTAGAAACACTGCAAATTACATTTATCTCCTAAACTCAATTACAAATTCTAGAGGTATATAAATAAATATTAATACACAATAAAGGATAAGTCTAACGTCTTTACATGCATATTAGCAATAGCTAAAATATGTAAATCCTACGGGTATATTTAATTTCATTTGTTCACACAGATTGTGTAACTTGATACCGCCATTTTCCTCTATTAAGATAAATTTCAAAAGGTGACTCACATGGACCCAATATCTAAAAGTTAAGATAATTTACAACTTGAAGTATTGTAAAAGTATCGTGTCTAAACACATTCAGATTATGTGTTGTTTAATTTTTAGGGAGTTACACTTTTGAAGAAACCAGTATTTTTTCCTCTTCCTTTGTCTCTATTTCTCCATCTCTCCTGAGTGCTAGTGAGTTTTTGCCTGGTTTCTTCTATTATTTGAGGGGTTTAAAATCATAATAATGAAAAGGTTGTTGTATTTTTAAGGTAGGGGGACATTTGTAAAGATTAATGTTATGGAGTTCTAATTTATATTAACTGACTTCTAAACCAAACAATATTGAAATATTTTCTTTTACATAAACATTATTATAGCAAATATGTATAATGTTTAAAGCGTTTAAAATACAAATTGGTTAAAACATATGTATACATGTACATTTTCATGGGTATATATATATATATATATATACACACACACACACATACACATATATATGTATACACAATTCATAAAAATTTTGGCTAAAAAAAGTCACTTATGTTTGCCAAAAGACCACTTTAATACAAAGTAGGCATTCAGGCAAATTTTTATCTATGAGTATTTTACTTTTTTTTTTCTGAGACAGAGTTTCACTCTTGCTGTCCATGCTGAAGTATGCAATGGCACAATCTCAGCTCAACACAACCTCCACTTCCAGGGTTCAAGCAATTCTCCTTCCTCAGCCTCCTGAGTAGCTGGGATTACAGGCATGAGCCACCACGGCAGGCTAATTTTGTGTTTCTTGTTTTAGTAGAGAGGGGCTTTTTCCTTGTTGGTCAGGCTGGTCTTGAACTCTCGAATTCAGGGGATTTGCCCTCTTTGGCCTCCCAAAGTGCTGGGATTACAGGCATGAGCCATTGAGCCCAGTTGTGTGTGTGTGTGTATATATATATATATATATATATATATATATATATATTAGCATAACTGTCAAGAAGAGATTTGAAATGAATAGATGTATTTTATTTTTGATGTACTATATCCATTTTTAACAGCTAGATGATGATTTCTGGAATTATTTGAATGCATCTTGACAAAAGGAAGAGCTTTCTAGAGCTTATTTATAAACAAATGTTTGGTCAACATAACAAAATGAATAAAATTCATTATACTTATGTAACAATTTTTCTTAGAGTCATGCCTAAAGTATTACTGAAAGAATCAATATTTTTCCTCTTTTTTCCAAATGTAATTATTCATGGTTTTAAATCACTATGGCTACATCACAGTATTCTAATTGACTGTAGTAAATTCCTTTTTAGAGAAAATCACCTGTCTAAAAGTGGTTTGTTATTAAAATTTAAAATAATAAACAGAAAATTATATTATCCAATTAGTTGTATATTGCCACTGAAATAAATCTTGCTCTCAATTCCCAATACAGCAGATAATTTCAAGGCTGTGTTAAATATGTAGCAGCTGGAGGTTGCCAAATGAGTGTGTTGAATGAGTGCATTTTACTGAAATGTGTACTATCTTTTTTGACATGCATGTAATCATAACACATTTTCTGGCAGCTGGGTTCCCTATGGCAAAATAAAGCTGCAATAGAAGATAAAACAGCCTGCTTATGTAATGATCATAAAATAGTATAAATATATATATTTCTGAAAAATGTCTCAATTGGATGACTGACTCTAGCTGAGGTCATATTTTACAATTCACATCAGTGAAACATTTTCAAAATCCTGGGTATCTAGCTCTTGTAAACTAAACCTGAAATTTTACTTAACATATGAACAGCCTTTCTTAACAAAATATTTTCTAAATAAAAAGATAAAATGATTTTAGTAATTTTATTTTTTTTGGCTACAAGGATATGGAACCAAAGTCATATAGGATTTGGTGTTTTTTTTTTTCAATTATAAATTTTGTCTTTGAAATTCAATGAATACATGGGGAAAGTATTTTTATGTAAAATACTCATTAGAAATAGCTTTCTAGGCCGGGCGCGGTGGCTCAAGCCTGTAATCCCAGCACTTTGGGAGGCCGAGGCATGTGGATCACGAGGTCATGAGATCGATACCATCCTGGTCAAAATGGTGAAACCCCGTCTCTACTAAAGATACAAAAAATTAGCTGGGCATGGTGGCGCGTGCCTGTAATCCCAGTTACTCGGGAGGCTGAGGCAGGAGAATTGCCTGAACCCAGGAGGTGGAGGTTGCAGTGAGCCGAGATCGCGCCATTGCACTCCAGCCTGGTTAATAAGAGCAAAACTCCGTCTCAAAAAAAAAAAAAAAAAAAAAAAGAAATAGCTTTCTTCCCCCAGCAAAACCTATAGTAAACCACTGGGTTTGAAAAGTATGAATAGTCTTTGTTTTTCTTTCTTTTTTTTTTTTAATTTCCCAGAGTCACACTTTACCAGTAAAACCAAAAGTACACAAATGAATAAAACTTCCTGAGGTCTGGGACATGCTGCATGACTCCCCATGTCCTTTCTTGCCACATCAAAGTCATGTTCTCTAGACCAGAATAACAGCTAAGTCCTGTAAGTGGGCATTTGTGGTTTTTTTCCTATCACTCTGTTGAGAGCATTTAAGTTATGAAACACATCTTTTGTATATCTTAGAGAATTTGTGGCTTACATGATATTCTCCAGGGATGACTATAGTAATTTTTATTCATAAGGACTAGCATGTGCTATATTTAACAAATTTAAAAAGGTTACCTGCATTTATACTTATTTGCATCAGGCTTTCTATTCTTATTCATCATGTCTCTTTTTGGTCTGCACTAGGTTAATGTGCATTTAAAATTTGAGAATGTGAAATTATGCTGTAGAAGGAGAAAAATACACAAGATAGATGAAATTTATAAGATATCCTGGTATAAAAAATGCATATTCCAGCAGATTTCAAAATATAAGTTAATATAAAATACTTTTAGTATATATACTAATATGGGGCATTACAGAAATAGGCAAAATGCATTGAATAGATAATGTTTAGGAAAAATATCCATAATTTTCAGATGAGTGATAACAAAAAAGAAGCCTAGCATTTATAAAAGTTATAATATTAAATGACAGAAAGAGAAGGAGTAAAAAAGTCAAAGGCAAATAAAAGTTGTTAGAGAAATATTAACTCTCAGACATAGAACTTGGTATGTGGGAAAAAAATAACAGAAAATTGTGATATTTTGAGATGTCTGAGTTTCTTGAAACTGACTTGAACACATTTAGGTATTCATATTTTTGTGTGATACATATCTATATTTCTATTTTTCTAAAATATGTTTAATTATAAAGGTGCTACAAGTATTAGCATACTGGTACTGACAATATTTTCTAAATATTTAAATGTACTCAATATTGCTGACTATATTAATTTTTCCTTTCTAACGTCAATACTTGTTATCATTGCTTAGTTTTATTTTTTATTTATTTATTTTTTTTAATGGAGTCTCACTCTATCTCCAGGTTGGAGTGCAGTGGCACAATCTCGGCTCACTGCAACCTCCATCTCCTGGCTTCAAGTGGTTTTCCTGTCTCAGTCTCCCTCCTAAGTAATTGGGATACAAACCAGCACCACCTCACTCAGCTAATTTTTTTTTTTTTTTTGGAAGAGACGGGGTTTCTCCATGTTGGTCAGGCTGGTCTCAAACTTCCAAACTCAGGGGATACACCTTCCTCGGCCTACCAAAGTGCTAGGATTACAGGCATGAGCCACCACTCCTGCTTTATATTTTACTTTTTAAAAACTATATTAGTTAAATTTTTTCATGTTCTCTAATATTCAATGGATCTAATACAGAGTTTGCTGTTTCATTTATTCCAAGAATTTATAATATGTTTGTTGAAAATATTTTGATCCATTTGTTCAAATTTATAAAAAATTGGAACTCTTAAATTAATTATAAATTATGACCTCACTGTAAACCTCATTATTCCATTTAAGTTTCCTTCCCTAATATAGCTTTCTGTTCAAAACAACATTGATTTTCTTTTTTTGTGTGTGTTTTTATTTTAATATTCTGGCCTTACTGAATCAGATTCATACTAACATTGAAGTTACTGTTTTATTTTACTTATTTTTTTCACAAATAAAAATACAATATTTTATATTTTCACTCAAAACATTCTGTGCCATTTTTTGTCAGTTTATTATTCAATGTTACTCATATTTATTCTTTTTTTGGAGTCCCTGTGGACTTTTACTGAGACAAGTTTAAAAAAATAAAGATTTTACTAAATTTTTTGAACCTTATAAACTCAGCAGACTCTGGTCCATATATGAGTACATCCAACATAACACATCCCAACAAAAACAGAGCCTCACTGGAACATACACCAATTAATAGGAAGCCAATTTTCCTCTTTCTCAATGTTTCTGAAATTTTGAACCTGGTCCCTTGCGGCTAGGGACATGGTAATTCTCTACCATTTTTACTGAACAAAAAAATAATTGTTTTCCTTTTTTTCAAAAAAATGGAACAGTGATTTTTGTTTTCTCCAGGCACCCTGTCCCCAACAACCAATGGTTAATTTGCTCATTTACTGAGCAGCATGTTTCTGTGGTACAGCATCTCATCCAGGGAGTAACCCACCCCAGTGACTATAAGGGCACTGATCTGAGACCCACAAACCACACCAGAACCAATGTGTATCTTAATACCCAGCCCTACCCCCTCCCTTGCCCATCATTGTCTACTGGAGAATTTAAATATATTTCTGTTGGAATCTGTCAGCTGTGGAGGGGCAGAGTCCAGGTGTCAGGTGAGCTCCCTCTGACCTCATGAACTGTGACAAAGATATTCCTCAAGAAGAGCAACCCTAAGGCACATAATCGTCAGATTTACTAGGGTTGAAATGAAGGAGAAAATGCTAAGCGCAGCCAGAGAGAAAGGTCGGGTTACTAACAAGGGAAGCCTATCAGACTCACAGTGGATCTCTCAGCAGAAACCCTAAAAGCCAGAAGAGAGTGGGGTCAATATATTCAATATCCTTAAAGAACAGAACTTTCAACCTAGGATTTCATATCCAGCCAAACTAAGTGTCACAAGCAAAGGAGAAATAAAATCTTTAATGAACAAGCAATTACTCAGAGATTTCATCATCACCAGGCCTGCTTTACAAGAGATCCTGAAAGAAGCACTAAACATAGGAAGAACAACCAGTACCAGCCACTCCAAAAACATACCAAGTGGTAAAGAGCATCAAAACAATGATGAAACTGCATCAAGTATAATCAAACTAGCATCAAAATGGCAGGATCAAATTCACACATAACAATATTAACCCTAAATGTAAATGGGCTAAATGCCCCAATCGAAAGACACAGACTGGAAAATTGGATAAAAAGCCGAAACCCATAAGTATGCTGTAGCCAGGAAACCCATCTCACATGCAAGGATACCCATAGGCTCAAAATAAAGGGATGGAAGAAGATTTACCAAGCAAATGGAGAGCAAAAAAAAAGGAGAAGTTGTAATCCTAGTATCTGATAAAATAGACTTTAAACTAACAAAAATCAAAAGAGACAAAGAAAAAACTACCTTTAGAGATATAAAGTACAACTACAATCTCACAGAAGTCTGAAAGTTAACCAAAAAGCTGACTGACTTCAGCTCTCACAAGGGCAATAATTTTGACAAAAATATTTGGCAAGAAAATGATTCCTCAGTAACAAATTTAAAGATACCTAGAACATTGAAAAAATGCAAATTAAAATAACGTGGCCTAATTCCCAAGAAATTATTTTATTTTTTGTTACTCATCTAGAAGGTCAGAAGTATGGCTAAAGGCAGTTTCTGATGAGGCTATGAGCTTCCAAGCTGCTTCTAAATCCTTAGTGCAGACACCCTTCATTTTGGGGCAAAGTACCCTCCCTCCCATCCCTTTTAAAAAAATTTAAAAATTAAATCATCAGAATGAGATGTTTTGATTCCATCAATTTACACTCAAGGCTTTGGGCTGTGTTGTTTTGTTTGAACCAAGCATGATGGTATCAAGCACAAAGCCCATGGCAAAGGAAAGATGCTCCCATCTCATTCTGAAAACAAATATTTATAACCAAGCTCACCTCCCCAACCCTTTGGGGGAAACCTATTTTATGCTGCTGGGTCTAGCTTGAAATAATTTAGAGGTATATTTAGGTTTCCCTCTCCCTTAATTCCATGAAAGATCATTTTAGAATAAATTTGTTCCATTCCTAAGGGAAAAGCAAAACAGTTTCTATCCCCATCAGAATATATGGGGAAAGAAAAAATATAGGCCTAGAGGTGGCAAGGTATGTAACAGTTTATAGCCCATTACACAAATATACAACTAAAGGCTAAGTTGGATGTAGTTTTAATATTAAAAATATTTAACATGAGTTGGATGTAGTTTTAATATTAAAAATGTCACTCCCATTCTCTCTCCCTCTTTCTCTTCCTCTTTCTTCCTCTCTTTTATTCCTTTTTTTCTTTCTTTCTCTAAAAAGAAAGAGAGAGGGAAGAGAGAAAAAAAGATGGAAGAGAGGTCTAAGATGGCCGATCACTAGCAGCTCAGGCTTGTACCTCACAGTGAAAGCACAGAGAATGAGAGGACACCACACTTTCAGAAGAATTTTTGTTGCTCACGGACCAGGAGATTCCCAGTGAAGGAGCCCCACGGGTCACCAGTGCCACTCTTGTGGCTGGCACAGCAGTTTTGCCAGTGCCTCAGTGTGGCAGTTCTGGGTGCAGAATAAACGGGACTGGTTCCCCTTTTGACTGACATTTGGAGTTCGGAAAGGCAGAGTCACATATTCAGCTGATTGATAGATGGACTCAAGAAGGAAGCCAGACTGGAGATTCCCGGGCAGAAAAGCACCGTCAATCTTAACTCCACTGTTTTAGCTGGCACAGTGGGTTGCTCAGATTCCAGCACTGGGAATCAATAAATTGGACATCCACTCTGAAACCTAATTAGAAAGGGGGTAATTACAAAGACAACAGATGGATAAATTGATAATGAAGGGAAGAAACCAGCATAAAAAGGCTGAGAATACCCAAAATCAGAACCCCTCTCCCTCTACAGGGGATTACAACTCCTCATCAGCAACGGAACAAGGCCTGATGGAGAAAGACTGTGTTCCATTAATAGAAGTAGGCTTCAGAAGGTGGATGATAAGAAACTTCTGGGAGTTAAAAGAACTTGTTCTAACCCAATGCAAAGAAACTAAGAACTTTGAAAAAAGGTTTGACAAAATGCTAACAAGAATAGACAATATAGAGAGGACTATAAGTGAATTAACGGAGTTGAAAAACAACATGAGAACTTCGTGAAGTATGCACAAGTTTTAACAGCTGAATTGATCAAGCAGAAGATATCAGAGGTTGAAGTCCAACTTAATGAAATAAAACGAGAAGTCAAGAATAGAGAAAAAAGGATAAAAAGGAATGAGCAAAGTATCCAAGAAATATGGAACTATGTGAAAAGACCTAATTTATGTTTGGTAGGTGTACCTGAATATGACAAAAAGAATGAATCCAAGCTGGAAAATACTCTTCAGGATATTATTTAGGAAAACTTTCCCAATCTAGCAAGGCAGGACAATATTCAACTCCAGGTAATACAGAGAACACCACAAAGATATTCCTCAAGAAGAGCAACCCAAGGCACATAATCATTAGATTCACCAGGGTTGAAATGAAGGAGAAAATACTAAGGGCAGCCAGAGAGAAAGGTCAGGTCACCCACAAAGGGAAGCCTATTAGACTTACAGCAGATCTCTCAGCAGAAACCCTACAAGCCAGAAGAGAGTGGGGGCCAATATTCAACATCTTTAAAGAAAAGAACTTTCAACCCAGAATTTCATATCCTGCCAAACTAAGCTTCATAATTGAAGGAAAAATAAAATCTTTTATGAACAAGCAAGTACTCAGAGATTTCATTACCACCAGGCTGCTTTACAAGAGCTTCTGAAAGAAGCATTACACATAGAAAGGAACAATCAGTATCAGTTTTTCCAAAAATATACCAAAAATAAAGAGCATCAACATAATGAAGAATTTACATCAACTAATGGGCAAAACAGCCAGCTAACATCAAATGGCAGTAATCCTAAATTTAAATTGACTAAATACCCCAATCAAAAGATACAGCCAAAACTCATCAGTATGCTGCTTCCAGACCCATCTCACATGTAAGGATACATGAGACTCAAAACAAAGGGGTGAAGAAAGATTTACCAACCAAATGGAGAGCAAAAATAAATAAATAAATAAATAAAAAGCTGGAGCTGCAATTCTCACCTCTGATAAAACAGATTTTAAAGCAACAAAGATATAATGGTAAAAGGATCAATGCAACAAAAAGAGCTAACAATCCTAAATATATACACACCCAATACAAGAACACCCAGATACGTAAGAACTATAAGGAGTCTTAGACTCCCACACAATAATAGTGGGAGACTTCAACATCAATATTAGATAGATGAATGAGACAGAAAATTAATAAGGATATCCAGGACTTGAACTCAGATCTGGAACAAGTAAACTTAATAAACATTGTCAGTACCACATCACACCTACTCACAGGTTTAAATGAAATATTAGTTGGCCATTATTAAGCACAATTATTGGCATAAAAGAGGTTTTCAATACCCATTTTTAGAATAAAGCAACACTCCCCTTCTCTCTCCCTATTTCTCTTCCTCTTTCTTCTTCTTTTTAATTCCTTTTTCTTTCTTTCTTTCTCTAAAAAAAAGAGAGAGAGAGAGAATAAAAATAGGGAGTAGTTCTCATCCACATGAGCCACTGGAAAATATTACCATTACTTAAAAAACACATATCCAATATCGGAAATAATGTGGAAACAACTTCTAATAGTAACATTGCTCCTAATTATGACAGACCAAAACCAGAAAAATAAAATAGAAAATATCAGGCTTTGACCTAGTCCTTAGATCAGCGTTCCATTGAACAATTCCTAATCAGGTGTCAAGCACCAAAACTGGACAGCTGCCGCTACAAGCGCCGGGTCCATCCCACATACCCCGGCCAAGCAACAGATGCAAGGAGTACTCAGACCCAGGTATTCAGTAAAAGAGTGGCTAGGAGACTGGCTGCCGAAGAATGAGCAACCCCAATAAGCTGGAGCTGCTTGCTTTTATTCAGTACAGACAGAATGCCAAAAGCCTGGAGCCATCACAATCTGTGGGTAATTAACATTGTGGTCCCCCTTGCAGGGAGCAGTCTCGAACACAGATGATCAAAGATCAGTTTCCAGACAACGTAAGTAAACAAGCCTATTTAGACAAACTCCTCTACACTTCCTTGCGCCTACTTCTTGCCCTCTGCCTTAGGGTAAGAGAACAGCTGCCTTCAGCATTCTCCCCCAGAGCTTTGCAAAACCTTCTGACTCTTCGAGAAGGTTTGCATCTTTCCCTATAGCTTCTCCCACCACCCTGACCCATCTCCTACAACAGGACCATGTCCAGTAGTGGTGTTCCAAATAGTTTAAGTGGCACTCCTCATTAGAGCCTCTATTTCAGTAATACTTTCAATTTTAAGTCTGTGCTTTAAAAGGTACCCACAGGCATGTGGCACCAGGCAGAGCAGTCTGAAGTTGGCAAAGGAATCTGCACTTTTTGTTTAGTCACCCACATGTTCTGTGGTGAGATACAGAATTGCATTTACACTCTTTCCTTTTTTTCTCTATGAATGATCCCTCTTATATCCCAAGAGGTTGGGGAGAAAAAGGGCTGCATTGGGACAATGGCAAGAGTTTTTGGTCAAACATTGACACCTTTTAAATTCCCTTGCCCACTCCTCCCTGGAAAAGAGTTACTTCCTTAATTAGGGTTTCTATTTAATAACCAACATTGACTGGACAGAACATATGAGATTTGGGTTCCAAATAGATGAGCTTGCTCTTTTCTGGGGTTTGTACAGTAGAGCTCTTGCTACAGGTATTAAGGAGTTAGGGCTATGTCCAATCAGGAGGCATCTGTAGGAGTTTATCTCCAAAGAACTGTGGGTGAATCACAAATAGTCTGCTCAGAAGTAGGCAGAGTCAAAAAAGCAACTTCAAGTAATTGATTTCTTTGTCTGGAAGAGTTAATACATTAAAGTGTATGTAGGACTTATTTTGTAATATTTAAGGATTTTGAAAAACAATGGAATATGAAAATCACTTATTTATTTATTTATTTATTTTTTCTTTCCCTCCATTGTCTGATGCCTCCTGATTAACCTAGTACACAGGGCTAAAAGGGAATTATTTAAAAAATAGTTCACTAGCTTTGATTCATCTCCTTTTGCCAGGAGATGAGGCCAAACATCAAGCATGTTGGGAGGGGCACAATTTAAAGCAAGACTATTGACTGTAAAACATTTGTCAGCAATTTACAGTGCAAAATGACAGATAACAAATCTTGTCACAACACAAGAGAATGGCAAGCCGCTTTCTGCATCATGAAAGTTAACAGCTCTCAGGTTGCCCATTCCTGAAAAAGTTTATGTATCAATGCGGGCAGAGGACAACACTTTTGCACACTAGAGGAAATGATCCACAGAAAATTGAGCCCCAGAACTGCTATCGTTACCAAAGCTGATACTGTCTAATATTCTGAAATGCAAAAATGTGATATATATATATATATATATATATATATACTACTTAACATCTCTGCCACTCAAACAAATTCCCAAACTGCAAAGTAGAATAATCTTTGCCCCTTTTTGCAGAGCTTGAAATGTTCCTCAAACTTTTAGAAAGGGGGAAAAAAATCAGAGCTTCTCAAAACAAAAACCTCGAATTATCAATGACGCTTCCTTGCTCTCTCTGGTAAACCTACTCCAAAGGTCCTAGATGAGATAATGTGACAGCAAATAGTACTTCCCAGATTTCTGGGTCCCTTTACTAACACAGGGTACCATAGAAATCTTCTCTCTACAGCAAGAGGTCAAAGTACTTTCTAGAATTTAGTAAATCTGTAAAACTGAGCCCCTGTCATCTTTAGCTGCTTCACAATCACTCTAATCCCCTTAATCCCAGCAACCTTCATCCAAAATATGTATGTATGTATGTATGTATGTATGTATGTGTGTGTGTACATATATAGATATGAACCAAGAAAACTTATTTACAAAGTTTATACAAGTTTACACACCCAATTTTCTATAGGACACACTTTGCCACAGAGGAAAGAGGCTCCAGGCTCTGACACATCTGCACATCAAGTGCCATACTGCTATGGGAGGCGCATGTAAATCAGTCTTTAGTATCTGCTATAGAGCACAAAGGTTTGTAATATTGTAATATTGGGGTTCAGGGGTTCCGGGTGCCCTCAGCTCCCCTGACAGGACATTTCTCCAGGTTCTTGGTCTCCTGCCCTCTCAAGAATGAGAGAGGGGACCACGGCACAGTGTGCAGTAAATGCTGGACTCAAAAGTGTTTGTAGAAAGTGATTTATTTTGAGAAACAGGAGAAGGAGAGTGAAACAGCTAACTCTCACACTGAGTGAGAGAATCCAGACAGATGGAATCCAGGGGACGAAAGCAACTTCCACACTGAGTGGAAGGGAATATATATAGAGAGAGATGGAGTTTAGGAGGGGAAGATGGGCTTCCAGGAGAGGGTGTGGAAGGGGACTCCTGACGGAAAATCCCAGATAGAGAAAAAAGCTTCCAGAGCATGAAAGTGTTCGTGGAAGGGGATCCAAACATGGAGTCCAGAAGGGTGTGGAAGAAGGGGACTTTTAACCTGGGAGAAACCCTCACCTTCTCTAAGAACATGGGCCAATTAAAGGAGTTCCTTAGAACTTCTGCTGGAGTGATTGACTCTTCGTTTCTTCCCACACCCGTGAAATTCAAACATAAGGGTTAAATCTCCAGGATCGAGAGAGATGGGAGTGGGGCATAGTGCTAGGAAGTTCTTGCCCTTAAAACTTGTGGACCCGGAAAGAGAACTCATTCCCTCAATATGGTTCCTGAAATGATAGACTGCTCTTTCCTTTGGGAGCGATGATGTTTTATCTACTCAGCCTAGAGAAATTTTTACTTGGGAGTTTTAAAAATACATGTTTATACAGTTGGGATGAACTGCAGTTGCATATCAACTCCTCCACATAAAGAAAAAGAAAACTGTGTTTACCATTACTAATTAGTTTCATTCTCCAGCCCTGGGCTTGAGTATTGGGTAGAAAGGGAAGGGACTTCAACTTGAAACTACAGTGAAAAGACAACATTTTTTTAACAGAAAAAGAAAGAAAATAGGAAAGAAAGAGTAACTATTCTTGATTCCTTGAGCATCTAAAAGATAATATTCTGAATAGTCTCACAGCATACGGCACTTCGCACAAATAATTAATAAGCTCTTCAGGCTTAAAAAACAGATGAGTCATCAGGGAGAAGTTGCAATGCATGGAGAGTCAGCTTTTGGAGAATTTTGAAATCATAGACAAGCTTGTGTGTTCATTAAGATTCTTCTCTTTTTAGGGTCTCCCCTTCTCTTCTTTCTTTTCCTTCCTTGTCTCTTTTCCCCAGAAAACATTTTTTAAAAACCAGCAGTTATGCAACTAATCTTCCCCCAGCACACAGTACAAACGAGTGGAACAAACAAAGATATATTCATTCCTTCTTTCCAGTCTTTATTCTCGTCACCGGTTTAAACAAAAAAAAAGTCTGAGCTGTTTTAAGTCTTCATAGTTCCAAAATAAAAGATGAAAAACCCATAAAGAGAAGAATATTCCCCCCAAAACAATGTGTCACAGATCAAAACGAGCCTTCTGTAGTTTGTCAAAGCATGCTTGCTAAGGTTTCTCATCTTCTCCAGGCTCGCTGTGGTATTCTGCCTCATACAGGCTCTTGTCAATGTTGCTTGGAATAAGTTTGATTTCTGTTCCCAGCTGCTCCTCAGTGTTTTTCAGGTTGAAGTGATCATCATATGTCATCAAGTTGATAGCTGAGCCAACTTGACCAAAGCAACTTGATCTTCCAATACAGTGGAGATAGGTCTCCACCAGCTTTGGAAAATCAAAGTTTATTATCACAGTCACAGCTTGCATAGCAATACCTTGGGTAAACAGATCAGTGCAAACAAGATCGTGGCATAAGCCATTTTGGGAAATCATGAAACACATGATTTTGATTTTCCTGCCTCATTTTAGCATGGATATAGAAGCAAGAATAACCCAGTTGAAAAATCTTGGCTAGGAATTCAACTCACTGAGAGAAGTTACAGAAAATGATCAACTGGTTTACCTGAAGCCTGAAGAAAAGTGGGTTGAGGCAGTGTACTTTTTGGTGTTCAGTTACATATGCATAGTACTGGGTTACTCCCTTCACAGTTAGTTCCTCCATTAGATTAATCTCATAGGGTTCTGCAGTTGGGAATTCATGAACTTCTGTATATTAAGAGGGAAAGTAGTGGAATATAGTAAAATCTGCCTGTTTTTAGGTACTGTGAGAATTATACAGTTCATTATCTGCACAGAATCCTGTGACAGCAACTAATCTGCCTGCTCATCCAATGCTATTATCTGGACGACATCATCAACCTTTGCTACTCCTTTCTTAATTAGATCCAGGATTCTCCAGGGGCAGCAATCACCACATGCACTATATCATCAAGCCTCATTGTGTCATCTCGTAAATTGGTTCCCCCTGTGATTACAATCACTTTGGCCCATCTCACGTGTTTGCTGTCATGGATGCAAATTTGACTGACCTGTAGAGCAAGGTCTCCAGTGGGAACAATCACCACTGCTTGCATATTGTCTTTCTTCAGGTCTAGCCATTCAAGTAAGGGAAAGAGGTAAGCACGGCTCTTGCCTGTTTCATTTTTTGCTCTTGCTAAGATATCCCTACCAGATAAAGCAATGGGAATGCTCTCCTCCTGAATAGGAGATGGCTTTTCCAAGCCCACTTAAAAAATTCCCATCAGTAACTCCCATTTCAAACAGTAATCTTCAAGGTTGTTCCTTTTGTGGAAGTCACATCTGAAGTTTTGATTCTTAGATCCTTTGGAGGGACTTTTAAAGTCTTTGCAGTCACTAACAGGTTAATTAGTGGTGGTCATACCCTGTGCTTGCTGCTGAGTGCCATTATTGATTGTGTTGGTGTTCTTCTCAGCTAGTTCATCTGTTGCTGTGTCTGTGTGCTTCCTCCTCCAGGGCCAACATTGCATTTCATAGAGCCCCTCAGCTGACCATTTTGAGTGAACCAAGCCATTGTAACAGGGTTCTCTGTTCCGGTCCTGCTCATGTTGTTTGAGTTACAAAGGTGTCTTTCAAATTTCAAACTTTTGAATGTCAGTAGAGAAACTGTAATAACAGCTTATTAGCCTCTCCAAAATGAAGAGATAAGCTCAATAAATGAGCTCTTTATTGCAATGAAGGCAAGCAGCTGTAAGTCTCTGAATGGTAAACAGCAGTAACTTGCCCTCTTGTGTGGAATCAACTTTTTATTTTTTTTTTATTTATTTTTATTTTTATTTATTTTTTTTTGAGACGGAGTTTCGCTCGTTACCCAGGCTGGAGTACAATGGCGCAATCTCGGCTCACCGCAACCTCCGCCTCCTGGGTTCAGGCCATTCTCCTGCCTCAGCCTCCTGAGTAGCTGGGATTACAGGCACGCGCCACCATGCCCAGCTAATTTTTTGTATTTTTAGTAGACACGGGGTTTCACCATGTTGACCAGGATGGTCTCAATCTCTTGACCTCGTGATCCACCTGCCTCGGCCTCCCAAAGTGCTGGGATTACAGGCTTGAGCCACTGCGCCTGGCCAACTTTTTATTTTTAACAAGCCCTCCAACTAGCTTGAGTTATATCTGAATTCACTCATGCCAATCAATTAGGTCACTCCTGCTGGGCACCTTGGTCCTTTATTGTTGATTTGAAGATCTCAAGATCAATATTTATTGTTAACTATCACATTTGATTGTAGTTTTCAGTTGCTTTTCATTTAGCACCATATTTTTAATACAGTAAATTACATATAAATTTATTAAATAGCATATGTAAAAATTGTAAAATGGATTAAGTTGTATGGGTTGTCTACTAATTTTGCTATTATTTAAATAATTGATGCTTTTAATCAATGTTTTAATTTTTTTAATCCACAAAATATTTTTTAAATTTTGTATTGATGCTGCTAATTTAAATATACTGTTCTTTCAAAATCAGCAACCAAACGTATTCTGTAAAAGGCAAATTCATTTTCATATTTGCTACATGTTCTATTTTCTGATCTGACAGATTTAAAGACATCTTGAGTATCGATTTCTTTTGTATAGGTCATCTCTTTTCCTTTCCTGATTTTAGCAACAAGTTGTTTGTTAGTTTTTACTTCAATTAGGGAGAATTTGTCTGTTTAGCTACTTTCATGAAGGTTTTGTGTAACTAATAATGGATTCATTATAGAACAATGTTAACATATTGATAGATTCTTATTTTAAAAAAGATTATATGACAAAAATAATGGAATAAACCTAATATTTTGTGAGCCTATTTCAGAAATACTGAAAACTATAATTGAGCAAGAACTACACATATGATATCTATGAGTATATATATATATATATATGTTTTCTGAATAAGGGCATTTAATTTTGTGGGAAAATCAAGGATATGCTGCCTAACATCTTGGTGCTTGCTCTGCAGTCATATGATATTTTTAAACCTTGAATATAATCTTTTAATGATAAGGGCATTCAAAATAATGATAAATTATATTTTAAACTTGACCTGGTTTATTGAATATATTTATCATTGGCTTAATTCTAGCATATAGATATTATATTTTTGTTAACATGAAACATTAGAGAACAAAACTGTGTTACAAAGATGATTCTGACAGACTAGAAAAATAGACCACATCTGACAAGTGACCTCTAAAAACTGCCAGTGAAAGCCGTGAAATGAATTTCAAGGAACCAAATGCCCATAACAGCAGATTCCATTAGAACAAAAATTCTTGGGGACCTCAGTTGACACAAACATCAATGACTCAATATTTTGACATAAATGCCAAAGTAGTTCATGGGACTTCAGTCCGAATTAGTGGAAGCACAGAGGTCAGCATGAAATTCGCAGCAAACCTGCCAGTTTTCTTCTTTAGACTGACTGTATTTCTTATTTGCTTTTTGTTGAACCATGTTTATTGGCATCGACAAGGCTGGACCCGCTACGGAGTGATTGGATTCAATTTGAGAGACTCAAAACATTCTGGTAGGGAAAGGACAAAGAGAATGGCAAGATTTCCCTACCTGTTGTAAGGAAGAACCAAAAAAGACGCAAATAGAGACATAAAAATCAGGATTTGGTGAAACTGTGTAGAGGATACAATTATAGTTACAGTAATAACATCTCTGCACATGATAAGTGTCTGCAAAATTTTAAAACATCTTTCCTGAATACAGTTTTGAATTTTATTAAAACTTTACAAACAGAAATAAGTCATTGCTTAACAAATGGATATTTTTAATTCTTCCAAAATACTTAAAATTACAAATAGAGTATGAATTACTAAACATGTTTGAATATTTTTAATAATTTACAAATTCATAAACAGAATAAGTCTTAGAACAGAACAAAGATATTTAACTACTATAAACTATTTCTTTGCCTTTTATCTTACTATAAAAATAATGTATTCCAATGTCATATTTTACCATTATAAGTACAATTCTAAGGAGCAGAAATTAAATCTGTCAGGCCAATGTATCAAATAAACCTAGATTCAAAGTTTATTATTTTTTGTCCTTACTATTGATCCAAGTAAGCTTTTGTTTCCTGGCTCTTTGGATCCTCCTTCACGGCTTTTGCTCTGCCTCTCAGAAACGTGTAGAATAAATGTGGCAGGAAAAATTAGCCTACATGTGTTCTTTCCATTGCAGGTCCTAAAATAAGCATTTTCCACTTTGAAGTCCATGAAAATAAATGATAAATAAAAATAAAACACAGATCAAAAGGCAAAGACATAGATGTAGATATAGCAACTTAGTAAAAATAATTCCAGGTCTGTGAAGCACCAGTAGGTCTTACAACCCTGGCAGAAGAAAAGGTCAAACCTGGAATCCCAGCCAAATTCCACTCTCTTAGGTCAGGCATATTTCTGAACCATTCATGGTCTTAAACTGTAAAATGGGAATGTTTTAAATAAGTGATTCATATTGTAAGCATAGTAAAATTGCTGGTATATATTAAATTATGAATTAATGAAATAAAAATTAGTTATTTTTATTTTTATTATGTCAATATATTCACAAATGATAATATACTTTATTTCCTGGGTTGTTATGAGAACCCAGAAGATAATATTGAAGGAGTATAATATTTATATATTGTGAATCCATTAAAAGGTAAAAGACTTAATAATCTTTGCTTGTATTAAATAAAACTTTCTAATTTTATTTCCAAATATATATGCATCTATAAATAAGTTTCCAAAAGTTTTGGGACTTCTAGAATTAGTTGCTGCTAATATATAAAATAACAGAGTTGATATTTAAAGTTCCAACTTCTAAAATGGAGTTTGCCACACCTGCAAATGTTAATACTATAGTTAGAACTTAGATAAATATAAAAAATTGAAAATGGCAATATTGATCTTTGAAAATGCAGATAATTTGAAACACTAAGCCTATGGCATTTACAAAAAATAAAATTGGATAATGCTATGTTTAAATATATATATATTTTGAGACAGAGTTTTGCTCTTGTTACCCAGGCTGGAGTGCAATGGTGGGATCTCGGCTCACCACAACCTCTGCCTCCTGGGTTCAGGCAATTCTCCTGCCTCAGCCTCCTGAGTAGCTGGGATTACAGGCATGTGCCACCATGCCCAGATAATTTTTTATATTTTTAGTAGAGACGGGGTTTCACCATGTTGACCAGGATGGTCTCGATCTCTTGTCCTCGTGATCCACCCGCCTCAGCCTCCCAAAGTGCTGGAATTACAGGCGTGAGCCACTGCTCCCGGCCCTGTTTAAATATTTTTAACTATTTTATTGGATTAGTCTGTAGGTTGAAAATAAATTTATATTAGCACTCTTTTAAGTTACTCTGTGTTTTTAGTACTTTCTGTTTAATTTTTCAAAGTATAACTATATTCTACACAGTAATATGCTGTAGTTCAGGATTTCCTTGATATTTTGCTTTTTATAGGTTATAAAGTTATCTATCTATCTATCTATCTATCTATATATATATATATAAAATTTAAGGTATTACGATTATGTCTTGTGTCCCCAAAAAATATAAAAATTACTTGAGAGTTGCAGTAATTAGCACTTGCTTTAGAATCCATTCGATTTTTCAAAATTTAATGAATCTGTAAAAGTTGATCAAACTGACATTTACAATTACTCCTTACCAACAGTAAAGGCTAATAAAATAATTTTTTAAAAATTAAATGTATCTACTCTTAAATTGTATCTTATCAGACTAGGGCAGCTAATAAGAAGTAGACAGATAGTTATCATGTAGATTAGCTTATTATTAGTTGCATAAAACTATACTCTGAAGAAAAAATTAACTGTAAGTTCAGATTCACACAGACTAGATGGAGAGACAATGTTTGAAAATATAGTGATTGTAATAATTGTTAGTAGATAGTGGTAAAGGAAGAGATTTCATGGTCAGAGAAGAGAAATTCAAGAAAAATAATAGTCTGGAAATTCCAATGTCAGTGGCAAAAATAATCAGTGATGCTAAGTATGTGTAAAATAGCAATAAATGGCAATTGGAACCACATACGCTAGTCAAGAGAGTTCCTCAAATGCCTAAGCACCTTTCATTTAAGAACGGGAAACTTATAAGACGCCAAAGTAAATAAAAACACAGCATGTGTGTTGCTTTTGAGAAAAGAGACTGAACATAAGGAGACTTTTTAAGACACTACTGCAACAATCCTGGTGAGATAAAACTAAAGATATGAATTAGTGTTGCAATTGTAGGACTAAAAATGAGAGAAGAGTATAACTGCATGTGTAAATTCCACAGGTCTTGGCTGTTTATATTCCCCTGAAAAGTGAAGATTTAGAAATATGGTATAGAAGCACCAAGCAAATAGGGAGGAGAAATCCCATCATTTCCAGCATTCTCAGCAT
Source organism: Leontopithecus rosalia (assembly GCA_028533165.1). Classification (NCBI taxonomy): domain Eukaryota; kingdom Metazoa; phylum Chordata; class Mammalia; order Primates; family Cebidae; genus Leontopithecus; species Leontopithecus rosalia. The sequence continues at coordinate 167,831,302 of CM052648.1, read as the reverse complement.
TTTGTTCTTCTTTCCTCAGTTGGAAAACCAGGCATTTGTTAAATTATGTATCTCCTCCTTCTTTTTCCTTTCCCTATTCTTTCTCTCTTCCTGCCAGCACACAACCACACAGACATATGCATACACACATACTCATACACATGCAAGCAATTACAATCAATATCATCCTCATTGCCACCATCACCACCACCATCTTTAAACTGCCATCCTGTTTCAGATTAATAATGTTAAGAGAAAAAAAAGCTTATACTTAAATTTTACAGAGTTAAATTGAGCAAAGGACAATTCACAAACCAGGCAGCCTTTGAACAGGATTAGATTCAGAGAAAGTCCAGTATTGTCCCATGTTCTTATAGAATCTATGAACATGAAAAGGAAAGTGATATGAAGAAAACAGAAGTGAGGTATAGAAACTGCTGGATTGGTTCCAGCTTGGAGTTTGCCTTATTTGAATACGGTTTGAACAGTTGGCTGCCTTTAATTGGCTGAAACTTGGTGATTGGTACAAGAGTAGGTTGCAGTCTGTTTATACACCCAGTTAAGACCGTGTTCACTATGTATGGAGGAACTTTACTGAACTTAAATTATGTAAGGACACCACTTTAGGCTAAGCTTAATTTAATAATTCATATAATTTCTTCTCACTCCATTTCAACTTTCCTTATCTATTCTCATTACAACTGCAGTGTGTGCTCCTCATTATTTAGAATGCCCTCATGTATTTAGAATGTATCTCTCTTTGTGCTGCTTTTCCATGTATTTCATGTCTCACTTTTAAATTCACACACATTTACGTGCTTACTGTTTTCTTTATGTCCTATTAATACTTCATCTGCTGTAATCTGGTTCATATTCACCCAATCTACAGAATTTTGTACTGTGAATTTCTAAATGTCAAATTCTGTAGACTCCTCTCAGACATCATCACACAAAAACATGTTCTGCCTTTGAAACTGAAAATCAGATTTAATTTGAAGTTATATTTGTCTACCTTAAAAATCACTATAGTATTCCTACTATTTGTTCAGTTTCTATACTCTCCATCTTATTCAAGATATCCAAAATTTTTTACCTTCACTTTCATTAAAATTGGGTAACATGTGCAATATTTTCTTCTAAACAGTTTCCAAGGACATTTGCAATGCAAAAATATGATCATTATGTTGCTTCTCAACGCAAACACGTGCAAACACGTATACACATGCCTCATTTAATAAACCAGCTAATGCACTCTACTTTAGCCCCAGAGCTATTCTATGTTCTTTCTCTTAGAGCTTCATTAATGTCTTTTTGCTTTCTATAGCACACCTTCATCTGCCCGGTAGTATTTGAATCATCACAGAGAACTCTCTCGTGACATGTATTTCTAAAAGTCTCTCAAATAGGACTGGTTTTCTATTCAAACTTTTATAAATTTGTAAATTTTGTTTTCTTTGCCATTCTTCATAATTAATCATTTACACATTTTTAGGTGATAACTAATGATATCTTTCCATTCTAAACTGGAGTCCGAGCTATATGAGAGTATAGATAGAGCTTGGTCTTACACTGTACATCTTTGTGTATCTTTTCATTTCCTTTCCTCTTTGCCTGCAAAATTATAGCTATCTTTTTACAAGTTTTTTGAAGAAAGAATGAGAAAACACAAAGAAGGAAGAAAAAATATAAACAAGACAAAATATAGCGAAAAAGTAAGACTTTTTAATTCACTTAAAATTATTCTGTTTTCACTTAATTCACTGATATATCAAGTTTCCCAAATATAGTGCTCTAAAGTTAAAATAGCCAATAAGTGATTCTACAACTGCTTACTCTATGAAAACAGGATACAAAATTACTCATTCAAAGACCAACATATTGTCACGCTTAGGGTTAGGTTCCAGCCCACACTCTGGTCCAAGGGGCGTGGGTGAATAGGCGAATAGCTGAAAGAACACTCAGGAGACCGTAGGCAGGGGAAATGTAGTTTTATTCAGCAGCTCTCTCATCAGCAGCTTACTCACACTACCTCTCTCATGCTGTCCGCCTTTATCTTGGCTGTCTGCTATGGCTCTGTGGCTCCTCTCAGTAGTTGGCTCTGCAGCTCCTGCCACCCCCAGGCCTGCAGCTACCCTCCTGGGCCTATAAGGCCAGCTCTGTCAGAGTAGGCAGCTTAACTCTTTCCCTCTGGGTACAAGCTGGTTCCTGGCTCTCCCTGCCTGCCCTTCAGGGGTCAGTAGCATTATTCTCTCTCTGAATGCATGTGAGATGAGCCTTGTCATTCCCTGACATCCCCCTCTCTGTCTACAGGATAGATGGGGTTGGTACTCTCTTTCTATGGGTGCAAGAGCACCTGTATAGTGTCAGCAGGGCACTTATACCTTTTGCAAACAATAGTGGCTCCAAGCCATGCATGAGCTTACACAAACAGGTTATATAATAAGTGGAGTTATATACCTGTGCTCCAAACTTGCTGAGTCTCTCTGGCGGGCATGTCTGCCCAGCCTGTTGTTGACCAAAGGACACCCATGTACCTTACACATATCTTAGTCTCAAATTATCAATTTTTTAATTTTTTTGTTTGAACTACTTGTTAGTGTATTTTTCTCACATTTTTGTCTACTACTCTTCTATACATACATCAAAATTTTGATTTACTTTTTTCTGTTTTTCCACCTGTGTGAATGTATTCTATGCATGTCAAAATACATGTCATGTTGTGTATTTTTCCCAAATATGATATTTTTTGAAACTGCTCTCATCTTTTCCAACATGCTGTAATCTAATCTTTAAGCAGTTCTGCTGGATTGCTTGCAAAATATCTTGGATTATTGCAGAGCCTTCTTGTCCTCTGGGCCTCACACAAAACTAGTTGTTTTACAGTCACTCAGTAAATGGGCTGGAGTAACACAGTCAAATAAGGAATACATTGTCTTAAAAATCCAAATAAGCTCATCAGGCCTATTGAGTGTTTCTTTCTTGGTTGTAGAAGGTGCCAGATGCAACAACTTTCCCCTCATCTTAGAAGAAGTATTTCAACATGCCCTATACTACTGAACTCCTAGAATTTCCATTGAAGTAGAAGTCCCCCGAAGCCCCCTGAATTTTTATCAGATGTATTTTCTACTCTATGACACACAAAAGTTTTACTAATTTTTAATAAATAGTGGCTGCTTCCTGCTCACAAGTTTCGATCAGAATAATTTAATCATTGTAATGGGCCAATGTCATTAATCTATGAAAGGAAAAAGACATCAAGAACTCTGTAAACTAATTGATGACATCAACCTGTGAGGTAGGACGGTAAAAGTGTGTTGCTGACCTTATCAGCTGAAAGCAAACTGACTCTGTTAGTTCTTATGAATAACGATGGAAAAAAGGCATTTGCCAGATAAAAAGCTACATACAGGTAGCAGAATGTGTGTTATTTTTTACAAGAAATGAAACCACATCTGCTACAGCAGGTGCAACTTGAATTTCCACTTGGTTAGGTTTATAATAATCCACTATTCTTTCAGAGGTTCATCTGTCTTCTGTGCAGGCTAAGTAGTCAAGTAGAATGGGAATGTGGTGGGAATCAACATACTTTCATCTTTAAAGTTTTTGATGGTGATACTAATCTCTGCCAGCCTTCTAAGTATGCAGTATTGGTTGTTATTTGCTATTTTCTTAGGTAAAGGCTGCTCTAATGGCTTCCAGCTAGCCTTTCCCATTATAAGAGCCCTCATACCACATATCAGGAAAACAATATGGAAATTCTGCCTGCTGCTAAGTATATCTATTCCAATTATGCATTCTGGAATTGAAAAAGTAACCATAAGATGAGTTTAGGGATGCACTGGGCCTACTCACTTTGAGACAGATCTGAAGTAAAACTCTGTCAAGGCTGAGTACAGTGGCTCGCACCTGTAATGCCAGCACTTTGGGAAGCTGAGGTAGGCAGATCACCTGAGGTCAAGGGTTCAAGACTAGCCTGGCCAACATGGTAAAACACCATCTCTACTAAAAATACAAAAAAATTAGCCAGGTGTGTTTGTGGGTGCCTGTAATCCCAGCTACTCAGGAGGCTGAGGCAGTAGAATTGCTTGAACCCAGAAGGCGGAGGTTGCAGTGAGTCGAGATGGCACCATTGCATTCCAGCCTGGGTGACAAAGTGAGACTCTATCTCTAAACAAAATGAAACAAAACAAAACTCTGTCGATCACCTGAACCCTCTCTAGTCCCGTACTCTGACAGGTGGGCCATTACAACATTTTGAATCTTTTGGAATCAGTGCCAGTTCAGAGCCAGTGTCTGGTAGCACCTCCAAAAGTCTGATTATTTCTGTTTCTCTAATTCACAGTCACCCTGGTAAAGTCCACGTTTCACTTTGGGAAAGGCTGGAAGAAAGAATAACAGTATAAATTAGTGATATTATATTGGGTTCTTTTTGTCATGCCCTTACAGGTAAACCTCATTGCAGGCTGTTAAGATTTTTGGAGCATGGTCCTTCAATCATCTTCAGATAATTTTAAAAAAGAAAAAGACAAAAGAAGGCTGAGGCCTTCCTCTGAGGCTGATTTTTTCTTCTTCCACTCCTGTCTCCCTCTCTTTTCTTCCAGAAGTGTTTATTCAAAAAACATTCTGCACCATTCTCTATAAAGAATAGAAACTTGCATGCAAAAATTTACCTAGGAATTGGCTGTCTAGAGAAACCAATGTGTGACAGTCTTTACTAGGAGCAATATTAAAAAGAAAGCTATAATAGGGGGTACCTCACTGTCAGCCTAACAATGAGGGCTGCATCTATGGCAGCAAGTCTTACACAAGGAGCAGGACAACTACTAGCACTTACACAAATGGTATATATAATGACATATACTGATGGAAATAAATCATTAATGGGATAAATCAAGTATTTTAGATATATGGAGGACAGAATATATATAAAATAATGTACTTGAGGGCTATCACTAAAAATAACTGAGCTCTGTAAGAATGTAATGTAAATCTGAGCCAGATGAATTGTTAACTGAATGCTAAGTGTGTAACCAGATGTCCTCTGGGTAGTTTACCCTGTTTTCATTTCCTACAATAAAAGGGCGAAAAAAAAGTCTGAGTACCAGACCTGGGATTTAATCAAAAGAAGAGCCAAGCTCTAAACAGTGTTGAACTCCCAACCAGGGCAGATCTGTTTGGCCAAGTTCATGAACCAGTTATAAAAGTATAAAGCATTGACACATAATATGAGGCAAGGAGCATCTGGGTTGATAATCACCAAACTGTGAATCATCAAATTTTCCTGAATCTGATGAGCTTGTAAAAAGGGACCTCATCCTCCTTTTTGAGAGCTAGTGTTTTTTCCTTGCTTGGAGCTGATGCAGAAGTTTCTTCTCTCCTAAGATACCATGTTTTCCTACCCCAATTCTATTCTTATGCTTTCTTCTTGGAAGGATGTCTAAGGCTAAAATTAAGCAACAGTATAACCTCAGCAGTGATGTGCTGGCTCTAATAAGAAAAATGAACTACATTTCTAAGGCATCCATAAGATTTAGCTGGTATGTACTACCAGGAGTCAGGACACATTTGAGTTTGATCAGGTGGACCAGGCACCATAATGGATACTTGATCAAATTAGGAGCATATTTCTGGATACATGAGTTAAAATTCTGTAAATGGCCCCATGAGATGGTGCAAAGTTGCTGTTAAGATGGCTCCTAGATGTACTGTAAAAGTTATATCTAATAGTAAACATAGTTAGTACTTAGAATTATTGTGACAGACCATGGAAGAAGTATTTAAAATATCCACATACAACAAATAATTATGTAAAGCTGACATATACAACAAATAATTAAGCTCCATTAGAAGAAACAGGGAATACATGTCTTACTAAGACAAAAAGGAATCATTAAAAAGAAAGCACGGTATCTTTCTTCCATATAAGGAATAATAATATAGGAAACTATTAAGGACATAAGCTTAATGATGGCTGTGAAGATATTGATTTTACTCTTAATAGAAGATAATACATCGGTCTGCCAAAGTTTTATGTGTACTAGCAAACGACAAGATTCTCCTGGATCAGAGACAAATTTGTACTTACAGCAAAAGCCATAGTCAGAGTAATATTAAAGTTACTGGCAATCAGAACCAAGGTGGCTTTTTGTATGGAAGAAAATATGACCTTATTTTTCAGAACTACTAGCTGCATAAACAATTCTAAGAAAGGTCCAGAATGAATGAGTAGTTACAGTCGTGCAATCTTGACACATCCAACAATATGTATAGGAGTGTAAGGGACCCATGCTGGACTCTATCCAAATAATCAGTGTGCAGGCAGGGCTCCAAAATAATAGAGTCCAAGTGGATGCAATTATTGTAATAAGTGCAAGTAGTGAGGTCAGACTATCACAGGGAGTCCTGATCCTCAGAGAATTATAAAGACAATTTAGAGCTGGCCAAGATGGATAGCCTCATTCCTCCTAGGTCCTTCCTCTTACTACTAAAACACATTGAGCCAAAAACAACAAACAACCATAGGAAAAACTGTAAAACTTGAAAGGAAGTTGGCAGACTACTAAAAAACCTTGTACTTAGAGGAATGACTCAGCAATGGGTCCTTGGTTCCCTTACCGGCTTTCATGTATCTCAGACAGAACATTGCAGAAGTCTACAAGCCATAACTCCAATAGGCAATGACAAATAAAAGTTCAGGGAAAAACCTGTCTCTGTAGCCAAAGGAATGAGAAAAAGTTGACCTAAAAACACATGAAACATTTTAATAATACATGCTATACTCCAAACAAACAGCCTCAGAAAACCATTCTCTTCATGCCCCCATAGTTTCAACAGTGATGAATGGGAGTTGAACATTCACGCCACCTTTCCCACATCCAATAAATGAATCAGAGCTTAGAATTATTTAACTAATATTTGGAATCAGTCATCACAAAATTGCTTTAGCAAGAATTATGTATCTGTTTGATAAAGAAAGAAAAAATATGTGATAAAGATATGAAAGTTACAGAAAAGAACTATATGTAAATTATGGAACTAAACAATACAATGATATCAAAAAAAACACAAAACTTCTGGAGGGACTCACTAGTAGAGTCGAGATAACACAAATAGTCCCTGTGAATTCTCTGAACTTGAGGTCAGATCAATTTAATTTATTAAATCTGAATAACACAGAAGAAAATAGAGTTAAAAAAAAAGTACACAATCTGGGAGATAGAATGTGGTTCTGAGAAGATACTCAAATGAAATATGGTTGCAAACTCCCCAAATGAGGGGAAAGACATAAATCTACATATTTAAGAATATGAATCCCAAATAAGAGAAACCTAAAAAAAAATGCTAGGACACATGATAATTAACCCTAAAAACAACTAATGATAAAGAATAACCTTGGAAGTATTCAAAGAGAAAGGGCAAATTACTTGTAGAGGAAAAAAAATTTCAAAAACAGTAGATTTCTCCTCTGAAATCACATACGTCAAAAAAAAAATAGCATGGCATGTTTCAAACACTAAAAGGAAAGAATCATCAAGTGCAAGTTCTATATGTGGCAAAACTATCCTTCAGGAATGAAGACAAAATAAAACATCATCAGATGAAGAAAAACTAAGACAAATTTTCACTAACCTTAAAAAAATAGCTAAATGAAGATTTGTAATCATAATAAAAATGATAATAGAAGGCTTGGATTTCAGAAAAGAAAGAACATTGAAATTAATTAAAGATATATTAAAAGTATATTAAAATATAATTACATATATAAATCTATTGAATTACATCCGTTGGTTGAAGTAAAAATTGAATTATATCAGTTGATTAAAGTACAAAAAAAAGCTTTGTTTGGCATCAGTTTAAGGAGTGCACAGGAAGTTGTTTAACAAGAATATATTACATAGTGGTTAAGTCAGGGCTTTTAGCACATGTATCACCTGAATATTGTACATTATACCCACCAAGTAATTTTTTAATTCCTCACCTCCCTTCTGCTCTCCAGTCCTTCTGGGTCTTCAATGTCTGTTATTTAACTTTCTATGTCCATGTGTACACACTGTTTAGCTCCCACTTACAAGTGAGAACATGCTGTGTTTAGCTTTCTGTTCGAGTTATTTCACTTAATAGCCTTCAGTTCCATTCGTGTTGATGCAAACTATATGATTTCATTATTTTTTGTTGCCAAATTGTATTCTATTGTATATATACCATTTTCTTTATTGAGTAATCCATCGATGGACATGCAGGTTGATTCCATATCTTGTGATTTTTGCAAGAGAGAATATTTTATTTTAATATAATGATTTCTTTTCCTTTGGGTAGATACCAAGTTGTGGCATGGCATTGTTGGATCTTATGGTGGTTGCTCTATTTTTAGTTCTTTGAGAAATCTCTGTACTGTTTTCCACAGTGATTGTACTAATTTACATTCCCACTAACAGTGTATAAGTGTTCCCTTTTCTCTGTATTCTCACCATCTACTTTTTATCTTTTTAATAATAGCCATTCTGACTCGTGTAAGATGATAACTCATTATGGTTTTAATTTGCCTTTCTTTTTGATTAGTGATGTTGAGCATTTTTCCAGATGCTATTTGACTATTTGTATGCCTTCTTTTGAAAAATGTATATTCATATGCTTTGGTCATTTTTTAAAGGGGTTGTTTTTATTTTTGTTGCTGCTGTTATTAATTGTTTGAATTTCTGGTAAATTCTTTGTATTAGTCCCCTGTTGGGTGCATAGTTTGCAGATATTTTCTCCCATTCTGCAGGTTGTCTATTCACTCTCTTGATTATTTATTTTGCTATGAAGAAGATAAATGACATTTATTTATTTATTTATTTATTTTTGTGCTTTTAAGTCTTAGTTACAAATGCTTTGCCTCTACCAATGCCCAGAAGAGTTTCCCTTAGGTATTATTTTCGCATTTTTATACTTTCAAGTCTTATATTTAAGTCTATATCTTGAGTTGATTTTTTGCATATGATAAGAGATAGGGGTCCAGTTTTGTTCTTCTGCATGTGTCAGTCCAATTTTCCTGGCACCACTTATTGAAAAAGATGTCTTTTCCCTGTTGTATGTTTTTGTCAAGTTTGTCAAAAATCTGTTGGCTATAGATATGTGACCTCATTTTGGGGTTCTCTATTCTGTCAATTTAATCATATTGATTCCCCTAATTGGTCCCCAGAGGGACCTAAAGACATTTGTCATGGACATTTTGACTAAGAAAATAGATTTGAACACTGCAGGAAAAATTGAATACAAGTTTCAAGTCTACATCGATTCCCAGGAACCCAGGCCATTATCAAGGTCTTGTGCTAAATTGGAGCTCAGACATATCAGGTAATAAATGCAGATCTCACCAAAATCCAACTCACAGGATGTCCTCTACATCTAAACATTTACTCTGTGGTTATTTTTTACTGCTTATATTCTAATAAAAATACATAGTTGTTGATAAAGCCCTTTTCTAATAGACCTAGTACACAAGGCCAAGTAGGCACCTCTGAAAATATCCTCATGCCTCGGATGAGATAGCATATCAAAACAATGTATTTTACATTATATTTATATTTACAATATATTTAAATTGTTTAAAAACAATATATTTTAGAGAGTTTAGCAGAAATTGGTGCCACTTTTAAAACTGAAGGATTTGGGGTAGTGTGGCCTGAAATATCACCATCTAATTCCCAAGTTTGGGACTTGCAAAATCCTGATGCATCCTCAAAAATCTTTGTAGACTACTGCAAATTAAAAAAAAAAGAAAAACTAGTATACCACTTGTAACCATTCTTCCATATGTGTTATCATTGCTAGAGCTGAAAAGGACAACATATGATGACTACAGTGTTTACAGAGAGTCCCAATGGGAGAATTATAAGATAGCATTCCATCCTGGTATTTGGAGCAAGTTCATAGTATCTACCATAGAAGATTATATACCTTTGAGGGAAAACAAACAAACAAACAAAATACAACAGAAACGTCTACTGGACTGAAGAGCTACTTGGTCCTGATAGAAAGTGTCTGTTCATGCGGTACCTAGAGATGACCCCATCACAATTGTCCATCATGAGTTTGGTATTTTAGGTGCCGCCATGTATACGTGATCCTGGGGCTCAACAAAAATCTTGTGGAAGATGGCAGTGGCATATACAGGATGTAGAAGTGGGAACATAGGCCACAAGAAAGTTGCATGAGAAGTAACCCCAGAAGTTCATGTCATCATGCACTACTGCTGTCCCAGTGCCTCAACCATTATTATACCTCTGGTTATATGGGGAATCTTTACAGGCAGCTGATGAATGAGGAGGAAAAACATGAAGTTAGTTTAGTGTGGCCTTGAAAGAGAGTAATGATGTAAAATTCTTCTGATGTACAGTGTTTTGCTTGAGCAATTAGCCACCTATAATTTGTAGAAAGAGAGGTCATTCATTATTAGAAAATAAAGTGACACATGGGCAGTGACAGATGTCTTTGCTGAGTCAGGGATCTGGAAGGAAAAAGATTGAAGGATTTAGAACAAGAAGTTCTATGCTAGAAACATATAGATTTATCTATAGAAAATGGTATGAAGTGTGAAGGTTACTATCAAATATAAACATCCATTATATAGTATACAACTTACATAGTGCACAACTTATATATATCATATATGAAGATGACTAAACAAAAATAACATGTGCAATTGATCAGCTAGTTGATATCAATCAGCCTGTGTCATCAGGCAGTCCAGTGCTAATATGATAGGCATGTGAGCAAAGAGGCCATGATGGCAGAGGTGAAAGTCCCAAGGCTGATTTAGCTACAACCATTGCTGAATGACTAGCCAGGAATGGAGACCAATACTGAGTCCCTGAGATGACATCATTCTTTAAAGAAATTATAACTGATTATATTAGACTTCAACGATTTGAGCCAGTGTTTCATTCTGACAAAGGTAAACACATAATGTGGGTGTATTAATGTGTTCTCACACTGCTTTGAAGAAATACCTGAGACTGGGTAATTTACAAGGAAAGAAGTTTAATTGACTCACCATTCTCCATTGCTGGAAACACTTCAGGAAACTTACAATCATGATGGAAGGCAAAGGAGAAGCAGGCACCTTCTTCACAGGACAGCAGGACTGAGTGAGTGCCAAGCAGAAGTGCAAGCTCCCTATAAAACTGTCAGATCTCATCAAATATTACCAACGGCATGCACAAAGAGACAGCACAGATAAACCAGTTTGGCAAAAAGTCCTTAAGATGAGAAAATGTTACACCAAAACCCACATTAAATTTAGAATGTTTATTTTTGTAAGATTTCTAACATGGAAAATATAGCCAAGACTATCAGTTAAAATATCTACTGTTGCATTGCATGTAATAAGAAACACTTTTTAAACAATTTTTATTTCAGGAGTATGTGATTTTTCAATAAACTTACTTTAGAATATTTTCTGAATATATTTTATAAGAGGGAAAGAATTATAAAAAGCCTAATTGATATATTTTAAACTTGTCCATGACTTCTCAGTAGCTTAATCATTGCATTTATCAAAGAAATTTTCTTTATATATGTGATATTGTATAACTACTAATATAATAAGATAATAGAGTATAATTGAGATCTTTATATGTGTATATAATATTAATTTTAAATAATCATAATGTGGAAATTCATGCTTTGATATAAACTAAGTAATCAATATGTCAAAATATTTTAAAATAAAGTATTTGAGTGGCAAAAGTATACACTCTTTACATGACTGCATTTGTAATCTACACATTTGTAAATAATCGAAAACTGTCTTAAAGTTTCATTTGACTGTATTCTTAATCTATTATTAAATATTGTCTTTAACAAAGTTATATATTAAGTACACTGTAGTTTGTTCAAATTTTGGATCAGTTAAAATATGATATCATTCTTAAGGTTTTAACACAAAGTTTTTTCTTAAATAAAATACAGCAAATTTTTCAAAGTGATTTAAACTTTTGAGGTAATTTCTTGAGATACCTGGATAAAAAAATCTATATCTTGAATGTGTATGACTAATGGTCACATATTTATCTCATAAATCTGCAGATGAAATTTAGTCATTTACTAAAACTCTGATTTACAGAGCATGTGAATTCTCCTGTGAAGTTAGGAAGTCAAAATTACATTGGGGAAAACCACTGCAAATAAAATATGCTGACCAATGCAAATGAAGGTGGCTTTCCTGACATACTTTGAAATAAAGCATTGAGTTATTTCTGCAAAACAGACAGTTGTGTTTTAAATTATCTATTTTTTTCTGTACTGTAGGCTAGCTATAATTCTTTTTACTTGATTTATCTATTGTCTACTGTCATTAATATTTAAAATTCAAGTAATTATTTTTGTATATTTCAGAACATTTCATGTATGTAATATACAAAATACTGAGATAATACAAAATAGTAATAGGCTTAAATAAACATAAATGCGACCAGATGAATCAAATGCATCTGAAAAGTGATGCATTACAAATTGTAAATAGGCTTTTAATATAACAGATGATATATTATTTTATAATACTTTTAAATATTTAAAAATTGATGTACTGTTTAATATTCCTCATAGTATTTGGATATAGATGTAACACTTATTTTCAGATAACATCTCTGCTCCAGTTTTCAGGTTTTGGGAAATTTTATGTAAGCCTAATTGGTTGATAAAATTAAAATTTGAAATTTTGACCATACTTTCCATAAGGCTTTAGTAGTTTGAGATATATATTTTAATTAATTTAGAGTTCTCAAAATTCTACATATGATGCTTCTGTTTTTAATCACTAGAAAACAAATATCAGACACTGAAAGTATCATTTAATAACAATTATCCTGGAAAAAAATGAAGTTTAAAATTTGCCATTGCTAGGAAGCATTTTTCTTATCACAATTTTGTTTCACGCCGCAAATGCTTTAGAGTTTTGTTTTTTTTTTTTTTTTTTTTGCAAAAACACAAAATACTTTCATTGGCTCTTCTCTAATTGATAATAATTAGGCAATAAATACTATTAGACACCATCAAGTGCATACAATTATCAAATGCAATCTTGTAACAACAAGAAAAATTTGGTATAATAATAATTTTTATTAAAACATCAAATTATTGATGCTAATTTCTTTGGATGGTGAATATGTTTTAAATAGGTATCAAGTGCACAATGTTAACTTATCATAATCCTCAGCTCCACAAGGATTATTAGTAGTAAGCAGTGAGAGGGATATAATACTCTTTTTTTCTTACAAGCTTTATTCTTTTTTCCAATTCTTATTGCCCTCCCTTATAGTGACTTTGTATTTTTCATAGACCCATGACTATGTTTTACATAAATGACATTTTGTTATATATACTTTTTCCAGCCAATCATTTGTTTGTAAGAATTATCTATGTACCTGTAACTACATCTAATTTGTTGTTTCTGACTGTTGCATTGTTTGTTTGTCCACAGTATATACAAACTACATTTTTCACCTGCAGTCATCTAATGATAGGTGCTAGAGGAACTCAACTATTGGGTACCAAAACTGGCTATCTACTAATGAAATGTATTAGAATTACACTGGATAGTCAATCCAAGAGCAGAAATCTTGAGTTATATAATGTATGCATTTCTAAATGACAACATAATGTCAGCCAATAATTAATTTTACATTCCTTACAATGAATAAAAAGTGTTTATATGTTCTGATATTCTTGCCAATACTTATTATTATACAGATTTCTAATATTTGCAGGTCAGTTGAGTGTAAATGGGTCTCTTTACTATTTACACTCTTATTTATTCCATTTATAGTATAAGTAATTATTAGCCTACAATGTCAGTTCAAATATATTTGTCAGTGACTAGCCTATTTTGTCTATAATCTATTTATTCTTAGATAATTTTTTCAAACAGGCTTCTGTATTTTCATTCTTACAGTCAGTAATTTGCTGAATATTTTAAATATTAACTCTCAATATAAGATTATCTAGATACAGTCTTTAAACTAACCTTAATTGGTTAATTTTGTCTATAAAGTGTTTTGTTAATCAGAATAGTTTAATTTCACAATAGTTCCCTCATTATGTTTATTATTTATGTTTTACTGTTTACAAGTTCACCCTTCCATCTTGTATTATTTTCTCTGTAGATATTTCATAGAACACTCCTCAATTTTTCTGATACTTTATTATAACTAAAATGAGGATATTCAAGTTGGCAGGTTTACTGCAGAAATGTGTAGTCTACTCAGGCGAAAGTTATTGATTTGTTCTATTATGTTTATTTTTATTACCTGGGTAATATGATGACCCACTGGGTTTCCTCCTTGTACAATAATTACATTATTATTTTGAATTAATAATTACATGGTGGGAAGATATTCTAAGACTGTAGAAATTTTACTATTATTTCTTATTCATGCTATAGAAAGTAAGTAATCATCAAAATTAATTATTTAACATAAAGTTGGTAAAAATACACTCAAAAGAATGAAAGAATAAAGAAAGCAAAATTAGAGACGGTGCGATGTAAACTTTAAAAATTTAATTCAATCTGTAATTAATATCCTTAAATATTGGGCATGTGCAAAAAAGAAACAGAATTCTATAAAAATATTATATTCTATTTTTTTATTCTATTTTTTTATACCAGTGTGTTTAATATTTTTTTATTTCATTCATTAGATTATAACCTTTTTCTATTATTGGTAATCCCTTTTAGGTGGACCATTGTCTTTTATACATATCTTCATTGTTCTTTGATTACATCTCTATTGTCTAACACCACAAGATGTTTCAGGTTCATTTTGTACATATATTGCCCAGTCCTGGAAGCAATTGTTTCTCCAAGGACACTGGTTTCTCTTTGTAAATAATGAGATTTAAACCCAAGGCTGAGCACTAATTTTGCTCATTGCTTTCAGGGTAGCTTTGCTTCTTGGGCATCTTAATGGACAGAGATAGGTAACAGAGGCACGCATTCACAGCCATTCATAACTATGAGTATATGTATGAATGTGTGTACACTCACACACACTCATACACACACATACACATATGCAAACACACAGAGATAGAGATTTCAATATTTAAAATCACAATTTCACTATGATCTCTTTTATTTCAAACAAAACAGAATTTATCCTCTCTTCTTTTGTGTATCTATATTTCTTTTCTCTGTTAATGAAAAAATATTATCCAAGCTATATTTACTTGTTTCTCTGTCCTTGAACATACATTTTATAGTTTTAGATTTTCTAAATGATGAATCTGTGAAAAATAAAACCAAAAGCCTATCAATTAGAGTGCATATATCCTCAGGAATATGAGACACACACACACACACACACACACACACACACACACACGCACACACACACACACACACACACACATGATTAATTAGTAGATATTATGCTTTACTTCATCTATCCTTCATTGATGTTATGTAACTCACTCGAAACATGATTTTAAGGATTGTTTCCTCATTCTTGTTTATTATAATTATTTTCCTTATTTGAGTTTTTGAAATGTTACCATCTTAGTTCAGGCTGCCACACAATGGACCATGGATTGGGTGGCTTATAAACCACATTAAATTATTTCTTGAAGTTCTGGAAGCTGGAAGTCAGAAAGTAAGGTGGCAGCACTGTAAGGTTCTGATAAGCACCCTTTTAACAACCGCAGAAAGCTGATTTCCAGTTGTGTCTTATAATGGTGAAAAGAGACCTACTAGTTCTATGGGCTTTTATTTATTTTCCTTTTTCTTAGAGAAGGGTCTTGCTATGCTGTCCAGCCAAACTCCTGGACTCAATAATTACCCCCTTAATTTTCCTGAGTAGCTGGGACTATATATAGCTTCTTCTTACATAGATACTAATCCTGTTCCTAAGGGCTCCACTCTCATGATCTAATTACTCTCAAAAGCCCCACCACTAAATACCATGATATTGAAATTATGGATTCAACATATACATTTTTGGGAGGACACAAATATCCAATTGATTGTATTTGATAGGTAACCAAGTCAAGGTTAGGTCAGAACTATATAAAAAGGACCAGTCAGAAAAGTGATTTTTCTTCCCATTGCTTTTATCATTTTCATCCCATTTCCTTCCATCTTCTCTAGGTGACCAAGCTTGTTATTCTGTATTTTATCCTTTGTGATTAATGTTTGCAGTAATATGCAAATACCAGTATGGGTTTTACTGTCCCCTCTTCTTTTTACCCAAAATGCCATGATAAAGGTCATTAATTTAAAAATTAAAAGTAGAGAGTGACTGGTTTAAGAATGACGATGTCATATAGACAGATCAGGAAATATTTGATGTCAAAGCACTATTTATACTGAGACACAGGAATAAGACAGAAAGTCCTATGAGGTACCAGTTTCTATAGCTCTTGAATGTTGATGTTTATTTTCATATTTCTGATATTCACTTTTTTATATATCTAATTGTTTTGACTTCTTGATATAGTCCCTTAAATCACAGATCATAATATATTCTTAGTGTATGATTTATTGTTTACAGAGTGAAGAAAACACCATAAAACAAATGTTATTTCATAAGAGTTTTTGCAAACTTTTGTGTTATGATTGGATCAGTATTTCTTCATGTGATTCACAGTACAAAATCTAAAGTTGAAATTTTCTTCATATTAGCTATCTTATTATATATTGTCTAGATTGTTTATGTTTTTCAGTGAATAGACATAAAAATTTGAGTTATATAACAAAGAGAATTTTGGCAGAATAGTTGTCAAACCTGTGATTGTTATGTGATTTTATATTATAAAAAATACAGCTGAATTTTAAAAGGAACGGGATGGATATAGGCCATGAAAAATAAAATATAACTGAAAACGTAAGTCTAATGGTTAAAATAATCTATTGTTTAATTCTAATATTCCCTTAATACACATTTATACCTTTAAATATATTTTGCTTGTATTAGTAACATTATTAATGTTACTAATGATACCTCCAATATATTTAAATTTTACTTAGCCATGGTATATTTATTTATTCAATCCTAGAATATATGAATAGTTTCAAAATCATTATATAACACACTCTGAGTAACAAATGTACTAATTGAACTACATTTCTTTATAGTTCCTTTTGGCTTTAGCCTGAGTTTGGATGGCCAAAATGGTATATTCTAAAATTTCTAAATTAATTCCTTTTCCCTCTTCTGTGTGGCATGGTTATGTTAATATTTTAAAATATAGTAATTTGTTTCTGTTTATATTCCATTTAGAGATTTATTTTGCTCGTATAATTTATTTAAGTATGTAAAACATTAATATAATTCCAAAAGATGTATGCAAAAATGTATGTTCAAAAAATTACTGTCATTCATTTTTTGTCTCATTGTATTATTGGACAATTTATATACCGTAAAATGTGCCCTTTTTAAAGTTTGCAATCCAGCAGTTTTTATACGTTTATTATATTTTCTCTCTCAACCATTTTAATCTATTCTCTCTATATATCCGATATTAAATAACCTTAATAAATTATTCAACTTTTATTCTACACTCAGTATTGCATATTACGTTTACTGTGATTCCCTCATGTTTACATACGTAGACCTCACTTATGGATGAAGATACTGAGCCTAAGAGAAATTACACACATTTTTGAATATCATATCACTGTGCTTGTGAATCAGAGTTAGAAGCCAGGTCATCTGAGGCTGTATTCTATGTACATAGTAAGTCCCAAACTGCTTCTCGACTGCTGTAATGCTGGTCCCGCTACCGCAGCACCTCACCTAGATCTTTGTCAATGTGCTCAACTAATATATTTGTTGCTGCCCTTCCTTACCTATGGTCTTTTCCTCAAATTGCAGCAAAAATGAGCCACTGAAAACCTCAGGTCAGATCATGTCTCATCTCAGTTTGAATTCCTACAATAGTTCTCCTTTGAATGGGAATAAAATCCATAGGACATAAAAGGGTTAATATTTCTTTATCATCCTTACCCTCATTTTTATGGAGTCATCATCTAATGCTCTAACTTGATAGTTAATATGTCGACCACACTAGTCTTTCTGGACATCAATCAGGTTCTCTCCTTTAAAGTTATGATTATTAATTTAATGCTCACCTTTTCCACATATCCTTATGTTTTTTTTTTCACTATCTATTCTACATATCTTAGCTTATCATGAGTCATTTCCTGATCACAGTTCATTTTTTCCCTGCCCCAGCATTTTGGATCCCCTCACCCTGTTTGGTATCTTCTATAACCCTTATTGATAACTGGCATAGATTAAAATTCATGCACATGATACTCTTGTGTTCACTAGAATCACTGCAAGGAATATGGTGGTTTTGTGCTCTGCTGTATTTCCTAGACCCATAACATATACTTGTCCAACCAAACAAAAGATTAGGCTTTAAACACTCAAAGCTGATGATAGGCTATAAAATGTGGAGTAGAATTAGTTTACTATTTCTCTACCCTAAGAATACAGAGAAAAGAAATAAACTAAATAAGGAAGGAATGCACTAACATCTGCTATTGAATTGATTCTAATTATACTAATGAAACTTGATATTGTCATTTCCTACCATATGAATAATTATGATAGCTTATTTGCCTGTGAACATATATGGGTGTAAATTAATGCAAATCAGAATATAATAAAGAGTCACCTGTATGTAAATTATTCAGACCAATTAATTGTATAAGACTGTATAAGAATAATTGCAAAGCTCTCCTTAAGATTAATTTCTTGCAGCAAAAAATGGAGGAAGTTCGTGCAGCATTTTGTTGCTGGATGTCTAGCTCTAAACTGCAGACATTCGTTGTATGAACAGCTTTCGCTAAATATGGAATAATGAGGATCTTTTGGAAAACAGAAACTGCTAAACATTCAAAAGATATTTGTTCACATCTAGTTGAAAGGTAAAGTTGAAAGGAATGATGTTTAATAGACTCTGACAAGTATTTAGAATAACAGCTTGTCACAAATTATATTACAACCAAGGAAATGCTTACCACCGATAATTTGAATATAAAACTATCCTTATCCCAATTGATTGACAAAGGGAACAGTAAGCACATTTCACATAAAATCTACCTTGACTCATTGGTTGGAAACTTTCTTACCTGCTGAAATTTGACCTTTGCTAATTAGCAACAGATCTATGCTTGATATTTTCCTTCTTCTTCTTCTTCCTCTTTTAAATTTATGCATTTCCAATGGAACATTTCAGAATGTATGGAAAACAATTTAAAGGATTGGCAGAAGAATAATAAGGAAAAAGAAAAATATTTAATCCCTACTCTTATAGCACTTTTAAATTCTGTTTCATGTTAACTTGTGTTATCTGCTATGGGTTGTTTTCAAAAGACAATAGCTTATTAATTTACTCATATGACAAAAATGAATGATTTTTTTTCATTTAGACAAGTAATAGCAAATGAGATGAAACCACAAAGGAGATGGAAACGTTAAGACATTATATGAGTTTGCTATACTATTTGGAAATACTCGATTTTGTTATAAAGAATAAGAAAAAATAGGAAAGATAAAATTCATAAGACAAGTTAAACACAGATAATGAGTAACCTATTTGTTCATGGACTATTGATACATTAATAGAATAGTTTAGATATACATAAAGGATGAGTAAATAACATGAAAGATGCAGATTCCCTAAGATATGTTAAATGTAAGGAAAGTTAAATGTAGGAAACAATAAAGATAATAACAATATATACTTAATTTGATGAAACAAATAAGAGTACCACTTTTAGACAGAAATACATGAAAACATTATGATTATGGGATTTCTGGGCTGACAGCTATGTTTCTCCTAAATTGGCCACCCATTGATGATGCTCAGTGTGGTCCCACTCTGCCCATATGTGCTCAGCCCAAAAAATACAGATAAAACTCGTAGCTGTTCAGCAGGATAACTGGCAAGCTACAGCTACTGGCAAAGCATATTTTAATGTACCATTCTAATATAAGATGTGCGTGTATCATGGGCCCACACATTTTCCATCTGTTGGGGTTCCTGTGCTCAAATCTTGACTCTGGTCCTTATAACCAAACCATCTTTGGAGAATGGTACAGTGGGGGTAGAGGGAAGGGGAAAAACAAAGTGATAGATGGGAAATAGAGTGATTATATATGAAGGCTGCATAACTCAAGATTCAAGTGGTGTGATCCTTCCACCAATATATGCCTTATCATAATTATATATTTCCCTCTATAGCATCTTTCTCCTGCTTCTTTTAATGTATTTCAATTTAATTTTGTTAAGCAGTGTGTTTCAACCACCTTAAATTGGTTTGTGAGTGATTCTGTTCCATGGTGTCTGAGATATAATTCACCTGGTATTGTACTTAGAGGTTACCACTTCATTAAGGTAATTCCCCACATGATCAGGCACTGATCAGGCACCCTTAAAACCTGGCAAAAGGTTCAAATATATTGGGCCAATTTTTTCTGACGTTTTATTGGATCCCATTTTCACATATACCTCTCCCCACAGGCTGAGAAAATGCTCCCACTTAGGATTCATGCCTCCACTTTGTATATCATGCAGTGGGTGCCTAAGAATGAAATTGAGTCAAAATTGTCCTGAGACCAATATCAGTGTCTGCATGGGCTCTTTCTCTAGTTCTATCCCTGTACGTAGAGGCCAAGATGACTTATTTACAATATATATAAACAAAACTTGATCATGTGGCAGCTGTGTCTACCTACAAGCTCTCAAGGTCCCTCAAAGTGCAGAGAGAGTCAGGGAGGGAGGCAAAAGTGACCTGGAGGCCAGGACTGGCACTGTCCCTGGTGCTATGTTTCACCCTGGCAATTAAGAAAGTTCAATATTTTCAAATTCAAACCTGGCTTTCCAGGACTTTATAAAGGTACATTCGACAAGCAGAAGCATAGATTATACTGTATTTCATAATCTGGTAACTTTTAAGTCTCTAGACATATGGTATGTGGGCTGTCATTTGTACCTAACCTTCTTGCAAGTATAATGGCTGAGTCTGCCTTAAGGCCTTTATTTATCTATATAAAGAAGGAAAATGTAATAGTATGCTAAAGTAAAGTGATTTTTTTGAAGAAATATCAGAACTTTGACTCAAATATCACATAATTTTTAAATAATTTTGCTTCTCTAAAAAATAGGTAGCATTTTTATTTTTTGACTTTTGGAAAATGTTGCAAACAAAATATCTGGTGCTGAAGGAAAGACAGACTGGAACAGATAAATGAGGTCATAGAAATTTTATGCACTTTCATTGTTAGTAATAAGATTTGGTGGCAAAATCAAATGCTTTAGTCAAGGCTTCTAGAGTGGGGTCGATGTTGGAGCAGTGCATGACTAGACTTTGTTATGGATACCACATTTCTTTCAGTTGTTCTGAAATCAAACTATTTTCACAGTTAGACCAAAACATCCAGGGCAAAACTCTCTTATTTATCTACTTAGATGGCTGCTTTTTAATAAATTTTATTAGCTGTGTGACTTTTCTTATCAAATTTTCCTGATAATTTTATGTAATTTATAGAAGAATAATGATTTTATATGTATTTGTGAATATTTAATTATGCAATATATAAAAATACCTTCTAACCTGGTCTTGCCTATTGATGAATCTTTATTAAAAACTTAAAAATTTTATTCATCTATATAATCAATAATTTATCATCTGTGATATATAAAAATAAGTTTAAAAACAGAACAAAATGAAATTCAATTTAAAAATCTGAGGTACAAAGAGAACTTTGGAAATTATAAACCTCTAAAATTTTTCAGAGTAATTTTGAATGATCAAATGCAAAAGTCACTTCTATAAAAGAAAAGTTAAAAAAAAGTATTACTAAACATTTATAAAAGATATTTTATACATAAAAATTGCTGAAGAACACAAATAATAAAGTGAAATATAAATTGACTTTATAATTGATAAAAAATATAAAGTAGAAAAATTTGATAAAAAATATTAATTAGAAAAATTTGATAAAAAAATAAAGTAGAAAAATTTGAGAACCTAGTAGAAAAATATAAAGTAGAAAATTTTTTTTATTTCCAAAAAAAAACCCTAAATTGAGAATGAGTTTCAAGTAGGAATAAACTAAAAAGGAAATGTCAAAATAATGAAACTGTCAAATAGAGATAATTTTATATCTTTCTTTTCAATTTGAATTCCCTTTATTACTTTTTCTTGTCTGATTTCTTTTGCTAATACTTCTAGTTCAATAAAAGTGTGGAGAGTGGATGTCCTTGCCTTAAACTAGATCTTAGAGGAAACGTTTTCAGTTTCTTTTAATTGATTATGATGTAGTGATGGGTGAGTTTTTAATAAATAACTTACATTATGATGAGACTCTTTTCTTCTACATCTAAAGTATTGAGGGTTTTTACCAAAACAGGTTGAACTTTGTAGAATATTTTTTTCAGTGTCAACTGAGATGTTCATATAAATTTTTTTCAGTCTGTCATTGAATTCCAGACACGATTTCTACTTGATCATGCTGTATAATCATTTTGTTGTGTTATTAAATTTTAGTTGCTAATATTTTATTAAGAATTTTAGTATCAATTTTTGCTAGAGAGATACAAAAAATTAACTGGACATGGTGGCGCATGCCTGTAATCCCAGCTGCTCAGGAGGTTGAGGCAGGAGAATTGCCTGAACCCAGGAGGCAGAGATTGCGGTGAGCCGAGATCATGCCATTGCACTCCAGCCTGGATAACAAGAGCGAAATTCCGTCTCAAAATAAATAAATAAATAAATAAGAGATATTAGCCTATAGTTTTCTTATAATATGTATTTTTTGGCCTAGGTAGAAAGCTGAGTCTAGCCTCATAAAATATGTCAGAAAGTATTCTCCCTGATACCATGTTTTGCAGAGTTTAAGTATTGACATTTGTCTTTGAAAGTTTGGTAGAATTTAGCCATGAAGCCATCTGATCTTGGACTTCTCTTTGTTGGAAGGTTTCTTTGTTTTTTGCTTGATTAAACTTTTTACTTTTTTGTGGGTACATGGTAAGTATATATATTTATATATGAAATATTTTGAAACAAATATGCAATGTGTAATAATCACATCAGGATAAATGGGGTATCTGTCACCTCAATAATTTATCCTTTGTGTTACCAACAATTCAATTATGCTTTTTAAGTTATTTTAAGATACGATAGTTATTATTGACTATAGTCACCCTGTTGTGTGATCAAATTCTAGATCTTATTCATTTGAACTATTTTTTGGTATGCATTAAACATCCTCACCTCTCCCAACCTCCACTACCTTTCCAGCTTCTGGTACCTATCCTTCTGCTCCTATCTCCATGAGTTCAATGGTTTTAATCTTTGTCTCCCACAAATAAGTGAGACATGTGAAGTTTGCCTTTCTGTGCCTGGTTTATTTTACTTAACTTAATGACCTGCAGTTACATTCATGTTGTTGCAAATGACAGAATTTCATTGTTCATAGTGGCGGACTAGTACTCCATTACATATACGTAATAAATGTTTTCCATCCATTTGTCTGTTGATGGGTACTGAAATTATTTCCAAATTTTGGCTTTTGTGAATGTTGCTGCAAAAAACATGAGGGCAGATATCTCTTCAATATACTGATTTTCTTTATTTGGGGCATATACCTAGGAGTAGGATTGCGGGGTCATAGGGTAACTCTGTTCTTAGCTTTTTGGGGAATAGCCAAATTGTTCTCCATAATGGTTGCACTAATTTGCATTCTCCCCAACAGTGTATGAGGGTTTGCTTTTCTTCATACCCTCGCCAGCATTTGTTATTACCTGTCTATTGGGTAAGGGTGCTTTTAACTAGGCCGAGATAATATTGCATTATAGTTTTCATATGCATTTCTCTGATGATCATTGATGTTGAGCACCTTTTTATACGCCTGTTTGCCATTTGTATGTATCATTTTGAGAAACGTCCGTTCAGCTCTTTTGCCTGTTTTAAAACAAGATTATTAGATTATTTTCTATAGAGTTGTTTAAGCTCTTTAAATATTCTGGTCATTATTCTGGTTAGATAGGTAGTTAGCAAATATTTTCTCCCTTCCTTTGAGTTTTCTCTTCACTTTGTTTACTGTTGAGTTTGCTGTGCAGAAGCTTTTCACCTTGATATGATTCCACTTGTTTATTTTTGCTTTGGTTGCCTGGCTTGTAGGGTATCACTCCAGAGAGAAAGATAGGGGTAGAAAGTTTATTCAAAGGGATAACAACAAATAAATTTCTAAAGTTAGAGAAAAATATCAATATTCAAGCACAAGAAGATTATAGAATACCAAGCAGATTTAACTCAAATAAGACTACTTCAAGACATTTAAAAATAATTAACATATAATAAAGATCCAACATTTCTGGCCACAGACTTTTCAGTGGAAATCTTACAGGCTAGGAGAGACTGGCATGACATATTTAAAGCCCTTGATTTCTTTTTACCCTGTAAGAATATATCCAGAGAAAAGATCCTTCAAACATGAAAAATAAATAAAAACCTTTTCAGACAAACAAAAGTTGAGGGAGTTCATCAGTGTCAAACGTCTTCTATGAGAAAAACTAAAGGGAATTTTTCAATCAGAAAGAAAGCATGTTAATGAGCAAAAAGAAATCATCTGAAGAACAAAACTCACTAGTAATTTTAATTACACAGATAAACACAAAATATAATACTGTGATAGTCACATGTAAACTACTCACACCTTAAGTAGAAACACAAAAAGATGATAAAAAATAATAGCTACAAAACTTTTTAAGAAATAGTACAATAAGATCTAATAGGAACAACAAAAGTTAAAAAGCAGGCCAGGCACAGTGGCTCATGCCTGTAATCTCAGCACTTTGGGAGGCTGAGGCAGGCCCATCAACTGAGTCCAGGAGTTGGTGACCAGCCTGGGCAATATGACGAAACTCCATCTCAACTAAAAATACAAAAAAAAGCTGGGTATGGTGGCGCATGCCTGTAACCCCAGCTACTTGGGTGGCTGAGGAATGAGAATCATTTGAACCTTGGAGATAGAGCCTGTGGTGAGCTGAGATCACACCTCTGCATGCCAGCCTGGCAACAGAGCAAGCTTCTGTCAAAAAAAATAGAATAGAAGAAGAAAAGAAATTAAAAAGCAGAGGAAAGAAGAAATGTTTGCCCAAACCAATATTATCATTGATAAATAAGAACTTCTCCTATCATTTAGTTATTTGTTTTGTGGTTGTTGCATGGTTTTCTGTTTCTTCATGCCTTCCTATCTGTCTTCCTCTTAGTGAAATTTTATCTGGTAATGAAACAAGAAAGGTTCCCTCGTCCCCCTCGCAGGGCATGCTATGGGGGATTGGCTGGCTTCTTCAGTGCCCTCCTGCTCAAAACTGTAGGGGAGCATACAAATAGGAAGGTTGTGGGGCTCTGACTGCTCCTCACACTGGCAGTGACTAGTGGGGGATGTTTACAGTGAAGCCCCACTGGGCGTTTGTTACAAGGTGTTCTTTTAGTTTGCTGTCTGTAAGCGGCTTGTGCTAACCAGCTCAATTAGATCCCCGTCCTTTTCAGAAGGACAGAGATTTCTGTATCCTGGGGTTTCTTGTCTTTGTGTATGGGAAGAATCACATCACACATGGGCTTGGAGAATGAAGGCAAGGTTTTATTGAGTGGATGTAGCTCTCAGCAGATAGGGGAGCCAGAAGGGAGATAGTGTTCCCCTGGAATTGGGCTGCTATATGGCCCTGACTCTTCTTTGACCACTCTGGCCAAACTCCACATCCTTCTGCCAATGGATGGCCTGCTGGCCTGCAGGTGTCAGTCGGCATGCTCTTCTTCTGTGTATTCTTAACGACCAGCTCCTGGTGTCTTCTTTCATCAATGTGCTTCTCATGATGTCCAGCCACTTCTGTGTGTGTACCTGCTAGGGTCTCAGGTTTTATAGGCCCAGGATGGGGGCATGGCAGGCCAGGGTGGTCTTGGAAAATACATTTGGACTGGAAAGCTGGAGTGCTCACCTAGGTCTGTGGGGGTGGGGTCCCAGCCAGGGACCACATCCTCCTCTCCCCAGGTCTTCCCTTTCCCCGAATAATTCTTTGGTCTCCTTCACAATCAAGTCTAAAAACAAACAATGAATACACACAATAAAAAAGAAGAGACTAAAACATACCACTGATATGGGAGTCCTGGGAAGGACAGAGCATGGTCCTTTTAAATGATACAGACGAGGGGGAAGGGAAGTTCTGCGGAGAGGAGGGCATGTTCTCTGGCTGGGGTGCCACCCCGCGGACCTGGATGAGGACCTGGATGCCACCCCGTGGACCTCCTGCCTTCATGCCTAAATGTTGCATTTTCCAATGTCACTTTGGCCCACCATGCCCCCAACCTGGACCTATAAAAACCCGAGCCCCTAGCAGGCAGACATACAGAAGTGGCTGGACGTTGTGAGGAATACACTGGCAGAATATACAAGGAACTAGTCATTACACTGGTAGAAGAGCAAGCTGAAATAAAAAATAGCACCTTTACAATGATATACATTTTTCTGGTGAAGGAAATAATTTAGAAGCATAGATGAGACCTAAATAGTGGTATATTACTCTGGCTGAAGTCTCAGCTAAATATTTATGTGGAATGATAAAATTCTCATAACATTTGGAAACTCCAGGATAGATCGGTGTGCACTTTGCTTTGTGGGTGAAGCTCAGAAGTGACAAGCCTCACTGAGAAATCTTTCAGTTAACAATATGGTGTTCAGCCTTTTAGTAGAAAGAGTGGCATGCTGTGTGTATGTACAGAGGTCCAGAGCAAATGGGGATGACTTCCACACGTAGAGAATGTAGGATGTGGTAGTCAGAGGTTAGAACAGGTGACATGCCTGCTGTGTTTACTTATTCTGAAGTGAAAGCCTGTAGCAAACACCAGAAAAGCACACATATGCAAGCAAGTTTCACCCTGTTGGCCAGGCTGGTCTTGAACTCCTGATCTCAGGTGATCCACCTGCAGCAGCCTCCCAGAGTGCTGGGAGCCACCACGCCCAGCCCCGTTTTGTTTTTATATACCTTACTGTTGATTAGGGTATTTTATGTTTCTGTAATTATGCCTGTTAGCTAGTAAAAATATGATAGTGATGCAAGCTAGCTAACTATGTAAGCTAGAATTGAAGTTAAGCTTTGTCTATGAGAAAATCTCCAAATTTAAAGTTTTATTGTCCTACTGAACATTAATTTTGTAGCTAAGTCATTGTATTCAAGCATTCTTTCTTTCAGTCACTGTAAATGCTTCACACTCTCACTTTTTCATCAAATTAGTCTTAATCATCATGCTAGTGCCTCCATTAATAAATTAACTAGGATTTGTTTTTTTTCTCTCTCCTTATAGTTTCAGAATTTAAAAAATAAATGATTGACAGCTATTTGTAGTTGCTATAAAATTTCCAGAGAAAAATGTAGTATCACATGAAATGCACAGCTGAATTAGTGCAATATGTTTAGTTGGTGACTGTGCTCTTGTTTTTACAATCTATTCCAGAAAAGAGATAATACAGTGCTTTTGAGTAGCAAAAGTTAAAGGACTTTGGAAATTATTGTGTAAATTACCAAACTACAAGAAAAAAACAAGCAAAATGTTTATTTCAACTTAGGCCAAATGTTGCCTTGAACACAAGCTCCAGCTCTTGCCGAATTATGTAATCTCAGCCTTAAATTCCAGCATATTTCTTGGAAATGGACAAGAACATGAATGGGGCAGGAACAACCTGGTACCAGAACTTTCATGTAATTTGAGACTGCATTTTAAATATGTCCTTTATGTCATATAGATTACAGATACGTTTTTGAAAAGTATGTGGGCTTGAGGGACTACGTTAACTTCTCTTCCGAGATCCACAAGGGGCGTGGTTTCAAAGGCAAGAACTTCTCAGCACCATAACCTCCAACCACCTCCCCATCCGGAACCTAAAGTTCTTTGTCTAACCTTCCCTGGTGCAAGCTAGGTAGAATTCCAGGTGAGCTTCCTTTGTTCAGAAAACCCACCAAAATCCCTGGAAGGAGGGACTCTGTTGTGGGCCCAAGCAACCAATCTGGAATCAGAGTTGAAGATCAATCACTCCAGAAGAAGTTTGATAGAACTCTTCTCATTGGACAAGGACATGAATGGGATGGGAATAACTTCAAATTTAAAACTCCACTACACCTTACCTGTGGGATTTCCCTCTCTGGGATCCCCTCCCACAACAGCGTGAGAGCTCTCTCTACTTCTCTCTCTTTCTCTCTCTGCCTAATAAATCACTCTCTGCAAAACTCTTTGGGTCTGGGTAAGCTCACCGCGGCACCAGGGCCTCTTCCCCATTCCTGGGGCCAGAGAGCCCAAGAACCTCTGACACATCACACATTGGGAAAAGCATGGGACAGGGAGGGAGCTGAGTGCATCCCCCCCACAAACAGGGAATCAGGAGGGTCTTCTGGATGCATCTTTGCTCTCCCCTGTGTCCTGCAACCCTGTCACAGGCTTTGTGTTTCAGATTTGTTAAAGCCTAAGTAATTTGAATATGAAATTGGCAGGATGCTATATGAGTATATACAAAGGTTATAATTCTGCCTGTTAAGCACCAGCAGGTATGCTGGACCAGGAAAAAGTGTTGTCAAAGACAGTGAAGCAAAAACAAATCAAGACTTTTTTTTTTTTTTTTGAGACGGAGTTTTGCTCTTTTTACCTAGGCTGGAGTGCAATGGCACGATCTCGGCTCACCGCAACCTCTGCCTCCTGGATTCAGGCAATTCTCCTGCCTCAGCCTTCCGAGTAGCTGGGATTACAGGCATGCGCCACCATGCCTAGCTAATTTTTTGTATTTTTAGTAGAGACGGGGTTTCACCATGTTGACTAGGATGGTCTCGATGTCTTGACCTTGTGATCCACCCGCCTCGGCCTCCCAAAGTGCTAGGATTACAGGCTTGAGCCACTGCACCTGGCCTCAAGATTTTTTTTAGCATGTAGCAGTAATATTCTTAAATAATTCCACATGAGAGTTCTTCTCAACCCCTTGCACAATACTTGCTGATATTAATATAAGCAAGAACTTAAATACCATTAAAATAGTTGTCCTTCATTTATTTTTATTATTCACATATACATACAATCTAACCCTAATTCTAATACTAACCTTTACAGCTACATGATGCAATACACCATGAAACTCTAGCACACGAGGACATCTGCATATCTGGGGAACCATTATCATTTAATCAGAATCATTGAACAAAATTTTTACTTCATATATTGATGTCAAACAAAAATAGAAACTAGCTTTGGCACAGTTTGAACACTAGCAATCAGAGGTAACATAAATATGACCTAGCAGGTTGCATTCATAATTATGAAAGTATAAAATTATAAGAGTGAATGTTAGTTACTTATCACAGTTATGAATATTTACTATTTTCAATTATATATGCTAAAGCACCACACAGTGTTGAATACATAGCAGGCATTCAATAACTACCTTATAAAAGACACTTATACACTGTAAAAGATTTTTAAAAAGTAATTCCAGGTATTTTTATGTATCTTTGTTCAGTTGTCCTTACGGTAGTAGTAATATTATTTAAAATGAAATCTAGATTCCTTAAAATCTGTCACATTATTGATGCAAGATAATTTGGAGCAAGACATATAATAATATAAAAGCAAAAAAAACCTACAATTTTATAAAATTTCAGAGTGTGAATCTAATCTGTATCATAGAAATTTTTATATACTGAAAGAGATAAATGCTGGTTAAGAGACAATCCAAAATCTATTTTAACTACATAGAAAAAAGGATCTGTGCATGCATAACACTCAATAGCTCAGTAATTTAATACATTATTATAAAAAATATTGCTTTAATAATGATTAATGTCTATACACATCATGTTAGCAGGTTTTTAAGTAATCTGACACAAATAATAATCTCCAATTGAGAGAGAAATCAGCACAAGGTTACATATTCTGATTCTCATTTCAGGACATACTGGTGTATGACATGGTGGGTACATTAACAGGTACATATGGCTAATTCAAATTAGCAACAAGAAATAGGTGTGAAGATTAAAAAGCTTTATGCAGCTACATCAAAAGGAAAACCAGAGAAAATGTTATGGATAGGCAACTAACATACCATGAAGAAATGCTAAAATGTACAAACACCGAGAGGCTAAAGTGTGGTGGAAGATTCTACAAGAAGGAGAATACATACATCTTTGTGTGAGCATCTTGGCATGGATGAAACTGACAATAGGATAAGCAGTGATGAGAGAGCTTGTTTTGCTCCTGAGCGAGGCAGCAAACCGAAAGAAGTTACTTTTATTAAAGCAAGATGAATCAAGAAGATAATTCTCTAGACAGGCTATGGAGCCCTTTACTAGGCTACTGAGGATCATTGAATAAACAGAGAATTAGAGGATAACATAGAAAAAGGCACTTAATCCTTCTGCATATTTTGATAATGATTAAAGTGTCAAGGGCTGAACATTTTTCACTTCACTACAATACAAAGGAAATTTTAAGTGGAAAAGATAAAACAAATTGAAATGAAGAGGAAAGCAGTAGAGAAAATGAATAACAGTTTCATTTCACAAATCCTACCTGTCCTTGTAGTGCTTTTTGGTAAATGCCACAGCCAAATGAAAAGAGGTAGCATCAGTATCCACAGATGTAGTGCCAAGTAGTAAGTCAAGAAATTTTACTTAGGGCAAAATAATGAATCGTATAGGTTTAAGGGCTTCTTTGGATATTACTGCAACAGGCTTTGATTTGGCCTCTTCTGGAGTTAGGCTTTCGGTGGAATGACCCTAATTTACCACATTGCCTAGGATGCTCTCCATTTCAATGTCACATTACAAAACGATTTCTAACTGTGCCCACTTTAACTTTTGCAAGTGTCTCAGTTTGGAAGATAAATTACAAGGTTAGCCAAGCTGTGGGGCGTTTAGTGTTTCCTATGTGCCCAATGTCATGAAAGAACAGGTGCAGTAAAACGAGAGACCAATGAATTGAAAGAAGTTGGACACTAGTCTTGCTCCTATTGTTTTGTGTGTGTGCATGCGTGTGTGTGTGTGTGTGTGTGTGTGTGTGTGTGTTCATTTAAGGAAATCATAATAATCAGTAAGTATAGTATTTGGGGTGGAAGGCAGTGTAAAAGAATTTTCACTAGGGATAAAAATGTAACAGAGAGATGATAAGGGAGATTTAACAGCTGTGGCAATCAAGATGCAATTGAAATATTCCAGTGTCTTTCATTAGCACAATGATTACTATGTTATTTCCACAATAGCAGTTATCTATAACATAAAACACACCTGGGCCTTCCCTAGCACTTTATTTCATTACTCAGCCCATTACATCTTAACTGTATTGATATTTTTATTTTCTTGTAGTGTCATTGTTAAGTTTTATTATCAGTGACTTCTGGGCTCAGGAAATGCATTGAAAAACTGCCCTCAACAGATGTTGGTACCTTAATACTGCTTAGCCAACAAAACCACTAGCTAATACATTTTGATTCATTATATATTACCCAATCTCAGGCATTTTGTTATCGCAGCAAAATATACTAAGCTATAGCCGATATCAAAAATGAGAAATATGACATTACCACTAATACTATAGACATTAATGAATTATAAGAAAACATCATGAAACTTGGTAAATGAATTCAATAAAATAAAGCCAGGTGTAGTGGCACATGCCTGTGGTTTCAGCCATTTAGAACACTGAAATGGGAGGATTGCTTAAGCCCAAGAGTTGAAGCCAACCTGAGCAACATAAATAATGTTTATGATATAATAATGTCCAAGTAAATCAATAAATAAATGAGTAAATAAATTCAGTGAAATTAAATGTGAGAAATTACTTAAAAGGCATAAATTACTAAGAAGGGAAAATTAGGCAATCTGAATAGCCTTATAGCTCATCAAAAGATTGACTTGTAATTAAAAACCTTTCAAGAAGAAAACTACAGACCCAGAAGGTTTCAATAATAAACTTTATAAGACACTTCTGGATTTAAAAAAATCAAGTCTTATAAATATTATTCCAGAAGATCGAATTATAATTAATAAATACTTTTCAATGCATTTTCTGAGGCCACAAAGTTTAACATTTGAATATTGATATAAATAATTCATAATATAAATAAAAAGTGATCATAATGCAGCAAAAGCATTTGACAGTATTGAAAATTTATTTTTGATAAAAGCTCTTAGCAACTTATGAATAAAAGAGAAATTTCTCAATCTCGTAATAAGGAAACTTGATCTTGAAGCTACCATTATATTCAGTGGTGGAAGACTAGATGCTTTTCCCTTAGGATAAGTAACATGGTAAGGGTGTTGATTTTTACTATTTTTATTATTGTTCTTGATTCTTACTATTTTTATGATTGTTCTAGCCAGTGTGATAAGGCAAAAAAAAGAAAGAAAAGAAGACAATAAGCCGTCCAGAAAAAATTAAAAGTGTTTTTATTTTCTATGTGCAAGTATACTGCATCTACAGAAAAGCTGGTAGCACTTGTGAGTTTAACAAATGTGATAGAAATACTTTTGTATTGTTTGTTATTTCAGCCATACCTTAGTGCTATGGTTTACATAAGGTTTGTTTAGTATCCGGTGCTGGAGGTTGGGCCTAGTGGGAGGTGTATGGATCATGGAGGCAGCTCCCTCATAAATGGTTTGGTACCAGTCTTCTGGATATAAGTGAGTACTCACTGTTAGTGCCCAATAAAACTGGCTGCTGAAATGCACCTGGAACTTCCTCTGCTCTCTCTCACTTCCTCTCTCATCATGTAAGCTTAACGCACTGGCTCCCCTTGACCATCTGCCTTGAGTGGAAGTAGCCTGAAGCCCTCAACAAACACACAGATGCTGGCAACATGCTTCTCAAATAACCTGCAGAAACATGAACCAAATAAACCTCTTTTCTTTAAAAATTACTCAGCCTCAGGTATTTCTTTACAGCAACACAAAAAGATTAAGGTACCTAGTTTAAATTTTAAATTATACAATGTTTTCTTATTTACAAACTAGATCACTGTTGCTGTGCTAGTGTTTACTCTCACCTGATTTATTTATCTCAATCTCTGCGTCTTCTTCCCAGTCATCCTCCCTTCTCTCCTTCTTTCTCCATCTCTCTGATATTTTCTGTTTTGTTATCTAGTCTACATATGATCAATCTTATTTGTGACTTTTAAAAGTTCAGTTAACAAAGACCAAGTTCAAATGAATGAATGAGTAAATTTTTTGAACCTTTATTACAAAAAATTTTAAGTTTTAACTGAGAGTTTTTTAATCTTTTTTATATAGTTCAAATGACTTCTAAATTGAAAAGTTATAAAATGTTTAATGTTGTTTTACTTTTAAATTTGTTTGCATCTACTTTCAACATCAACCATTATTATATATATGCTTACCTTAATTTTATATATGTATGCAGTTTATTTTATATATACACAAATACCTTTATTATATAAATATATACACACACACACACACATATACCCTTATGTGTGTGTTTTATATATATATACATACATACACACACACACACACGCACGCACATATACCCTTATATACCCTTATATGTGTGTGTGTGTGTGTGTGTATGTATGTATATATATATAAAACAATTTGAGAATTTAAATTACAGTAATTTAATGTTGATACATTTTGTATAAGCTTTGCAATACTGTATTTGCATACATTTGCTCATGTTGCTCATGTGGTAAAACTGCCTTAGGATGTTCAATTTCAAGAATCATTCTTAGGCAAACTTTTATATTAGTTGATTAAAATGACAGATGATGAATTTCAGTCTTACGAGACTATAGAGCTTTTGTTTCATTTGCGAATATTTTATTATTTTACAGTGGGTATATACTAAGAGGGTTAATTTAAGTTCAATGTGAAAATACCAGTAGAATCTTTACAAGTTGTTTGAAATGTAATATCTAAGAATATGTGGATAGCACATTAATGGATATTGTGATGCATTTATTATAAAAATATGTAGGAAAATTAACAAATGTAGGAAAAGTTAACAAATGTTAAAGTCTAATTGTAACATAAAAAGATAAACATAAGAAAGTTTATACTTTCAGGGAGTTTGTGTGATTTATGAAGTTTTTCACCTATAATGCTCTGATGTAATATGTTCTACATAAATTGATTTTCACTTGATAAAATTGGAACATTAGTTCTATGATTTCATATTACGTAAAAAGAATGAAATGGATAAATCTTATCAAGGTTAATAAACATAACACTATGGTTTTTTTACATAATGTTAGGCAGTTTATGTTTAAATTTATTTCAAATAATGTCCATTCTTTCAAAGAGAAATTTGTATAAAGCACAAGTAATTATTTCTGCTTCTCAACATATTGTTGTCCTGCTTTAATTAGAGAATACTCAATCATATAAAGTAATCTTTGTATTGATTCCTTGAACAGATTATATATAGATTTTGAGCATTCTAGAAGTCATTATTTCCAAATTGCTTAGAATCGAGCAGTGATTACCAAGGTACAACAGTGCTTGATAACACAATCAAGCATTTATGTAATTTGTTCTGATCTCTTTATTCAGAAAGACCTAATGTAATGATAGCTTGCATTTAGGATGATAAATTAGAGAAAATTGTCTGCTTAACGGCTTCATACGTTTTTTAAATTTTTTTTTTCTGTTAAGATGGGCTCTGCACATTGAAGGCTATTCTTCTGTCATAGACCTTTAATGATTATCTTGATTTCCTCAGTACCTGCATATAAAACTATCTTCAGGAATACACTTATTTGTAATATATATGTGTGTATATACATACAAACCTATCAGTTTTTTTAATATTGAAATTAATCATTGATTACTTTTGGAAAGTAAAATGAATGCAGTTTTTAAAACTTTTTTGTTTTCATCCTCTTTAAATTCTTTACAATCCTTCATGGAAACCATAATAAATATTTTAATACATGATGCTATAAAGGGATGATCATTTTCATTTTAATTTCAAATATGATATTAGAAGTCTTTACGGTTTTAAGTTGGCTATTTCTTTTTTATCTCAATATAAAATATGAAATAAAATTAAATCTATAAGTACGAGTTTGATCAATAAAATCTCACATTTATGAATAGAAGTAATGTTTTACATACTTTAAGATAATATTCTCTCATGAATTTATATCAAATGTCAAATAGCAGAAATGAAAATAATTTTAATTAATTATAAAAAGCCTTGGTTATTAGTTTCTTATACATACATATATTTAATATTTGATCTATTATGTTCAGGGTATTTTGTAAAATGACAAATATATAAAGTTGGATACAAATCAGGCTGGTTTAAATAACTAAAACAGCAGCAATGACATTTTTTCTAATTTATTTTCTCCTTGATACAAGTTTAAAAAAGGAGAGTGCTCTCAATACATACTGACTTTGAAACAGCAATGATTTATTTTCTTCTTGAAACAAGTTTAAAAACGGAGAGTGTCCTCAATATATACTGACTTTGAAAAGGTCCAAACTACCCTTAAATTTATTTATGGTGACATCAGATCCTTTTCCGTTTTCTTTCCTTTGGTAAAAATACAGAATTTCTCATCAATTTTTTATAAAGTAGAAGGCTGTTGATAGCCTTATTTAATTTCATTTCCCTTATCCTCTCCTGTGAATAATCACTTGACTTAACCTATTCTGTTTATATCTTTGGACTTTGTCCATTAAATTCACCAAATTTTATTAATTATCTTAGTTCCCTGTGCCACTGAAGTCCTGAAATCCTAGGGCATTATATTAGATATATTTCCAAAAAAACATTTTTATAAGACTCCGATGCATGAACATTTCAATAATGTTTCCTTATTCTCAAAGTAAATTTTAATCTACTTATTTTGGCATACAACAATTTTATGACCAAAATCTTTTGGTTTTTTTCCATTTTGTATTTCACACTATTTTCTGGTTCATCCTAATGTACCATGATATCAAATGTCTTCTACTTCACACATTGGATCTTCTACCTACTATGTTTGTGATTCATTTTATTTTAAATAAATACAGAAAAGTTTCCTTTAGTTAACAGCTTTGACTGCAGATTCTCTGATAAATTTTAACTCCTAACAGTTAGTAAATAATGGTCAAAATATTACTGAGATGTTGTTTTCCCTATATATAATTTTATTGAGAAATTATGTCAAATGCCTGTAATATTTGTTTCTAATTTTGTTTTTCATAAATAGATTCTTATGTCATCTATGGAATTATGGACCCCATAACTGGCTTAAATAGCAGTTGATTAAATGTTTAGGCAAGGAGTAAATGAGTCAAAGATAAACAATTAATGAAACTGATAATAATAGCCCCATAGACAGTTTTGTTTTGTTTTGTTTAGATAAACATAAAAATTGACCCTTCTGGTCTTAAAGGTTGAAACTTCAGTTTGTTTTACCTGAGTTGTTTCCTCAGGAAAGGACCCCTGGGCTTCTCAAAAAGTAACATCATTCTCAGCAAATTGACACAAGAACAGAAAAGGAAACACCATATATACTCACTCATAGGCGGGTGATGAACAATGGGAACACATGGACATAGGGAGGGGAGT
>CM052648.1:167772454-167794616 GCA_028533165.1 Leontopithecus rosalia | reverse complement strand
AGGTCTATTGGGGGAAATAGGGGAGGGACAGCGGGGGGGGGAGCAGGGGAGGGATGGCATGGGGAGAAATGCCAAATATGGGTGAGGGGGCAGAAGGCAGCAAAACACACTGCCACATGTGTACCTATGCAACTATCTTGCATGTTCTGCACATGTACCCCAAAACCTAAAATGCAATAAAAATTAAAAAAAAAAAAAGTATCAAATAACTGAAACTCACCATATCCATCCATGTGACACCAGGCCTCTAAGAACTGAAACTTAACCATATTATCACATCCCGGCAATGAAACACAAGGACCTTCATTCATCATAAATGCTTCCTTACCCACCCTCAGTTCTTGTTTTCCATACATAGTTAAAATTTTTTCCCTGCTATCAGTAAGCCCCTAATTTTAGTTGGTCAGAGAGATGTATTTGAGACTCATCTCCCAACTCCTCAACTGTAGCACCTGGTTAAAGCCTTTTGTCTTGGCAATACTTACTGTCTCAGTGATTGGTTTTCTGTGTGGGGAGTAGCAGGATCTAGATAGAACCCCTGGTGTTTTGGTAACATTAACTTATTCATGTATCCTATTGATAAAAGCTCTTGAAGTTTAGCACTAAAATTCAAGTTTACAAAATGAGAAGAATATTCATTTTCTTCTCTGATCTATCACTCAGCAAAGTTAAGTTATCTTTACTTTGTCAGATAACTAATTAACATATTGGATAGCTCATAGTGTAAGGCCAAGAAAACAAAATAGTTTTTTAATTAATGTGTGAATAAAAGCGAAGAAAATGAGTGAAATATAGGAGCTAAGAATGGAATCATGAGTCCAGAAGAAAAAATATATGCTTATACTAGATCAGTATTAATATTTCTTCTGATTCTAATTTCCAGAATAGAGATAATTTAAATAAGGTCAGTATTTTAAACCCGTTCAACACCCCTCAGTCTTCTTCATCATTTTTACAAACTAAATAATATATATTGAATGGGAAAATTTTGTTGTATATACATATATAATGTATATATTATACCGATAAAGTATACTTCATAAGTCTGTAAGTCACTTGTCTCAAATGAAACATATTTAAAGAGTAAATATTTTTCTTCTTTTTTTTTTTGAGATGGAGTTTCACTCTTATTGCCCAGGCTGGAGTGCAATGGTACATTATTGGCTCACCGCAACCTCCACCTCCTGTATTCAAGCGATTCTCCTGCCTCAGCCTCCCAATTTTTCAATGAAAGAAACTTATAATTATGAGAAGGAATATATTAACTGCAATCTTATTACAAAATTAGCTACTAAGCATTTTTTTTGCTTGTTCCCCTTTCTCTGTCTTGCATATTTTTTTAAATTAAGTAGTTTGAATTTTTTTATTCCATCCCATTATATAAAAAAAAATGGAAAAAAGTGGCATTCCATAAAGATAGAAACAGAGATGTGTACCAGTAAAAATAAAAAATAATAGAGGACAAGAGACAGGAAATCAAAACAAGTTTTTTAAAAAAATGCAGAAAAAAGGGATAGAAATTAAGACTATATAAAAGTCATTATTGCTAAGTCATTATATTATATTTTATTTTAATACATAAAATAATTTTTTCTTTAAAATATCTTTAAGTGAGAGATTGAGAAAAAGCTTAAAATAACATAACATTATCAAAAATATTTGCACAACTCAACATGACATAAGAAAGCATTGTCATTCACTTTCAGAAAATAGAAAGTAGAAAACAAGGAAAATATATACTGAACATAGCTGCTGCCTTCTTGGAGTTAACGGTGCTATCATGAGGGCTGAGGCTTACAAACACAAATTAATTGGGATAAAACTAAGGATGGTCTGGCTAGCTTTAAATCCACTTTTCTATCAGTTTGTTGAACATCCACGGATACAGTTTATCTTAGTTACTTGGTGTCTAAGAGTACAATTGAACCAGAAAAACCCACTCAGCTCTAAATTTCCATAATTCTGTTTACTTTAATTAGGTATTTTTCTTCTTTATATTTTTATTCAAAAAGACAAGCCACTACTCTAACTAAGATGATGTAAAATAAAAACTTTTATACTTAAAATTTACTTATTTTCAAATATTCTTCGATGCTATAACTGTGCTTTTTGTTTTGTTTTACAAGAGTGTAGCACAGATTAATTTTTCTAATGTTGTAAACTTCTTTGAATCCAAAAATCCTATCAAATAATTACAGGTACTTATTCTCTTTTGAAATCTTGTTTGTTCATTTCACTTTAATTGGAAAATAACAATTGTATGTATTGTATAAAATTATGGTGTACAATGTAATTTTTAAAAATTATTTTAAGTTGAAATGCAGTAATTGTACATTTTATTGGCTACAATGTGATATTATAATAAATGTAAGTAATGTATGATGATCCATTTAGGGTAATTACATATCAATTATTTCAAACACATTATTTATGCAAAAAACATTAAAAAAATCTGGCTATTTGAAAATATTTAATAAAATAGTGTTAACTATAGTCACCCTACAGACCATACAGTGTATAGAACACCAGAACTAATTTCTCCTATCTAGCTGTAATTTTGTATTCATTAACTTTCCCTATCTCTCCTGTCCCCTATATTCCCCAGCCTCTAGTAACCACTATTTTTACTTTTTACTTCTTTAACATATGAGTGAAAACATGTAGTATTTATTTTTCTGTTCCTTGCTTCTTTCACTTAACATACTATTTTCTAAGCTCATTCATGTTTCTACAAGTGACAGAATTTTATTATTTTTTTATGGCTGAAGGGTATTCTAATATGTATATATACCACATTTTAAAAATTCATTCATATATTGATGAACACTTAGTTTGATTTCATATCTTGGCTGTTGTAACTTAAAAGCTTCTGCCCAGCAAAAGCTATGAAACAACAGAAAGAAGAGACAAATTGTAAAATGGAAAGAAGTATTTGCAAATTATTCATTGTCCAAGTGATCAATATCTAGAATCTACAAGAAACACAAACAATTGAACTGCAAAAAAAAAAGAAACTCATGAATAGAAACAATCTAATGAATAAATGGGCAAATGATCTAAATAGAAATTTATTAAAAGCAGACATACAAATGGCTACTAATAAATAAAAACATGTTTAATTTCATAATCATCAGGGAAATGCAAGTCAAAAATCACAATGAGATATAATCTCACCCCAGTTAAAGTGGCTATTATCAAAAAGACAAAAATTTTCAAACTCTGGAAAGGATATAGAGAAAAAAGTATTCTAATACATAGGAAAGTAAAATGTCATAGCCATTGGAAAAAAGTATAGCAGTTCCTCATAGAGCTAATTATAATACTATTAGCATTGCAGTTTGGCCCCCCAGTTGGTTTCCTTTAGGCACTCATTAATAACAGCCAAGATGTAGTAGCTATGGCCAAACCCTGGCATGCAAAGATGCAACACCCCAGCAGGAAACTTTACTCCTCCCTTTTGGATGGAACCCACAGAAGGCTTCCTTGCTTCTGCCACATAAAAGATCCAGAACTCAGCCCAATTTCTGGTAATCACCTTTGGGTCGCCTCTCATTGCTGAGAGCTTTTCTGTTGCTGAATAAATTCTGCTCTGCCTAACTCACACTTCAATGTTTGCACACCTTACTCTTCTTGATCACGGGACAATAACTCAGACCCAGATGAACTGAGGAGTAAGAAAACCATAACTGCTCCTTTAGAGTTTATGTTTCATATCTTTCATTTATTATATTATTCTTTGAGTAAAATCATGATACTATAGTTTCATTTTTCTCTCTGTTTTAACAATATTTTGTTATATTTTAATTCTTTATATATTAAAAACCTCACACTATATTTTATTATTTTTGCATTAAATATTAAATTACATTTAAGTATGTTATTTTTAAAAGGAATTTTATACATACTGACAGATTTACCATCTGTCATGGTCTTTATATCTTTGTGTAGATCCAGATTTCTTTCGTGCCTGTATAATATTTTTAAACACTTTTTACACTTCAGTTTTGTCTGTGATAAATTTATTCAGCTTTTTAATGTCTGCAAATGTCCTTATTTCATCTTTGTATTTAAAATAGAAGTAATTACAAATGCCCTTCCAAAATAGTTGTTCCAGATTATTTTCCCAATACCATTGTTTAAGATTTCCTGTTGCTCAAAATATGCCTCAACATTTGATTTCAATTTGTATTAGGCATTTAAATTAAACTTTTGATAACTAAAGGGTTTAGCCACACATTTGCATACTTATTCCCTTTTGTGACTTGCCTACTCAATTATTTTACATTTTAAATTGGTATGCTTATATATGTCATTGATGTACTGTCTTATTGACTTAACTATATATACCAGAATTCACTAGGTACTGTCTATATAAGCCCTTTATCTCACATATGATACAAATATAATTTCTCTAATTATGGACTTTTCTTTCTATATAATGTGTTTTGAAATCATCAGTGTCTATGTAAAATAATTTATTAAATGTTTCAGGTTATGTATGTTTTGGTAAAAAATTATAGTTTTCTATTTCATAAATATTTAGTTGATTACAGAGCCTACGAAAACTGTTAATTTTTCCACAGTTTGCAATATAACCTGTGTGTTATATAAAATGCCTTTATCTTCTTAGGTGTGATTCTAGACCTTATTTCCTAATCCACTGTCCAATCTGTATATTTCTGTTCAACATCTCGCTATCATCTTACTTTTGTTGTTTTATAAGAAATTGTCATATTTCACAGAGTAGTTCCTTTCTTTTTAATCTTAAACATCAAATACCATGGCAGTGCTTGTTACAATGTATTTTTATTAAGAACCAGGTTGATAATTTACATGCACAGACACATACACACACACACACACACCCTACACACTACCTGATAGAATATTGTTAAAATTACTTTGAATCTATACAACAAATAATTAAAATCTTTGTGG
The DNA here is from genome assembly GCA_028533165.1 of Leontopithecus rosalia. Classification (NCBI taxonomy): domain Eukaryota; kingdom Metazoa; phylum Chordata; class Mammalia; order Primates; family Cebidae; genus Leontopithecus; species Leontopithecus rosalia. The sequence continues at coordinate 167,789,678 of CM052648.1, read as the reverse complement.
TACCAAATTATCCAATTTGTATACACAATCTTTTCCTCTATTTCTTATAATCTCTCTTTTTAATTTTTTTAAATTGACAAATGATAATTGTACATATTCTTGGGTACATAGTGGTGTTTGAAGACATATACTGTATAGTGATCAGATCAGGGTAATTAGCATATCTATTATTTCAAATATTTATCATTTATTATCTGTGTTTGCAATGCTCAATATCTTCTTTCTAGCTATTTGAAATTGTATATTACCTTTAACTGAGTCATCTTACAGTGATTTAGAGCACTAAAACTTATTTCTCCTAACTAGCTGTAATTTTGTTTCCCTAAACAAATCTCTCCCTCTCTTTTTTTTTTTTTTTTTTTTTTGAGACGGAGTTTCGCTCTTGTTACCCAGGCTGGAGTGCAATGGCCCGACCTCGGCTCACCGCAACCTCTGCTTCCTGGGTTCAGGCAATTCTCCTGCCTCAGCCTCCCGAGCAGCTGGGACTACAGGCACGCGCCACCGGGCCCAGCTAATTTTTTGTATCTTTAGTAGAGACGGGGTTTCACCATGTTGACCAGGATGGTCTCGATCCATTGACCTCGTGATCCACCCGCCTCGGCCTCCCAAAGTGCTGGGATTACAGGCTTGAGCCACCGCGCCCGGCATCTCTCCCTCTCTTTACCTTCCCTCTATGCTTCCCAGACTCCAGTATCCTCTGTTTTACTATTTACTTCTACAAGGTATTTTTAGCTCCTACATAGGAGTGAGAAAATATGATTTTTAATTTTCTGTTTCTTATGTTGCTTTACATAATATCCTCCAGTTCCATCCATGTTGCCACAAATGACATAATTTTATTATTTTTAAGGCTAAATAGTACTGCATTGTATATATGTACCACATTTTTTAATCCATTCATCTGTTAATGGACACCTAGGTTAATTTCATACCTTGATAATTGTAAATAGTGCTGCAATAAATATGGGAGTGCAGATGTGTCTTTCATATAATAATTTCCTTTTCTCTGGATAAATTCCCAGTAGTGATATTGCTGTATCACATGGATAGTTCTGTTTGTAGTTTTTTGAGAAACCTCCATACTGTTCTTCATAGTGACTCTACTAGTTTACATTCCCACCAACAGTGGATAAAGTTTTCTTTGCACCTTCACTAGCATTTGTGTGTGCATGTGTGTGTGTGTGTGTGTGTGTGTCTGAGGATAACCATTCTAAGTGTGGTAAGATGATATCTCATTGTGGTTTTGAGTTATATTTTCCTGATGATTAACGGTGCTGAATATTTTTTAATATTTTTTAGATAAAACATTTCTTCTTTTGAGAAATGTCATTTCAGATCATTTGCTTTTTATCATTTATCAAGTTTTATATCTGTTGGTATGTTTGAATTTCTTATATATCTGGACATTTATCCACTGTTGGATGAGTAGTTTCCAAATATATTCTTCCATTCTGTAAACTGTCTTTTCACTCTGTTGAATTTCCTTTACTGTGCGGAAGCTTTTCATTTCGATATAATTACTTTTATTTTTTCTTTTGTTGCCTGTACTTTTGAGGTTTTATTTACACAATATTTTCCCAGACCAATATACCAAAGAAGTTTTTCCTATGTTTTCTTCCAGCAGTTTTATTATTTCAGATCTTACGTTTTTAGGTCTTTGACCCACTTTGAGTTGATTTTTGTGTAGAATGAGAGGTGGGGGCCTGCTTCTCTTACTCTGCTCGTGGATATCCAGTTTCCTAGACAGATATACTAAAGAGAGTGTCTTTTCTTCAATGAGTGTTTATGACACACCTGTGAAAAATTAGCTGTGGGTATGTAGATTAATTTCTAGATTCTCTATTTTGTTTCATTGATCTATTTGTCTGCTTTTAATGCCAGTATCAAGCTGTATTGGTTGCTGCAGAATTGTAGTATATTTTCAGGTCTGGCAGTATGGTACCTCCAGTTTTGTTCTATTTCCCAAAATTAATTGCCTGAGAAATAAGGGTATTTGAGTTATTTTATGGTTCCATATACATTTTAGAAATTGGTTTGATTGATGTGAAGAACGTCATTGGTATTTTGATAGTGATTGTGTTGAATGTGTAGTTTGCTTTGTAGAATATTGTAGCATTATGACAATATTAATGCTCTTAACCATGAGCATGAGATGTCTTTTCATTTGTTTGTATCCTCTTGTTTCTATCATCCTTCTTTTACTTGTACAAGTCTGCTGGGCTCGGAGGCTCACGCCTGTAATCCAAGCACTTTGGAGGCCAAGGCGGGAGGATCACCTGAGGTCAGGAGTTCAAGACCAGCCTGATCAATGTGGTGAAAGCCTGTCTTTAAAATAAATAAATTAATTAATTAATTAAAAAATTACTTGTACAAGTCTTTAACCTCTTGGTTAAATTTATTCCTAATCCTAGGTAATTTTTTGTAGCTATTGTGAATACAATTACCTTCTTAGTTTTCACCTAATTTGTTATTGTATAGAAATGCTACCAATTTTGCACATTAATTTTGTATCTTGAAACTCTCAAGAACATTTTATGAAGTTACATGTTAGGATCCCACACATGAATTCACCAATTAAACAAAGGTATTTTTTATTATCTGATTATAATGTAAATGGCCATTTTTCAAAATTAAATCTTTGTTTTGCGAATAATATATAATTGAAAATAAATAATTGGCTCCAGCAAATTTACAAATTTTAGTTAGTAATTCCAATAAATTTTCTGTGTATTATTTTCTACATATATTATCAGATTGCCTGTAAATATTGGTAGAATTTCCTCTTTATTTATGTATTTTCCTTTCTCTTGGGATTTGACAGGATTCCGCTAGAATTTTGAATAGAAATTTTTAACCAGAATGCTTTCTTCAGCACAGAGTAGAATTTTTCCATTTCATCATTAGGTATGATGTTTGCTGTAGATGTATGTGTGTGTTTAATTTATGTATACATATGTACATATATATATATGTATATATATGTATATACCTAAATATGTATATATAGTTATATATTTTTTCCTGAAGATTACCTTTATCTTTATTAGAAGAAATAAGATTTTTTATAATTTACTAAAATTTTATACTGCATTTTATCAAATAATTTTATTCAATTACCAAAATAATCATAATTTTATCATTTTTTTAAAAAATGTGGTATATTACACTAAATTTTATTTGATAAAACAAATTCCCCTTTCCAGAATGACTCAACTTGGTTGTGCCTCTATTCCCTGTAACTTATTTATAATTTTTTTTGCTAATTTTTAAAATAAACTTTGCATTTTGTTCATGAATAAGATTAACTGAAAGCTTTCATTCTCATAATATTTTTGCCAAGTGACAGATTGTTTTAGACTTCTTTTTGAAACAGGTGGAACATTTTCTTTATTATTCTATTATTTATAATATTTGTGTAAAAATATTTTTTTAAAGGTTAGGGAATTTTAAGGGTTAGGGAAAATTCACCATTGTAGCTACCTGGCCCGAGCTTTTTGTTTGTTTATTTGTAATCGTCCTCTCCCGTGTGCTGTGGGAATGTTTCTAACTATAGATAAAGTACTTTCAGTACTTGTAAAATTCTATTTTATTCTGTGTTTTAGCATATTGTATCTTAATAGGATCTATTTTGTTTAAAATTTGTAATTGGTCAGCCTATAAATGTTCCTAAAGTCTTTTTTTACTAGAGTAACCCTCCTTACCCATGAGATATATGGTCTAAAACCCCCAGGGGATGCCTGAAACCTCAGGTAAATGGTATACAAACCCTACATATAGTATTTTTTCCTATACTACAACTCTATGTTAAAATTTCATTTCTACATCAGACACAATAACTCTTATAACACAATAACACAATTAACAACTCTTAATAAAACAATTATAAACATATGTTAATAAAAGTTACGTGAATGTAGGCTCTTTCTCAAAATATTTTATTGTATGTAATATTTTTGGATGGCAATTGACCCTTAGTAACTGAAACCGGGAAAAACAAAGCCCTAGATAAAAGGGGCTACATATCTTCTATGTCTGCATTTTTTATAGTGGTAGCACATTTTCTGTTTCTAATGTTAATTACTTTAGGTTTTCTGCAGGGAATTCTAAAATATATTTTTTAAGATTTTACATACAATTATCTGTATCTTCACATTTTCTTGATCAGTGTCTCCATATATGTATTATTAATATGCATTATTTTATTGCTGTAAAGTTCAATATGTCATTGAAAGTCATTTTCTAATTCTTAATGTCATTTATTCATTTAGCAGTAAGGTTTTGTGAAAGAAATCTACTTTGATTAATTGTGGTCAAAGTGTGGTAAAATTATATACTCTATAATTTTAATCTTTTGAAATTTTTTAGATTTTGTCTATAGTCTGCTATATGAACAAATTTTAAAAATTTAAGAATAAACTAAAATAGAATAAATATTTGGTATCTGCTGGTATCTTCTATATAAATCAATTCCATCAATTGTGTCAGTATTGTTGTTTGAATCTTCTATACACTTACTTATTTTTTCTTCTGATTCTTCTATTAGCTGATAAATATGCCTTAAAATCCTACATTATGTTTAAAGATATTTCTATTTTCTCTTTTATTTGTGCCTAATTTCACATTTGGACCTATGATATCAGCTACAAAAATATTTGACATCAACTTTTCCTGCATAATGAAACATTTTATAATGATATACATAAGTTATAGTTTATAATTATAAAATTTCCACCTTTATTTCTCATAATTGTCTTATAGTCTAGTTTTTTTCTGATGTTATTATAGTACTGAAGCTATTACAGTAGCTTTATTGTGTTGTATTGTAATCATGCTTAATCAGATATAAAGCTGGAATAGTCAATTATCTCCAATCTTTTAATTTCTTCAGTTAATAACAGTATTGCCCTTGGGATTATATCCCACTTAAACCACAAAATAGGACTTTTCTTTTGCATTAATTCTTCTCATGAAAATACAGTCACTAGACTACAAGGGTAGGACAAAGTCACATAGCAAATATATCAGCTTTAGTGTTCTCTTGCCTTACATAATATGCAGTTCCTATTTTTCTCTGTCCTTTGACAATTTCCTTAACACTACACGTTAAAATATACATACTTCAAATTAATCTAAAATAATGTAACATACTTCTGAAAATGAAAGTCAGCATTTTTTGACAAAAATATGAAATATCAACAAAGGGAATAAACCAACTAAAGCTAAAAGGAAGGGAAATACATACTAATCAAAATAAATTTTAAGAGCACATGTATGTCAAAAGAAAGAAAGTAAAATCATTGAAAATTTGGATAATCAAAATGTGGTACAATGCAAAGACAGAAGTATACAGATTTGAATTAGTTCATCAGAAAAAAAGGAATTAATTAAGTGTATTCATAAAAGAAAAAAGAATAAAACCAAAGAAATACAACAAAATAAATAACAATGAAAATAGGACTTAATTGACTCTAAATTAAATACTGTAGTGTATAGTCATAAATCTCAGCATACTTTATACAGCACCATCAGTTTCAAAATTCTGCCTAAATTTTGAATAAAAGAATAAAAGAGAAAACATATGAATATGTATGTGATCTGAAAAATGAGGCAATTGCTATAGATAGATTTAAAAATGAAATGTATGGTAAATAAGTAATTTTTATCTAATAATTAATATTTAATCCATTTAAATAGATTTTAACTAACTCTTCCCAGAAAATAGAGGTGTAATTAATAGATTATGGAGTAAAGTGTAGGGTTACATGGAAGGAATACCTGGTTCTGTCCGTGCACCTGTTTCCTATTTACCTCTTTATCCTGGGGTGGTTCCCTCATGTCATGGAGTGTGGCAGCTCTATGAGAACACAAGCCATGGCTTGCATATTTGATGCAAGCAATATTCCCCACTCGTCTGCCTTTTCCTCCTCTTAGCAGCTCATTCCAAGCTAGAGATGCAGAAACCATGTTTCTCATAGGCAGACATGTGAGAATAAGTTAGGCAAGTGGCTACAACTTTAGTGGGCCAAATAGGAAGAGAGTCCACTGTCACAGGCAGAAAGCACTCTGGCCAGAGAGTAAGAGAAAATGGGAGACATTCTATAGCTGGCTGGTTTCACCTGGAGGGCTGGGGGTGCCAGGAGGTTCTTTATATGCTCACATACCCCAACTCATGTGGCCCAAATTTGAGAAGGGAGGCTGGCCAGTATGAACTTGTCTTTCTGCATGTAAATGGGAGGTCATTGGTAGTATCCGGTAAATTTTAAAAGGCTTTCTTGGTGTGGGTCAGAATGAAGGAATTCTACAGGTATTGAGGCAGTAGTCATGTGTCAATAGGTAGAGGTATTTTAATATTTTAACAACTGACAAGCATCACAATGAATATGGCCTCTGTAAATAAGAACGATTTTTAAATCATACAAATACATCATGCATACATTTATGTCAATTATTTTGAAATTTTTGATGCAGTGGATCACTATCAGGAAAGCACATATAAAATGTAAACATGGATCAAGAAGAGATAGGAAACTTGCATATCAATAGTCAGCAAAGAAATTGAAATGACCAGAATAACCCAGCAATGCATCCCCTCCAAAAATATTAGCATGTGTTCTGGTTGTATGTTCTTTTACTATTTAAAAATGTTCTTTTACTGTTCTTTTACTGTTTAAAACATGTTAAACATTCATTTTGTTCTAGAAACAAATTACTGGGATAATGTTCACTTCATTTAATGGACATTTGGTGCCAAACTGAATAATGACTACTGAAAAGTTTCATAATATAAATCAATGTTACTTAGGGAAATTGATAAAAACCAACCTTAAGGATAAATATTCACTATTATAAATAATTATTTACTCACAACATAAAGCAATATTAAATAAGAATTGTACTATGAACAGGAAAAGAGTATGACAACAGAAAATCTATCAATGCAATTAAACTCATTAATGCCACCACGTTGGTATTGTCTTTAATTCAAAAGCACAGTTAGCAGAGGCAGTCCATGCAGACCCTGTGATCTATGCCACTTATCCATATTGTTATTGTTCAGTATTTATTTTTGCTTTGATACAACACATTTTAATGCCCTAAAATTTTATTATTATTTCACAAGAATTCTTCTGCAAAGAGAGACTCATATAGTAAAGGTGGAGATCATGTTATGAGCTGGTATTTGTTTGAATGCTGATTTTAGAGATTAAGATACAAGCGGTGTTTCAGGATGGACACAGGACACTTTTCCTTTATATCTTTAGAGATGGAAGGTTCTTACCTTTAAAATTGCCTGACTCTGCTCTAAACCAGGGAAGAGCTAAGGCTAAAAAGCCCATCAGAGTCTGAGGAAAACCCGCATTGTTCACTGGCGTGATTACCAGTATGCATAGTGTATCTTATTCCAAAATTAACAATAATAGACATACTCAGCCTTTCTCATGGAAACTAGCAATAGGTAACTTGTATTATGTAGTAAGACCTGCAAAGTAAATGAGTAAGCACATATTTTGAGTGCATATATTGATCAATCTGGTCAATTAGACCTCTAGCAATAGAAGGTAATAACTTCTACTATAAATTGGTAGCAAATTAACACTGGCATATGCATTACGAAACACAATGAAGATGTCCCAAATACCCAATTTTCTTATTTCCGACTACATTTTGTTTTATCAAATTTCAATTAAAGCATCAAATAACTTGATGTATATTTGATATTATTCTGGGATATTATACAGCTTTATATACATAAATTACCTTTTTGATCATTGATACTCCCATCTGCTCAGTGAGTCCTATTTAAGTCTCCCCATTCTTGTAGTTTAAAAAAATCAGATACCATTTTTTATGCTCAAAATACATTTTTATTTTAATCATATTTACATTCCTTATCAGATTATTAAAAACTATCCACAACAACACAATAAGCCTTAATGCCTTTAGCTACTTTGAAAATTTTTTTCATGTGTTAGGCAAGTTTTGGCAAAGAAAATCTGCTATGCTTGCAGTAGCAGCAAAATGTGTCAAAAAGAGGCAATAAAATTTCTGCATGACTTCACATCTAATAGAAAGAAAACAATGACAATTACTTTAGGCATTAAATGAGAACCAGCATGCTGAAACCTGAAGAAAATATTTGCTGAGAACATTCAGTTCAATAATTTTCTGCAATTCATTGGTTTAGGCTGAATTCTCTTTCTTGGGCCAACATAACATTCTTGGATTAAACATTTATATTTAGTTCAGTGTGAAAATTGCATATTTGATAACCTGAATTTTGGTTTTACCTTCTTTAAGATTCTTATGAGTATAAATACTAATTTTTATTTGTCATTAAATATCTAAATCATGTACATTTCATAGATAAACTGGGTAAATTGATTACTGATTAATCTTCCGTATTCATTTCTTGATAATATAATTATATTATTTCCTTTAGCAATCACATATGTCCTAGAAGAGAAGCTGAAATTTTATAAAACAACTTTCAAATAATTCCTTTTCTAATGTAACTTCTCCTGTAAACATAATGCTCTGCTAGTTTATTGATCACAGTTATAATGTGCTTTTCATGCTCTTGTGACTTTGACTCCCCTTCACTGGAACATTAATTCACACCATTCAAACTTCATTTCTTTTCCCTTAATTCTATACTAATAAAATCTACCAAGATATTAGTTCTCCTTTAATATTCTTTCCTACCCAACATGATTACTGATACTGCATAGCAATAAAATGCATGGGCTTTGGGATTAGGCAAATGCATATTTGCATTTAAATGCTGCCATTTTTAAATTAGAGAAGTTGAGTGATTTAAATTTAGTGAAATTTCACAGCCTCAGATCATCTCATTTCTAACATGGTAATTACAGTATAACATTCTCTGTTTTAAGTATTATATGTGTAATGTGTCAAAGTCACTTAGCATAGTTCTGGCCATGAGTCTAACTGCCTTGCAGCTGATGTGGTAAGCCATTAGTATGTATATGTTTAGTCCCCTAAGTAATATTACATTCCTTAAATAACTCAATATAAAGAAACTAAAACTACCTATTTGTTATCTCTTTTTTATTACTTTCCCTTTCTACCAGTGGCATTTAAAAAATATATTTATCAATGAAACGCTTTGCTCCTAGCAATATAACAAGAAAAAAACAAAGTTTATCTAATGGCTTACTAAATGGCAAACACAATATAAAACACTACTAATTAAAACTTTACTTTCCAGTTATTATTTAATAAAGTAAATGCAAAAAGCTAAGCATTTTTAATTCCTATTTCCATGAAATTCAAAAAGTTGATATGAATGCTTCTTAGTTTTCTCATGAAGACAGTTATTTGGGAATTTTTACAAAATATTTGCATTGAGAATGGGCAAACTAATCCATGTTGATAATGACCTCACATAAACTGGAAAATATCTTTAAAATATTTTTTCAACAGTTTTAACATTAATGAGTATAAAAATAATAAATGTTAGTCAACTATTAATAATTAATTTGCATAAAATCCAAAACCCTGTTATTAGCTCTTATGCTCTGAAAATAAGACCATGTGCCATGGTTTAAAATATTCCCTAAGTTGTTTTTGCTGAAAAAAAAAAACCTGTCATCACTTATTTAAACATAAAATGCAATCAGGAAATGGTTTAAATTATAAATGGAAATTACCACTTTCATCACTTTTAGTTTCTGTTTAACTTTTTTAACAGTATGCTATGTCTTTTGTTTAATTTCTGAAAATAAGGACTTTAGCCATAGGTCACTTAAAATTATTCAAAGTAACTACATGTGTGAAGGTCCTTGTAATCTGAGTAGCTAAAACTTGTTTTGAATTGACTTCAGTATGTATATTACATCTGAATATCCTAAAGATTTTTTAGTCATGTATTTCTTTGCAGACAGAAGTATCTCTGACTATTGTTAACTTCTTTTTGTTCATTTAAGCTTTTGAGAAATTACAGGTTACTGTTAGGCACTTTTAATATGATTACACAGGACTAACTCAGCAGCTAATTCAATAGGCACTAATGAGAGGCTATTATCGAGAGTATTTTGTTATTTAATCTTTACTTTAAGACATTTTTATTCTAGTAGAAGCAAAATTATTGGATATAGGCAGAAATTACAGTCACATACTTATATGGAAAAAGTAAAATTTTGAAAGCTATGAGTTCTCCTCTAATATTATTTCCCACAAAATATGATTAGTGATATTGCATAGTCCTTGAGTACATGGGCTATCACATCAGCTAAATAGCTATGCTGATAGTCTTCAAGGAAAATGCAAATAGTGAACACAGAGTTATTTGTTAGTGAAGAATATCAGTTACTGAAACATAAATACCAAAGCATTGTTTTACATGCTCATTCTATTTGCTTACCCTTTATGTATCTATATGAGTCTACTCTCATGCACAGTATTAACACTTAAATTTATCTTTATACTTTCCATGTATTATATTAAATGATAAAAATTTGCTTAAATCTGGCTTCTAATTTATAATGCCAATGCCAAAAAACAGCCTCTAGTTTATAAAAACCAAAAAGGAGTTTACTCTCTAATAACATGTATAATATTAAGAAAGTCACTTCCTTAATTTTCCTTTAATTAATTTGTATAACCTATGTTTGGGTCAACTTTTGTTGTGTACAAGCAACAACATTTCAGTGACAAAACAGTAGTTATTAATTTTTAATGTACATTGCTGTGTTGGCTTGTGGTAAGTCCATCTAGGCTGCACTCAGCTAGATTTGGCTCCAAAAAGACAGGTGGATCCAAGTCTGCTCCAGAGGTCTAGCATTCTTCCTCCAGAAGCTATTTGAAGTAGAGTTATCTCACAAAAATGGAAGGAGAAATGAAAGAAACTTCCAAACATGCATTTCAAGTCTATGCTTGCACCACATCCATGACACTTCTTTGGTCAAAGCAAATTAATGAGTGAATGGAGCGTCAGTGAAGGAAGAGAGCTCCTCCCACAGAGATGAAGATGGAGGAAGGGAGTGGTACTTGCTGAACAATAATTGCATCTACTATGATTTGTAAAGGACTGATAATAATAATTACACAGTGTTGTTTAGAAGACAAGAATTGTAAAAATGCTTTAAAATTTAAGTCCTAAGACATATGAAAATATATTTCTTCATACTTAGCTTTAATAAAATACAAAGTAGGGGCTCAAGCAATTATTTGGTTCAGAACAAGAGATGAAGTGTTTAGTCAGTTTTCAGAAAATGCATTAGTTTAAACTAAACAAATGGAACCTGTGTATACATACATTTATATAACTTGGTGAAATAGTTTCTTAGTAAAACAATGAAAGCTTGTGTTTGTTTAAATTGTTTACAAGTCTATAACATTAGCCAATGACAATAATTAGTAACAAATCAAAAAAGTCCTGATAGAAATAAAGTAATTTAGATAGATAGGTAGATAAGTAGTTATTATTGCCAACAATCAATGTGATATTATAAAATGAGACTGAAGTACTTACTACTTTTGGTGGTGTTAATCTATATCATATCAACTATAATAATGATTTTTACCAAAAATTGGAGTAATGTTGTGTTTTGAATATTAAGAGATAGAAAGTGATATATATAAAAGTGTTCATTTTTCTAAAAATTGGCATTCATTTTTATAATGTCTGTCAATGGCTCTGCTGCTTTTATTTCATCATAAATTTTTATCAAATATAGATATTACACTGTGTTCCAGATTCCACAATATCAATATCTTGCAATTCACTAAATAGATGTTCCTTTAAAGAATAAAGCCCTCAAGTCTATAGCATCTGTTTTAATTTTAATCAACTTTTATATTAAAACATTGGCACATACAGACATTTTATATTCATATTTTGTAATCTCTTCTCTATGAGTCACCGAGTTTTAAATTTATTGCCTCTTAAATAACTACTAAATTTAATTTTAGGAAAAATACACATATCAACAAGTTTAAATAAATAGTTAATACTAATATGAGGCATTAAATAATATTTCTGATTTATTTCATCTGTTAATTATACAGTACTTAAAATGTGCTTAGGTTTGTTTAGAATTTTATTTTTACTCAGTCATATTATAAAGATGGCATTAAAATATATGGTGCCATAGTCCATAGTGGGATTGATTTTTAATCATCCAACCTGTTTTGTTTTATTCATATTCTAATCAGGGATGACCTAACAAATTACTTCTGTTTGAATTCTCTTGCAATCAAGAGTCAGAGTCATAAACTCAAACACATGACATGCGGTTTAAAATACTGACTTCCATTCCCCAAGAATGTAATATGTTAATAGACAAGAAGGGTCCTCAAAATTTTTGTTCACTGTGGTTTCAGTAGTGGTTATGGTAGTGATGGTAATGACTGTAATGGTAGTGGTGCTACTGGTCCACCTCCTTCTCCACCTCTTTGTTGTTTTTCTTTTCTTTCTCTTCCTATTTCATCTTTTCACTGTCTGATAATTCTAGCCATACAGTTCCCGTTATCCCATGATAAGTAGACAGTACTCAATTCCTACTTTGTAACAGGTATTGACATAATTTTCTTAAAACATATGCGTTGAAGTTGTATATTATATGCATAAAATATTTGATTATGATATTATTTTGCAGAAGTATTTATATGAATATTTTATAAGCAAAGAAACCAAACCCAATATTTTGCATATTACTCCAAACAAACAAAATTGCCAAAGAAAGAGAAACATTCCTCTATGCATTTACAAATTGTGGCGAATTTGATTGCCTGCAATTCCAGAAACCTCAGATAAATTTTAATATAATCATTTTTCTTCATCACTTCTCGCACAATCCAATATATTGCCAGTTCTTTAATTTCCAGATACTTCCCTGTGCTCCCCAATTTTGTTTTCTTTCCACTGTCATTCAGATCCCCGTGCTTTGCTCGGCTTTAAATGTCAAACTATCTAACTATGCACTGCAGATGTTTTTACTTAACTTTGTAAATAAATTTCTTCTAAAATCATTAAATTATACTATCATGAGGGAGAATGTTTTTCTTCTAGTGATTTCTTTCAAATGGTAATATTGAATATAACATTAATGTGACTGTTTAATCATGAAATTATAATGGTGCATTTAAGCTAAAGTCTCTTGAGAGCTCTAATTTCTGCCTTTCTTTTCTCCTACAGGCAGGTATAGCTGTTATCTGTTTATGTGTATATTCACATTTTTTATCTTTATGTGTGTATGTGCACATATTTAAGAGTAGAAATTCATACTAATGGTGTATGTGAGTGCTTTGTTTTGCACAATTGATAATATATTTTAAATTTAGTCTATATTTTAATTTTTGGCATATATTCAATATGTCAAATATATAGGTATACATATTGCATATGTATGTATGTATGTTATATATGTATGAATACTTTTCTGCATTGCATTTTGCAATATGGTTATACCCTAAGTTTACTTAATCACCTTCTAATAATGCACACTTACGTTTTCTTAGTTTTTCACTATTAAAAAAAAAGGTTTCCTGGGCATTAGTGTACATACTCTATTATGAACATTAAGAAGAATCATTAGAAAAATAAATAAAAGAAGTGCTAAGATATTTTAAAAATGCATATTTCTATGATTAGTTGTTTTCAAAGTACATTCTATAGAGTTATCTTAATTTCAACTCTCCACAACATTAGGCATTATTAAAAGCTGCTGGTTAGAATACGTTAATAATGTTCTAATCTGCATTTCTTTTTATAAATGAGAAGATAGATCTTTTTACTGGCAATTTTATTCCTATTTCTTCAGCTCCATTTATAATTGTTTCACAATTATGTAATTGAGTTGCTTTTTATTTTCTTTATTTGCATTGTTGGATATGTATTTATATCCAGAGGATATCAATTCTCTGTATGTTAAACATGTGGCAAATGTTTCCTCTCAGTCTGTTGCCTGTCTTTTAACAATGTTAATGGTGAATTAGAAAATTAAATTTGATGTAACCAAGTTTAGCAAAGTTTATTTCTTTTGCTTTTTATGTCTTCTTTAACTTTTATTTCTCTTGCCTCGTCACAAATATTGCATGCTAATTTTATTTGAATTATGTTTAATTTTATAACATATATACTTCAGAGATAGACTGCCTTTACTAACATCATATGTTATTCATGTAGTTTTGTGAGACTGAGAAAGAAACAAAACCTCTCTGTGCTTCTGTTCTCTAATACACAAATTGTAAATACCATTCTGTACAGAGGACCTGGCAAAGATTTCAAGAAAAATTTAAAAGCAATTGCAACAAAAAAAAATTGTAAAGTGAGACCTAATTAAACTAAAGAGCTTCTGCATAGCAAAATAAATTATTTACAGAGTAAACAGACAGCCTACAGAATGGGAGAAAACACTTGCAAACTATGCATTAAATGAAGGTCTGATATCCAGTATCTATAAGCAACTTAAACAAATCTACATGCAAAAAACAAAAACAACACTATTTTTTCTTTTTTTTTTCTTTTTTTTTTTGAGACGGAGTTTCGCTCATTAGCCAGGCTGGAGTGCAATGGCCCAATCTCGGCTCACCACAACCTCTGCCCCCTGGGTTCAGGCAATTCTGCCTCAGCCTCCTGAGTAGATGGGATTACAGGCACGTGCCACCGTGCCCAGCTAATTTTTTGTATTTTTAGTAGAGACGGGGTTTCATCATGTTGACCAGGATGGTCTCGATCTCTTGACCTCGTGATCCACCCGCCTTGGCCTCCCAAAGTGCTGGGATTACAGGCGTGAGCCACTGCGCCCGGCTAACAACCCTATTTTTTAAAATGGGCAAAGAGGCTCATGCCTATAATTCCTGCACTTTGAAAGGCTGAGATAGGTGGATCACCTTAGGTCAGGAGTTTGAGACCAGCCTGGCCAACATGGGGAAACACTGTCTCTACTTAAAAAAAAAAAGTACAAAAATTAGTCAGGTGTAGTGGTGCACCTCTAGTTCCAGCTACTGGGGAGGTTGAGCAGGAGAATCACTCAAACCCAGGAGTAGGAGGCTGCAGTGAGCAGAGATCGTGCCACTATACTCCAGCCTGGGCAACAGAGTAAGACCTTATCTCAAAAAAAAAAATGGGCAAAGAACATAAACAGACATTTCTCAAAAGAAGACATACCCATGGCCAAGAAGCATATGAAAAAATGTTCAAAATCTCTAATCATTAGAAAAATGCAAGTTAAAACTACAAAAAGATATTATCTCACACCGGTCAGAATGCCTGCAGTTAGAAAGTTAAATAAGAGATGTTGGAGAGGATGCAGAGAAAGGAATCCCTTTTATACTGCTTTTGGGAATGTAAATTAGTACAATTTCTATGGGGAACAGGAAAGAGAGTTCTCAAAGAACTAAAAATAGAACTACCATATGATCCAGCAATGCCATTAATAGGTACATACCCAAAGAAAAATAAATCATTATGTTAAAAAATAAATCATGATGCACTTGTGTGTTTATCACAGCACTATTCACAATAGCAAAGACATGGAATCAACCTAGATGCCCATCAGTGGTGGACTGAATAAACAAAGTGTTGTACAAATACACAACGGGAGGCTATGTAACCATAAACAAGAATAAAATTATAGTCTTTGCAGCAACCTGGTTGGAGGTGGAAGCCATCATCCTAAGCAAATTAATACCAAAGCAGAAAACCAAATACTGCAATTTCTCACAAGTGGGAACTAAGCATTGTATACACATGTACACAAACAAGAGCAAAGTAGACACTCTCAAACGTTACATTTTTGGTATTAAATATCTCAATTTCATACTCAGATTATTTTATTTCTTCCATAGAATTCCCCAAGAATCCTTGCCCCATCAATTACCAGATTCTGTGTTTGTTTGGCAGATGTATTTCTAGGCAACGGTAATCCTAGGCACACTCTGCTGAAAATATTTATCCCATTGATTAGGATCTTCCTTTAGGAAATCTCAAAGGAATTGTATTAACTATTTGTATAAAGATTTATTAAGCTACCTTCTTTTTATTCAAGGCAAGGTCTCACAGTAAAGAGGGAGAGGCTACTTGGCTATTTAACTGTTTCTTTCTCATAATACTTCTACAGCAAAAGTTGAGACATTGGAAATGTGTATCATTTAGAGTTCTCCAGAGAAGCATAAACACTCCAATCTGTTGAAAAGCCTCAGAAAATGTTATCTCAAAAATGTATAATTATTTCTGTCTGAGTTCCCTGGATGCTGGACTGCCCTAAGAATTTTCAGCTTGTTAGTCCTACAATTGCATGGGCTCATTCTTTAAAATAAATTTCTTCTATAGAAACTTCTTCTTCTTCTTTTTTTTTTTTTTTGCTTGTAAGACCTTACCTAACTGGATTAAACTCATCCATATCTTAAAGTCAACTGCTTATAAAAGTTAACCACTTTGAAATACCTGGACAACCAAACAGAGATTGGTGTAGTGATTAAATAAATGTAGGTACGATAGCCTAGTTTAGCTGACATAATATCATAACAAGGTGTGGCCCCTCTGTTAATGCAAATGACTCCTGCGTTTGGGAATTACTCAAACCTTTATTCTAAATATATTAGTTCTACTTGATAATGTTCTATTGACAATCTCTATTTCATGATTGGTAAGATACTATCTTGTTCATTAAATTCAAATTCATCCAATTGCCACTTGTCAACTTACAGCCAAGTTTTAATTTTCACTAGTTTCCAATAGTTGTTTCTCAAGAAATATTGTCTGTTATAGTGTAGGTCTGTTCTATGTTGCACACTGTATTTTCCAAAGATGGTCACAGTAATATCGCCCAGCTTACATTGTTTCTACAATATGACCATGACATTTCTCACACAGGATAATTTGGATGAAAAGTCTATTTTTTAATTGCATTTTAGGTTTTGGGGTACATGTGCAGAACTTGCAAGATAGTTGCATAGGTACACCTGTGGCAGTGTGTTTTGCTGCCTTCCTCCCCTTCACCCACATTTGTCATTTCTCCCCAGGCTATCCCTCCCCAGCTCCCCCCACCAGCTGTCCCTCCCCTATTCCCCCCAATAGACCCAATGTGTAGTACTCCCTTCCCTGTGTCCATGTTTTCTCATTTTTCATCACCCGCCTATGAGAGAGAATATGCGGTATTTCATTTTCTGTTCTTGTGTCAGTTTGCTGAGAATGATGTTCTCCAGATTCATCCATGTCCCTACAAAGGACATGAACTCATCATTTTTGATTGCTGCA
>CM052648.1:167721862-167771954 GCA_028533165.1 Leontopithecus rosalia | reverse complement strand
CCATTCAGTATGATGTTGGCTGTTGGTTTATCATAAATAGCTTTTATTACTTTGAGATATGTTTCATCAGTACCAAGTTTATTGAGGGGTTTTACCATAAAGAGCTGTTGAATTTTGTCAAATGCCTTCTCTGCGTCAATTGAGATAATCATGTGGTTTTTGTCTTTGGTTCTGTTTATGTGGTGAATTACATTTATAGACTTGCGTATGTTGAACCAGATTTGCATACCCGGGATGAATCCTACTTGATCATGATGGGTAAGTTTTTTGATGTGCTGTTGCAATTGGCTTGCCAGTATTTTATTGAAGATTTTTGCGTCTATGTTCATCATGTATATTGGCCTGAAGTTTTCTTTTCTTGTTGAGTCTCTGCCAGGTTTTGGTATCCGGATGATGTTGGTCTCATAAAATGATTTGGGAAGGATTCCCTCTTTTTGGATTATTTGGAATAGTTTCAGAAGGAATGGCACCAGCTCCTCTTTGTGTGTCTGGTAGAGATCGGCTGCGAACCCATCTGGACCTGGGCTTTTTGTGTGTGATAGGCTCTTAATTGCTGCCTCAACTTCAGACCTTGTTATTGGTCTATTCATAGTTTCAGCTTCCTCCTGGTTTAGGCTTGGGAGGACACAGGTGTCCAGGAATTTATCCATTTCTTTCAGGTTTACTAGTTTGTGTGCATAGAGTTGTTTGTAATATTCTCTGATGATGGTTTGAATTTCTGTGGAATCTGTGGTGATTTCCCCTTTATCATTTTTTATTGCACCTATTTGGTTGTTCTCTCTTAAGAAAATTCTATTCTAAGAGTATCAAAATACTGTTCTTGAAATCAATGACAGATCTTGATCTGCAGATATTTGGGCATTTTAATAACAGCATATTATTGCTGGTTCTCTCTTTATGCATATTTTAGATTAATATTTTGCCATTGAAATACTTAATCTAAAAATAGCAGCATATTTCTCTGATTTAAAAACTTTATTCTAAATGTGACAACCTGTGAGCTTTACTGTATTGGCTACTTTCTGGTAGCCCAACAACAGTGTTTGATTTCATAGCTTTATGTGACTATAAAGAGCTCTGAGCTCTTGGACCCTGACACAGGCACCTTTTGAAATGGCAAATGCCTCAGGAAAACTATTTTCAAAATTTTTTCTTTTTTCAAAAATTTTTAACTTCTTTGCAGAAAATTTCATCAAACTTTTATTTGTTTCCCATTTTGTTTTATTCTTCTATTGCTTTACATCAAACTGCTAAATCATAGGCAGAAACAAAATTATTTTCCATCTTTAATGTTAGATATTATCTCAAACTTATTCATCTTTGATTATCCATCTATATATGCAATGCAATAAAATGCATCACTATAAAAATTAATGATGTTTTTGCATGCTGTCAGAGGCATTGTCACACAACATTTTAATTATCCTCAAATCCCTTTTGGCTAATATCTTTTTAAATGGAGAAATAAGGTTTTCAAGAAGTGAATCCTAAATTTTTTTCTAGTATGTAAAACCTGGCTGCCAATTGGTGTCTCATTCTTCACTTTATATCCTGTTTAATGTTTAACCAAATAAATTCATTCCCTAGGTGTACATAAATCTGCACAAAACAAGCCACTAAAACAATGTTAGATTTATTTTCACTTAGATAAGTGGTTTAGAGGATAATGGTTAGAAATATAACCAATCATTTTTTAAAAATTTCTTAAACAATTTATTTAAAAAATAAAAATTTTCACTATTTGCATTGAATTTGAAATATGAGAAAAAGAAGTATGGTCAATAGGAAAACATAGATGAACTTGTTTCATTTGCATTTTCATTTAATTTTTCAATCAAATGAAGAAAGGGAAAAATGAAAAAAAGAAAATAATTTTCATATAAAAATCCCTATGAGAGTATTAATTAAAATTAAATTGAATTTGTAAATTTTTTGCAGAGAAAATTAATATCATTTTGGTATTGTATTTAATGATAGCAATTTTGCTATATTTATCCATGAACACAGGGTATTTTTATTTTAACTTCAATGTTCAAAACCTTTAATAACTTTTATTAATGTATTTTATTATATTTTCAGCTTTTAAAATTTATTTTCTATTACATATTTTTAAGGTGTACAACATAATGTATTAATATTGAAACTTGTGGAGAAAAAATAATCTGTCTAATTTCACTGCAACTCCAACTTCCAAGCTATATAAATAAGAACTTGGTACTTGTTAGTTGAGAAACCTGGAGGGTTGGGAGATTATCTCTGTTTGTTGGGTAATGTGCCTCACTTTCTAGACTCTTCACTTCTTGCCAGCTATGATCATTTCTTTCTCTGGTATCAGATAACTTTGTATATCTACTTCTTAGCTTCTAAAATTCTTGTGACACCTCTTTAGCAATTTCCCACTTACTTCTTATCCTGGGTTCTTGATCTTTTACTTCTATTGATTATAACAGTAAGTTTCTACAACAGAAGAGCTTTGTACCTATATCTAATCTGCCGTAACAGGCTGTTATTTGGCTTTGGACTTTCACTCAACTTTTAAAAACCAAGAAATGCAATAAAAACAATTTGTTCCCAGTTTTACAGACAATACTTTTGCCATGGAGCATTTGACAACTGGCCCCTTATGAAAAAATGTGAGTCAAAAGTATTATAGATAAGAAGAAAAGTTGAATAAAAAACAAAACAGTGATGCAGAAACCATGATTATATTGCTGGTGAGCATAGAATTTACCAAAACAAAAAATAGTTTTGTAAAATGGGATTCTATTACTACAGAATTTCAATACACTTTCTAATCCACATCAAAGAAGAAAACTATATAAAAACATTCAACCTTGGAATTAAGTATTTCTCTCTAAAAGTATAGTATAGACTCATTCTTAATATTTAATATAGAAACATGAATACGATATATTAAAATTATAAAATAATGCTTTTAAGAATTTTATTATCTTAGTGGAATATGTTTTAAGAACCAGATAGACCATCTGGTGAAGCAATATTTACGTAATTTTGGGAATGTCTTTTGCTTATTTATCTACTCTGATAATCATGAAAATTAATATGTAAACTTTTAAATACATATAATTTGTTCTCACTAATTACACCTTTCCTGCCCTCTGCCAATTTCTCTTCTTTCTCTTTTTTTATGTGTATGAGTGTCTTGAAGGCTACTTGTCAAATGATTTTACTGTTGACTTCTAGGGGGCTGGCTTGAATTAATTTGCTACTTCTTTTTTTAAATTAGTTTATTTATTGCCTGATGTTTTTATAATCCTGAACTTTTTGTTAAGAAATAAATTGATTGAATTAAAATAAAAATAAATATCTTATTCCAGTTGGACTGAATTTGGGCATAAAAGATAATATAAATAAACATTTAATTTTGTAAATTTATAATACTTTTACTATAAATTTATTTTAATACATTTATAAATGTGTTAAATGCACAATTTGATACATTTATACATGTGTTAAATGTACAATTTAATACATTTCTAATGAATAATTTATAGGGATATAAACAATTATATGGCATATTAATCATTAAACGTAGACCATTTCTCAAGAGGTCATGGATATCAACAAATTTGATGATAATAAAGAAACAGATATATCTTTAACTTCAAGCTAACTCCTGAATTCCAATTAGGGCTGGAATTAAAATAAATCCTAGAAAGTAGCTGCAAACCCTGAATCAATCCCCAGTTACTTGGACACCACTCTTTTCATAGTTTTAGACTCTATTATTTGAAAACATGACTTTCATCTTATATATGACTAAATCCTAACAGTCATTTACCCACTTCACTCTGATCAACAGCCAAGATGCCAAGGACAGTATGGTACAACAACAAGGTATTTTCTCACAACACCACAGAGGCATTTGTGTATGGTGTATGACCAAAGGCTTAGGTTTTTATGGAATTAATCTTTTCTTTTTTTCTTTTTGAGATGGAATCTCACTCTGTTGCCCAGGCTGAAGAGCAGTGGCACAATCTTGGCTCACTGCAACCTCTGCCTCCTGGGTTCAAGTAATTCTCTGCCTCTACCTCTTGAACAGCTGGGATTACCAATACCTGCCACCATGCCCAGCTAATTTTTGTCTTTTTAGTAGAGACAGAGTTTCACCATCTTGTCCAAACTGGTCTTGAACTCCTGACAACCTGGTTCACCTGCCCCAGCCTCCCAAAGTGCTGGGATTACAGGTGTGAGCCACTGCACCTGGCCGGAATGAATGTTTTTTAATCAAAAAGAAATTCTGCCAAATTGAATAATTTATATTATAACCTTGTACCTTGTCGTTAAAAATTTTTGCCTTTACCACTGTGATAAAAATGTCAGGTTCTGAAGTTTTTCATCAAATAAGAACATTACTTAATACAACTAATTATAAGATGTTAATTACTAATCAAGGACATGCAAGTATTTGTAGAACTTACTTGCTGGCTATATGTGGTTGTATTCAAATTTATGAAAGCTTAAGCATAAATTAGCTTTCATAACATAGCTGATCTTATAAAACACATTTCAGTGTTCTCCTTTTAGAGAAGATGTATTCGCACATGAAAACAAAAAACTATATGAGTCTTTACTAGTTACTGCAGAATCCAATCAATTATCAGACACTTTTGCTACCCTGAAGTCTCCTATTTTACACCCATTATGGTCTAAAATTAGGTAAATATTATGTAAATATTATGGTCTTGCATTATGTAAATATCGTGGCTACCTAAAGGAAAGAGTATGATATATTACATACACTGAATCATTCTAATGGGGATGTTGAACAGTGAAACTTCCCAGTTGTTTCCAATGTGTGAAACTTTCTAATTGTTCATTTTTAAAGTCTCTGATATGCACACCTAATTGATTCTAGCTCTTATTCCAAGTTTGGAAAAAAACAGAGGTGACGTTTTTTAAAATGTTGTTTTACTTTATTTTTAAACAGGTACGTTATTTAAGATATCACAGAGGAGAAATCTGAGAGAAAAGATGTAATGATGGAGCCCCAAAAACCTGGGGAAGAACAAAGTTCTTGGAAAGGAGGCTTTGTTTTCAGGCGTCTCTAAAAACATTTTGAGAGCTTTTACCAATAAGTGGAAAGGGGTTTAAAATATGGAAATTGTGAGTCTCAGCAGGAGCACCTACCACATTATCTGTAAAGTAAGAGCATCAGGGATAAAAAAGGTATCAGAACAGTGCCCAGTAGACTCCAAAGATGCCTGACAGTGAGGGCTTAAGGCTTTGAAGACATTTCATGCAAGTAAAATGAGAGAGAAAGAGAGAGTAAAAATATGCAAAAAAGCCCACTTTAATAAAAAGTGAAAGATAAATTGAAATGTTTAAAAAAATAAAAAATGCATTTTTTCTGTGGAAAGAAATCCAATGTGACTGCTATATTTGTCGAAAAAATATGAGATAGATGTCACAGGTTCCCTTATTAATTCTTCTTGTCCTGTTTTTTTTTTTTCTACCTTCTTTGCTTCTCCTCTTTCCTGAATTTCTGGCATGTGGTCAATATTCTTTGGAAGTAATTGCTACTGCTTCTGAATTTTATTTACAGAAAGTGACAACACATATCTGTGCCTATGACATTTAACCCAGTAACTATGAAAGTAAAAGAGCATATTTACCAATGCCATCATCAACCTAAGAATCAAGAGAAGATTGGCTTAGGCTATATGGAAAATATCTGAAAATATTAATGTATTACAATCCTACAAATATTGAGGCCCTAGAGGAAACTATATTTTATTTATATGTTAATTTAATCACCTTTAACTTATAGTATAAACACATATGTATTTTACAAATTCATTATCTTGCTAATTAATGCTTTAAGCTTTCATTTTGCTATAACTTTTCTGATTCACCAAATGCTTTTACATTTCATTAGAATCATGCATTTCCAGATAGGGACAATGAGTAATTTGCCTATAATGATTTCTAACAGTGACTAAGTGCTATACTTTTAATGTATTTTGGTAAAATGAAGCATTGGGAATTAGCAAACCTTAATCTTCTTTCTGTGGTCTTAAGTATTCAACATATTAATAGATAAATATACTTGTAATTCAAATATCTCCTCCTTAAAATATAGAATGAAAATGAATCATTACCATTGTCTTATCCAATGGGCTTCAGAAGCACATGCTAAGTAACTTTATTTATCTATGGCCAGTTAAAAATTTCTCTAACCCAGAATCATTGAACAATGGAATTTAGGGCTTTGTAATAAAAAGAAAAAAAGTTTTATTATGTATGTGTGCAAAGAAAACTAACAGCTACTGGCAATAAGTGCCTTGCATTCCATTTATTGACAAATGACCTTATAGTGGAAGATTCTCGTACGTCTGCAATTCTCCTGCACAGTATAGATGTGACTTTAATAAAAGAGTGCTGATTAAGAGCCTGTTTTGGACTATATCTTAGTGGTACAGAACCCATCTATCTTCATTAGGACGGCATCTAAGGAATTTATTTGTTTCTAGCTCCATGGTAAAGTGATTAATATAAAACCAACTGTAGCAGTTCATACCTATTTCTAGGACTCAAACTATGTTACTTTCTGTTACAGTTTATCTATTTCATGTTGAAATGCTCAAGAAGAGAAAAGAGGACTATGACTGGAGCAGCCCTTATCCTCATAAGATAACAAAAATAGACCTACCATGTGATTCAGGAATCTCACTCTTGAGTATTTATGCAAAGGAAAATAAATCAGAACGTCAAAGGGATACCTGTATCCCGAGAATAGTGTATATTGAAGCACTATTCATGATAGCTAGGATATAGAATCATCGTAAATTATCATCCATAGAAAAATGGATTAAAATAATGTATTATATATGTGTAATACAAAATAATAAAATGTTTTTATTAATGACAACATGGATGAGCCCAGAGGATATTATGATATATGAAATAAGTCAGGCACAGAACACTAAGAACTACATGCTGTCACTTCTGTGTTTTAGATAAGCAAAAATGTTTCAGCTCATGAAAGTAGAGAATAGAATTGTGGGTATTAGGGGCTGGGAAGGGGAAGGAGAAGGGAATATAGGGAGAAATCGAGTAATGGACGCAAAATTACAACCAAATAGGAGGAATAAATTCTGATGTTCTGCATCATTGTAGACTAAATATGTTTAACTATTTATTGCATATTTTCAGGTAGGTAGAAGAAACAATTTTCAGTGTTCACAACACAAAGAAATGATAAATGAAGTCATGAGTATGCTAATTATCCTTAGTTTATGATGACACAGTGTATGTGCATGTAGTAATATCACTCTGTATTCCATAAATATGTACGATTATTATATGTCAGCTAAAAATAAAGAAAAAAGTAAAACAAGACAAGGGTATTGGAAAATCTTTACTTACAGAGTAATAAAGATGTGACTTAGAGTACACATCATGCAAGCCAGGATTACACCTGTAATCCTAGCACTTTGGGAGGCTGAGGTGGGAGGACTGCTTGAGCCTTAGGAGTTCAAAACCAGCCTGGGCAACATAAAGATAATCCATCTTTACAAAATTTTTTCACAAATTTACTGGATATGGTGATGTAGCCTGTGGTCCTAGCTACTCCAGAGGCTGTGGTGAGAGAATTGCTTGAGCATAGAAGATCAAGGCTACAATGAGCCATGATTGCCCCACTGCACTCCAGCCTGGATGACAGAGTGGCACCTTCTCAAAACAATAATAATAATAATAAATTTAAAGATTTTGACTTGTACAAACATCAGCAATGTGAAGATATGCATTTAGAGGTTAGAAGTCATAAACTATGTAACTCAAATGAAAGTCGTATTAGAAAATTATCTTTAAAATTTGAATATCTGAGTAATTAATTGGTTAAAAATAATATAAAAACTTAATGAATATGAAACTATGACAATGAGACTGGGTCAGGAAGTGTGTCACCTCATTAAACATTCCAAAATGTAAAAGCAATAATAATGCCCCTAACTTTATTTATACCCTTGACATTTTGTTCATCATTGATTTGGGCTTTAATTTTGCTTTGTAACCATTTGCATCAAAATAATATTTATTTGGGTTGCTATGGCTTTTTGTGCCCTTTTAAATTTTGCACCTAAGTCAAGGCCTTTGGTCACCTCATTGTAGGAGGGTTGGGTGACAGGTCACTGGAAAAGAAGAAGCAATATGACAAAGCGTCGACAAAGAAGAAAAGCAGTAGGACCTTACTAGATATATTCTAGATGATATTTTTCAGCATCTTAGGTGGAAGCTGACCCTTTGTAATACCATCTGCTTATTCCAAACTTCTTGGGAAAAACATCTCCATCTCCCTATTCCTGTTATGTTTTCCTGGGACTCATAGATCAGGTGGATTTTCATTCAGAGTAAAGATTGTATTGTTTTTAAGTTGTGAAACATGGGCTCAAGATTGTGCTCTTTGCAGTTTTTCAGTGGTGTTGTGGTCTCAGGACAGTGTAAGATCCATCCTACCTGAGTTCAAGATTGGCCTTTGCACTACTGTCGTTGCAGAAAACTAGGTGTCCTATCTAAAGATTACGTAGGGCTGCAATGGGAGGTCCGGGAGAAATACAGATTGAACTCAATGGTGTTAAGTGTGTGTGCATTTAATAAGGTTTTGGAAATATTTAAGGATATAGTAGATAAGGTGAGATTAGAGACTTTTAAAGTCCAGGACGTATGCGGGACCCCTATTGGCCTGCTAGCAATTTTATAAAAAGATAGTTGATTATGTCTAGAAAGAGAGGATCAAAGTAGAATCAGGTAAAGCCAAAGGTGAGACTTTAGCCAAAACTGGTTGACTTCCTCATCGAGTTTGGTAAGTTTGCATTTGAGAATGGTACTGTCCTGTTTCATTATTCAGGTAATTGAGGGTGATAAGGAGAGTGCAGCTTTTACAAGAGTGCAAATCCCATTGTATGTTCTGAATAACCTTATCAATGAAGTAAGTTCCTTTATTGCTACAGAGAAATGATGAGATCCTTCAAATAGGAAAAAATATTTAAACAGAAGCTTAAGTTAAGCTAAAGTGATAGGAGCGTATTTATGAAGATGAGCTTCCAACCATCTGAAAACATGCACATTAAGGTTAGAACTATTAAAAAAAAATCCACAAAAGTTAAAAAGGCAAGAAAGACTTTATTGAAAACTTTTACTGTATTAAACAGATATTAAACTCAAATCCATTGAAAAAAATCATGAGAGTTTTAAGCATTGTGTGAGCTACTGAAAAAGTATTGGAAATACTGAGGGAGGGAAGTTAGTTAATGTGATTAGGCCATACGTGTTGGCTAATTGATGCTTACCAAAGTCAGCCTGCTACCCTTTACCAAAAACTAGGAGAAAGGAGTGCCATCTTTCTTATCACATTTTCAAGGTGTGGATCTCAGTTCCTTGTGAAACGCATTTCTGAACTGTAAAAATGCCAAGGGACTATGGAAATATATACGTGTATCTCCATCTTGCCTAGGTTGGTCTTGAACTCGTAACCTCGTGATCCACCCTCCTCGGCCTCCCAAACTGCTGGGATTACAGGCATGAGCCACCACTCAAAGGAGGCAGAGAAAAAATTTACACTTGCAAGTTTTCGAAAATAAATGCTCTTAAAAGAAAGGGATGTCAGTGACCAATAGGAGAAAGCCTGTTTACAGTTTAGAAAGTACGGAGAATATTAAGACCATCTGGGTCAGAACATGTTTATACTGCCTCATACTTGGAAAATGAGTGAAATGTATTTGCACATGGACCAGAAGGTCTGGTAATTTTCTGTGCCCTACCTTTATATTTTGACCAGGATTTGTTTCGGAAGATGAGACAAGTTGAGGTGACCCACTTAACATGAGGGCTGAAATGTGGAGTAGACCTTTGAAATTTTGCTAACTTATAATCTTCAGGAAGCCATAGATTATATTTTGGCAAGAAATCAAGAATCTAGCAGCTGTTTGAATATCTTAAAATGCCATCTTACCTATGTAACAAACCTGCACATTCTGCACTTGTATCCCAGAACTTAAAGTACATATTTTTAAAAAGTCATCTGAATTGATAAGATATGTCTTTTTCCATTAACTTTTAGAGTCAAATGACAGTATTTGTATTTGTATGCCTTAAACTTCTTTTTTTGGCGGGGGGGGGGATGGAGTTTCGCTCTTGTTATCCAGGCTGGAGTGCAATGGCGTGGCCTTAAACTTCTTAGATGTGCCTGGGTATATCTGATTATATGAGTATTTTGTTCAAATATGACATTCCAGGCAAAGCTCTGCTTGTATAATAAATGATTTTAATTATAAACTACTAAAAAGGAGGACAGGTTCTTACTGAACTTATGCAAACAACCATGTTGCCATGGAAATAAGCATACTCAACAAGAGGTTCTGAATTGCAGGAATGGGTAAGGGAGAAAAGATAAATGTTTTATTTCTATTTATAAAAGCACAGTCTAATAGGATTATAAATTATGAATATTTTAAGAGAAAAGAGAAATATGTCTCTTACCTCCAGAAAACAAAACAATTATCACATTAATAATATTCTGAAAAAAGCTAAATTTGTTTCCTCATCAGCTCATTCATTTCTTTGTAATTAATATTTCTTCAATTCAAACTTGGTTTATCAATTTTATATAACATCTGTTCCTCAATTAAAGTCCTGGAAACCTGGACACAGTACACTAGTATAGCTTCAAAATTCTTTAAGTGGTAACACTAGATGCTTTACGCAAAACTACTTGGCATACTCCTTTTACACAAGGCTCTATGATAGTTCTTTCTTGAAAATAAAAGTCTGGCCTCTAGCTGATTTACAAGCACATTCAGGTAAGCATCAGTTTATATATATATATATATCTGGAGGAAGATAGCAAAAGACTTAACACACCTGTGATTAAATTATGGCTGATGATTTTAAAAAAATGAAGATCTGATGAAAGCTCAGTACAAGAATAATGCAGCTGAGAAGAAAATTTGGTTATTTCTGTGGTATTAAAAGGTCAATATAAAAAAGCTTTAGACAAGAAAAATATATATTATATATATAATTATATATATATAATTACATGCATATAATTTTATATATATAATTACATGCATATAATTATATATATATAATTATATGCATATAATTTTATACATATATTTGACCATGTATATAACAGTGGATACTGTATCTAATTTATTAAAATTAATAAATGTAAGCATTACAGAGAAAAAAATTCTAAGATATAAAATATAATCATGAGTCATAACATACTATGGATATGCCTTAGAATATACCAAGAATCTAGTAACATTTTCAAGTAAGGAGATGTTGTAAATCTAGTTTTTGGAAGTAGGTCTCAAAATATGCATACTAAGATGACAGCATAGGGTAAACCAGCCTTTATTTCTATCTTAGTCCATCTAATATTGCTACAACAGAATACCTTAGGCTATAAAATGTATAAAGAAAAGAGATATATTTTTCTAACAATTCTGGTGGCTGAAAACTGTAAGAGCGTGACACCAGCATCTGCTAGACTTCTGGTAGGAACCCCATGCTCTGTCACACATGGCTGAGAAGTAGAAAGGTGAGTGGCATGTGCCAAGAGGCAGACATGAGGAGGAATCTCACTTTGTAGCAATTCACTCTCCCAGTAACTAATCCAGTCTCATGACTGGCATTAATCTATTCATGAGTGATCTACCCCCAAAACTCAAACATACTACATTAGGTGCCACTTCCCAACACCAATGGCAGTCACATTTCAACATGATTTTTGGAGGAAACAAACAATAACAATTCTCCTCAAAAACACTCAAACAAAAAAATATAGGCAGCCATCCCCTCACCAAAATAGCCCATATTAAGGGATCAAGAACTCCGTAAAGCATTTGGAATAACAGCAGAGCAGGAAAATAAAGAATATCCAAATAGAAAGAACCACCAGAGAGATCAGCATACATGAGACACAGAGAAGCCTAGGAGCCAAAAAAAAAAAAAAACAGTGGAGGCAATAGGTATCAAATGCATGATGAGAACCACTGTGGTGTCCACTTTCCTGAACTGCAAAGGACATGAGCATCTCTTGCCATTGAAGTAACAAACAGCCATTCCTGGCATAAATCTACAAGGAGGACAATGCAGCTTCACATCAATCCATCCCAGAGAATTGGTCACATTTACTTTGGGAAAGGAGCTACCACCTTTCCCAACCCCACGAATTTCCCAACCCTATGACTGCCCAAACCCTGGAGCTGCTGCTGCTCTGTGAACCACAGTCCAGATACATGTTCGGCAGCAGCATTGGGCCTGCCTACATTTCATAGTCATTATCATAGGAAGCTAGGTTATACTTTACACCCAGAACCAAGCCCTCACGATGTGTGCCAAAGTTCTGAGCGCTAGTTCAGCTACCAAAGGGAGCTAGACGAAGTCACTTGAACCCCTAGCTCCTTGGACCTCTGTGTCCCCATTCTCAGCTCCCCAAGCTGCTTCACAAGCATCCATGTCTTTTGTACTATTACCAGTGTTGCAGCAGGGGTGCCTGCACCAGTGACATTACCTTCTAGAATTTCAGAGCCATAATATTTCTAGTATCCCCATGTATTAAATCAGTTTTGCACTCATTAAACACTCATTTCACGAGGGACAATAAACAGACACTGGTACCACTGCTACCTAGAACTCATATCCAGTGACAAGATGAATCCTCTTAGCCCCAACTTTGCTAAGGGGAGAAACAGAGATCAGGAGGACCTCAGCAGCCATAACCAAAGAAAACTCCAGCAACCCTCACCACCATTGCAGAAATCCACTGTTCATTAGCCACTGAGGAGCTCTGCAATCTTTAATAACACTGACCTCGGCTGACAAAGCATCACAAAGACTAGACAGCTGGCATCATTATGGTTTTGAGAACAGATCCATCCAACTCAGCAAGCACACCTTTCACTTCCTCACAGGAGAAGGTCTTTCTACAGTGAAACCAGCTGGTAAACTCTGCAAAAACTGACTGTTCTACAAAATGCACAAACATCAGTGCAAGGCAAAAAGAAGCATAAAAAACCAAGGAGATACAACATTACCAAAAGAATAAAATAATCACACAAAGAAATGGAGACAGAGAAACTGTCTGATAATTCAAAAGAATTGTTTTCTAAAAACTCAGCAAAATAAGAAAAAAATCTGAGAAAAAATTCCATGACATCAGGAATATAATCAATGACACAAATTGGAAGTCTCACAGAGATATTGACTTTTTTTAAAATTTATTTTTGAGATGGAGTCTCTCTCTAGCCCATGCTGGATGCAGTGCAGTGGCATGATCTTAGCTCACCGCAACCTCCACCTCCTGAGTCCTGGTTCAAGCAATTCTCCTACCTTAGCTTCCCAAGTAGCTCAGATTACAGGCATGAGCCACCATGCCCAGCTAATTTTTGTATTTTTTAGTAGAGGCAGGGTTTCACCATGTTGGCCAGTCTGATCTTGAACTCCTGATGTCATGATCAACCTGCCTTGGACTCCCAAAGTGCCAGGATTACAGGCGTGAGCCACTGAGCCCAGCCTTGACATTATTCTTTAAGTCAAAAATAAGTTATACACTGAAAGATACAATGAGTAAAATAAAAATATAAAAAATATCATCAGCAGCAGAATTAATCAAAAAGAAAAAGGTATCTGTAAACTCTATGACAGGTTATTTGAAAACATACAATCAGATTTAAAAAAAAAACAATATAAAGGTAAAATAAAGCTTATGAGATTTATAGAACAGCATCAAATAGAAAAATATTCAAGTTATAGGTGTTCAATAAGAAGAGAGAAAGAAGTGGACAACTTAAAGAAATAATAGCAGAAAACATGTCAAATTTTGAGAAAGATGTAAATATAAAAATACAGAAATGTCAAACTGCAATCTTCATCAACACTTTCCTCAGCTGACAAAGTATCACATTGACTACACAGCTGGGACCATTATGGTTTTCAAAACAGATCCACCTGACTCAGCAAGCATACCTCTCACTTCCTCATAGGAGAAGGTCTTTAAACAGTGAAACTAGCTGGTAAAGTTTGCAAAAACATTAATCTAAACAAAAAATACACTCAGACTTATTATAATCAAACTCTCAGAAATAAAAAATAAATAAAGAGAATTCTAAAGAAACAAGAAAAAAGAAAAATCACAAACAAGGGAGTTCTGATAAGGTTATAGAAGATTTCTCAAGAGACACTTTATAAGCCAGGAGAAATTTTAAAAACAAGTCATGTGAATCCAAAATTGAAAATATCTGGCCTTGTCACCTACAAAGGGAAGCCCATCAGACTAACAGTGGACCTCTCAGCAGAAACTCTATAAGCCAGAAAAGATTGAGGACCAATATTAAACATTCTTAAAGAGAAGAACTTTCAATCCAGAATTTCATATCCGGCCAAACTAAGCTTCATAAGTGAAGAAGAAATAAAATCCTTTTCAGACAACCAAATGCTCAGGGATATCATTACCACCAAATATGCCCTGCAGGAACTCCTGAAAAAAGTAGTAAGTATGGAAAGTAATAACTGGTGCCAGCCACTGCAAAAACACACCAAAATATAAAGAGCAATGACACTATATATAAACTGCATCAACTAGTATACAAAATAACCGGTTAGCATCATGAAGACAGAATCAGATTTACACAAAGCAATACTAACGTTAAATGTAAATGGACTAAATTCTCCAATTAAAAGACATAGACTGGCAAATTGAATAAGGAGTCATGACCCATCAGTGTGCTGTATTCAGGAGACCTATCTTATGTGCAAAGATGCACACAGACTCCAAATAAAAGGACTGAGGAAAATTTATAAAGCAAATGGAAAGCAAAAAAAAAAAAAGCAGGGGTTGGAATCCTAGTCTCTGACAAGACAGACTTTAAACCAATAAAGATCAAAAAAGAAAAAGAAGGGCATTACATAATAGTAAAGGTAACAATTCAGCAACAAGACCTAACTCTTCTAAATATATATGCACCCAATACAGGAGTACCCAGATTCATAAAACACATTCTTAGGGACCTACAAAGAGACTGAGACTCCTACATAATATTAGTGGAGACTTTAACACTCCGCCATTAGTATTAGACAGATCAATGAGACAGAAAATTAACAAGGATATTCAGGACTTGAACTCAGGTCTGGATCAAGTGAACCTAGTAGACATCTACAGAACCCTCTACTCCAAATCAGCAGAACATACATTCTTCTTAGTGCCACGTGGCACTTTTCTAAAATCTACCACATAATTGGAAGTAAAACACTCCTTAGAAAATGCAAAAGAACTGAATTCATAAAAAACAGTCTCTCAGACCACAGTGCAACCAAATTAGAATTCATGATTAAGAAACTTACTCAAAACCACACAATTACATGGAAATTGAACAACTTGCTCCTGAATCACTCCTGCATAAATAATGAAATTAAGGCAGAAGTCAAGAAGTTTTTTGAAACCAATGAGAACATAGAGACAACCAACCAGAATTTCTGGGACACAGCTAAAGCAGTGTTTAGAGGTAAATTTACAGCACTAAATGCCTATATCAGAAAGCTAGAAAGATCTCAAATCGACAACCTAGCATTACAATTAAAAGAGCTAGAGAGGCAAGAGAAAAGTAGTCCTAAAGCTAGCAGAAGATAAGAAATAACTAAGATCAGAGAACTAAAGAAGATGGAGACATGAAAAACCCTCCAAAAATTCAACAAATTCCAGAGCCAGTTTTTTGAAAAAATTAAGATAGACAGCTAGCTAGACTAATAAAGAAGAGAATGAAATAAAGACAATTAAAAATGATAAAGAGAATATCACCATTGATCCCACAGAAATACAAACTACATCAGAGAATACTATAAACACCTCTACACAAATAAACTAGAAAATCTAAAAGAAATTGATAAATTCCTGTATGCATACACCCAACCAAGACTAAATCAGGAAGAAGTCAAATCCCTGAATAGACCAATAATCAGCTCTGAAATTGAGGCTGTAATTAGTAGCCAACTAACCAAGAAAAGCCCAGTTCCAGATGGAGTCACAGGTGAATTCTACCAGAAATACAAAGAGGAACTAATACCATTCCTTCTGAAACTATTCCAAACAATTGAATTCCCTAACTCATTTTATGAAGTCAGCACCATCCTGATACAAAAACCGGGAAGAGACATGACAAAAAAATAAACTTCAGGCCAGTAGACCCAATGAACATCAACCCCAAAACCATCAGTAAGATATTGGCAAGCTAAATACAGCAGCACATCAAAAAACTTATCCAGCATGAACAAGCTGGCTTCATCCATGGGATGCAAGCCTGGTTAAATATACACAAATCAATAAATGTGTATTTATTGATCACATCACAAAAACAGAACCAAAGGAAAAAACACATGATTATCTCAACAGATACAGAAAGACCTTTGATAAAATTGGACGTCTCTTCATGTTAAAAACTCTCAATAAACAAGATATTGATGGAACATATCTCAAAATGATTAGAGCTACTCATGACAAACCCATAGCCAATATAATTTTGAATGGGCAAAAGCTGGAAGCATTCCCTTTGAAAACTGGCATAAGACAAGGATCCCCTCTCTCACTACTCCTGTTCAACACAGTATTGGAAGTTCTGGCCAGGGCAATCAGGCAAGAGAAAGAAATAAAGATATTCAAATAGGAAGTGAAGTTGTCTCTGTTTGCCAGATGACATGGTGTTACATTTAGAAAACACAATAATCAGGGCTAAAACACTTTTTGAACCAATAAGAAACTTCAGCAAATTATCAGGCTATGAGATTAATGTGCAAAAATCACAAGCATTTCTTTACACCAAGAACAGGAAGGCAGAGAATCAAATAATGAATAAACTCCCATTAATAATCAGTACAAAGAGAATAAAATACCTAGGAACACAGCTAACAAGAGATATGATGGACCTCATCAATGAGAACTACAAACCACTGTTAGAGGAAATAAGAGAGGACAAAAACAAATGAAAAAACATTCCATTTTCATGGATACGAAGAATCAACATCGTGAAAATGATCATACTGCCCAAAGTAATTTATAGATTGAAGGCTATTCCCATCAAACTACTCTTGACATTCTTCACAGAATTAGAAAACCAGTTTAAATTTCATATAAAATCAAAGAAGGCAATCCTAAGCAAAAAGAACAAAGCGGGAGGTATCATGCTCCCTGACTTCAAATTATACTAAAAGGCTACAGTAACAAAAAGAGCATAGTACCAAAACAGACATATAGACCAACAGAGCAGAACTGAGACCTCAGAAATAACACCTCACATCTGCGAACATCTGATCTTCAACAAATCTGACAAGAACACTCAATGGGGTGTTCCTGTACAGTAAATGGTGTGGGGAAAACTGGCTAGCCAAATGCAGAAAACTGAAGCAGGACCCCGTACTTAAATCTTATACAAAAATTAACTCAAGATGGATTGAAGACTTAAATGTAAAACCCAAAAGTATAAAAACCCTAGAAGAAAACCTAGGCAGTACCATTCAGGATATAGGCATGGGCAAAGACTTCATGACAAAAATGCCAAAAGCAATTCCAATAAAAGTGAAAATTGACAAATAGGATCTAATTAAATTAAAGAACTTCCCCACAGCAAAAGAAACTGTCATCAGAGTGAACAGGTAACCTAAAGAATGGGAGAAAATTTTTGCAATCTACCCATCTGACAAAGTTCTAATATTCAGAATTTACAGAAATTAAACATATCTATGAGAAAAAAAAACAACCCCATCAAAAAGTAGGCAAAGGATATCAACAGACACTTTCCAAGAGAAGACATTTATGTGGCCAACAAACATATGAAAAAAATCCTAACATCACTGATCATCAGAGAAATGCAAATCAAAACCACAATGTGATACCATCTCACACCAGTCAGAATGGTGATTATTAAAACGTCAGGGAACAACAGATCCTGGCGAGGCTGTGGAAAAATAGAAATGCTTTTACACTGTTGGTAGGAATGTAAATTAGTTCCACCATTGTGGAAGACAGTGTGACAATTACTCATGGATCTAGAACCAGAAATAAAATTTGACTCAATAATTCCATTACTGGGTAAATATCCAAAGGAATAGAAATAATTCTACTATAAAGACATGTGTGCACGTATGTTTATTGCAGTAGTATTTACAAGAGCAAAGTCATGGAACCAACCCAAAGGCCCACCAATGATAGACTGGATAAAGAAAATGTGATACATACATACCATGGAATACTATGCAACCATAAAAAGGAATGAAATCATGTCCTTTGCAGGGATATGAATGAAGCTAGAAGCCAACATTCTCAGCAAACTAACACGGAAGAGAAACCAAACAATGCATATTCTCACTCCTAAGTGGGAATTGAACATTGAGAACACATGGACACAGAGAGGGGAGCAGCACACACCAGGGCCCACTGGGTGATGGGAGTGAAGGGAGGGAACTTAGAGGACGGGTCAGGAGGTTTGTTACACATGTATAAATGTGCCAGGTCCTTTGACTGCTAAAGTGAAACAAAATTTATTACAAGTAAAGAGTATAAAAGGTGACATAATTAAAAAGAACCTCACTTTTTTATAAGTGTAAGTCTCTGCTTTCTTAAACAATCAAGAGCATATTAAAGTCAATATAAAACACAGGAAAGACACAGAATGATAACACATAGGATCTTTGCCTTTTATTCAGGTTACTCAGAAGATAATAAAAAATCTTTCCAAACTCTTATTCAGAGAAGACCAATAATCCAAGAAGCCTCTAAAAACTTGTAACAGAACAAAAACCAAATTCCAATTTTGTACTAGGATATATTGGATGCTAATGTTATTTTTGAAAATCTTATAAATAAATTCACTAAATGTCAGCCATCTTTGACGAAGAAAAATAAAATTTTCTTTCCAAATCTCCAAACATTTCAGTTTCTGAAAATATAAAATCTTGTTCAAGTGTCTATATCCACCCAGGCTTTGACCTACACATTTCTCTGATTATGGAAAAACCAGCCATTTTACATTACAGCAATACTATACTCTTTTTTCTTAACAAAAATGCACCCTGTGTATCTTGCATGGTAACATTTCTCTCTGCTTCTAATCCTATTCACATATATACATACTGGCTATGATGTTTAGCCAATACAGTTTTGCCTTCACAGAGAAAACTAAAA
Source organism: Leontopithecus rosalia (assembly GCA_028533165.1). Lineage (NCBI taxonomy): Eukaryota > Metazoa > Chordata > Mammalia > Primates > Cebidae > Leontopithecus > Leontopithecus rosalia. The sequence goes on along the minus strand of CM052648.1, from coordinate 167,752,750 downwards.
AATAGATAATTGTGAACTGTCAAACACTAGCATTTGCAGCAGGCTAGCAGAGCTTATGAATATACATCTCCTGAAGTTTTATAGACATACATGTCTATTTTTTACAACTCCTCTAAATGGCTAAAATGAACAAGGACATGAAAAGACCCAAATATATGTGGTGTATAAAAATAAGAGATAAAAGGTCCATAACGTTTTTAATAACACAAAGTGTAGAAATAGTAAACTTGCATGGAAGTACAGGTTGCATTTTTCCAAACGAATTTATGCTTTTATGAAAGAATATTGAAATCAACCACTTTAAATTCTTGTGGAATTTAGTAAATGAAAGTTTCCAAGTGCAGTTTGCATGTAAAATGTTTTAATACTTGTGACACTTTATATATGTAAAATATATACACATATACAAATACATGTGTGTACACACACACACACACACACACACACTCTACAGGATTAACAATGTTCGGTCACTTTAAACCTCAGAACTAGGCCTTAGAAAGCAGAATCTCTCTTTCTCCTACGCTTCTTTCATCTGCTCGTATTTCTGCCAAAGGCAGACCCTCCCTCGCCTTTCTGTCTCAGGGCTGGACATAAATAAATCCTTTGACGTATTTTGCATGAGGTGGGTCCTAAAACCCCCATTTTCAGAAGGAGTCCTAACCTGGGGAAAGAAATGCTGCACGGAGAGGCCGAAAAGAGTCTGAACAAACAGGCCTTGCTGGACTTCCACCCTCGGTCTGTCAGTATTCAATAATACTCTTTTTGTCCAATCACATTTCTACACAGTTGTTCACGATTTGATAGATCACGCCTATGTAAGGAATCTCTGTAAAATTCCTACAAGAATGAGACATGGAGAGCTTCCGGATAGCTGAACTCGTGAAGCTTTACAAGAATGTGAACAGTAATTCCTTCGTAGTCTGGGTAAGTGGTGCACCTCCACTCCTTGGGAACAAAAGCTTCCATGCTTGGGAAACGTCTGGACTCCCTTACGTATCTCTTCATCTGGCTGTTTATTATTTTTTTTATTAAAATACCCATTTTAATGAATCACTAAATGCAAGTAAGTGTTTTTCTGATGTTTGTAAGCCACTCTAGCAAATTAACTTAGCCAAAAGAAAGAGTCGTGAGAACTCCAACTTGAAACGGGTCAGTCAGAAGTCCCAGAGGTTAGGTTAGGACTTGTGATTGATGTCTCAAGTGGGGTAGTCTTGTGGGACTAAGCCTTCAACCTATGGGGTCGGACGCTATTGCCAGGTTCACAGCTTCAGCATTGAATTGGATTGAAGGACGTCCACCTGGTGTCCACTGCAGAATTGCTTGCTTGCTTATGGGTGGGGAGAAATCCTTGTGTATTTGGTCACAAGTCTTCTATGTTGCTTGTTATAATGTGAGAACAGAGAAAAAGAGTTTGAGTTTTTCTTACACTCAATGCTTTTTTTTCTCTGTTTTTTCTTCTTAAGCAGTGATGTTTATGATAAAAGTCAAATTTTGAAAATGACTTCATAAAAAATTAAAAGTCAACAGTTAAATATCAACTGCTTCACATTACCTTATCAACAGGATTTACAACTGTTTCTATATTTAAGGTAATCACATAAGAACCCTGCAAAATATGTGAATCTATTATTTAAAATAATTTTATAACTTTTCCAAAACTATGCTAATGCCTTTTTTTCTTAAAGAGAATTTTATTAATTTATGTTGTCACCAAGGTCCAAAATCCTCTCAAAGGAAATATTAGAATTAATTTTTTTCAAGTTTACAGCTGATATGTTCACAAGCCATAGCTAATAGTCTGTCTTGGGAATAATTACTGGTAATGGGTATCCAAGGGAAATTATTGCCTGCTGCTGTGAATTAGGAGTGCCACAGGTGGTGTTCATCAATTGGAATGGGTTGCAGAGAGTAGCAGTCTGAGCCAACACTGCTTAAGCTTGATTTGTGAAACCATTGTTTCTGTATACTTCAAACCTAAATTGACTACCTATTATAATGATCTACAATTCTTTTCAAGCAAAACAAAATGATGTGTATATAAAGCAAAATACAGAATTAGCATTATCTTTTTAACATGTGACAGAAGGATGCCTTCATGTTGTGAGAGATACCAACTTTAACAAATATTTCTAAGTAAATGTGAAGTATTACAAATTAAAGCTAATGGTGGATGTTACAGGTCACTGTGGTTTATCTCTGAATGGATTTATAATAATTATTAGTAAATTGCATTAATTAGTTACTCCCTGTTATACATGTCTAAACATTTCAGGGCATATCTAAATAGCATTATTAATTTAACTTGATTATGGGTGCTATTTATGACATCAGTTAGGAACAATTCATAATATGTCATCAGTGAATTGCCTAAGTGTGGTCTGTGGCTCAAAATATAGAAGTACCTGGATGCTACTGTGTTGGTTGTTCTTTACAGCGTTAAAACCCCTCAGCTGCATCTTCATAATTTAGTTGACTACAAAACACAACATAGAAAATGAGATTTTGAATAATGTCAAGTTATTTGGAGATAATTATTTCAGTGTCACTAAATTGATTTTTCAAAATATAATTCCATAATTATAAATATTTTTGAGGTAAATTATTTTAGAAAAATATTCAGGTCACTCTACATTAAATTAAAATGATAAATGTCAATTACATTACTTTTCTGATTGCTGGTTATCCCTAGTTTTGCATTAGATATAAATTTGAATTAGATGATAAAAGTAAGTACACATATTCTAAAATAAAAAAACAAATAATTTGGTGGACTGGAAGACAAATAAAAAAACTGGAAGGTCCAACTAGGAAAAGATGTGGATTTTCATTTAGTTCTGCCATCATAACAAGCATGCTAAATAAATGCAAAACTAAAGTTCATTTGCAGATCCAATTTCAGAACACTTACTAAAGATAAACAAAGCACATTGTAAAAAATAAAACTATTTAAAGAAAAATTGTGAAATAAAAGATTAAATATAAGAATGTTATCAGAAAATAAATTCAGAGTTCTTAGTAAAAATTCAAACTAAAAGATAAAAAACAGTTAAAATTTCATAAGCACAAGTAGACTGTTTGGCATGCCATTTGCTTAGCTTCATTCATAATGAGTTATATACATGGCCCTGTTGCATATTGAAAAAATAAAAATATAATTATTGCCATTCAATTAATATGCCTTGGATAAAGAGATAACTTATGATTCATCTGAATCGTATGAAATAAAATAGATATAATTTAAACATAATGCATAAAGATTTTCTTATTAAAGAAAAGAAGCTGTCTTATTGAGACAATATTTTCTCATACAGTGGCTAGTGTAGTTTCTTCAAAGTACATAAAGTTCTCTTACATTATTATCTCACTGTTATAACTCGATTTAGTTAACATTAGTGAAGATCTTGAAATTAAGACAGAGTAGAAACTTCCGAAAAGCTCTTTGAACATTAGAAGTGAAACTTCCAGCAACCACAGGGTCTAATGGCAATATTCCCATTAAGTAATGTTGTGATCCCCTTACAACAAATTATAAAAATATATTACCAAGATAATTTAAGAATTAAAAAATTTATCAATAAGTGCCCAACCAGGAAATAAATTTATCTGGGTATTCAAAGAGAGGGACTTTAATGCAGACGATTGGTTATTAATGTGGTAGGTCAAGAAGTTGAACCAATATCTATAAAGCCATGCAGAGCCTAGTAGTACAATGCTTCTTCCACTCCTGGAGGAACAAACTGAAGATATAGTATTGTGGAAACCCAGAAGCCAGAGAACTTGCAGAAGCTGGAATTGTGATAGGTGTTCGTTAGGAATTTACCCATCTACTACTTCTTGAGATGCAACCAAAGGCAAAGGCAGAGGGAGAAATCCATGAACTCCTCCCTTCTTGTGTCCTTCAACTTCCTATGCTGGTCTCCCATTGACCAAACTCAGGGAGAAGTCAGCTGGGTTTACTATAGATGAGGACTATTCATCTTGAGAAATAGCACACAGCAGGAGAAGGACAGGACTGTTTCTTAGGGACAAAACATAGAAAAAGGGTGGAGAGAAATTTTAGACAGGGTAATAACGGTAAACCTTTCTGAAAAAGTGATACTGAGGTGGCTGTCTTAGGGGTATCCACATTTTATTTAATTATTCTTTGATTGTTGGCTTTGTTCAAAGTTCTCTTCTCAGAAACTGTGCTATAAATAGCTAAATTTTTGTCTGTTTCCTTTTATCAGTTCCTAACTATACATAAAATCAACGGGGCAATTTCTTTCTTTCTTTTTTTTATTTTTTTTTGAGATGGAGTTTTGCTCCAAGGCTGGAGTATAGTGGCATAATCTCGGCTTACCACAACCTCAACCTCCCAGGTTCAAGCAATTCTCCTGTCTCAGCCTGCTGAGTAGCTGGGATTACAGGCATATACCACCATGCCCAGCTAATTTTTTGTATTTTTAGTAGAGACAGGGTTACTCCAGGTTGTTCAGGCTGATCTCCAATTCCCGACCTCAAGTGATCCTCTGGCCTCAGCCTCCCAGGGTGCAGGGATTACAGGCATTAGCCACCACACCCGGCAAATGGGCCAATTTCTTAAGGATTTTCATATATATTTTATAAAAGTATTTCCAAGGAAGAATTATCATTGTACACTTCCAACAATACTATAAGAATGTGTCTAATTTCTAAATTTTCCAAGACACCGAATATTTTCATCACCGATTTAATGTGAAAGCCAAAACTAACTTGAGAAATACAAATTAAAAAAAATCTTCATAAATAACTCAAGGCAGGTAAAGTCAAATAAATATTGAAAAAAATGGAAACTCTACCTAGTTCAAAATGCTGGAATGAGTTGGGATATATTTACCCAACTTTGAAGATAAGATTCTCTTTAAACAAGAATGTCAAAAGACAGGCCTACATAAAATGGCATCACTAAGCTTTAGTTCTGAATTACTTCTAAGAGTCACTATGGCACTCTTTAGCATAGACTATAAAAGAACTTCCTCTTGTTGAAAGGCAATGCTACCCTAAGTTTTCCACTACAATATAATGGCAACTATTGGAGTATTATTAATACTTGCCATTCAACCTGAGAGTTTGAGCCGTCTGTCTCCTGTTAGAGTTCTGTGAAGGATTTGGTCACTCTTTCATTTCACATTTCCTTCCTTCAGCAGTGACAGCTTTTTCATTTCCTGGCTCCTGCAGATTTAACCAGTAGCCACAGTTGACCTTTATCTCAGTGTATAGCTCACTGTTCATCCATAGTGAAATGTACTGTGTTAGTAATCATTTTCTTTTACAATCATTTTAGTTTGTCAAAAGGGCAGATTTTAAAGAGCAGAAACAAACTCCCTTAGGGTTACTTACAGGCTGTATAAAGTATCTTTCATACTATTCAACCTTTTACTTACAAAGGCCTTTTTTAAACTCCATGTCTCACGCCAACTGGATCAAAAAGAGTATGAAACAATGCTTTCTGTCAGTCATTTTCCTGCAATGTTGAAGGAATTCCCCATTATGAGCTGAATGTTTGAAAATAAACATACTAAGTGAATGTCACTTTCTTATATCCACAGAAAAATCCTCCTAATACTTTATAATTTATATTACTGGATATTATATATTCACACATTATTGAAGCCACATGACATATTAAGAGGGAAAGAATATGGTATAAATCCATGGACACTTATTTCTCTAATTTTCCAACTTATTTGTTTTTCAAAATTTTTAATATTTTATGCAAATTTTATAGCTTCATTTTCACTTATGGGTCACCACATGGTACCTTCCCTACTCTTTTGCAAATTTGAGATTTTTCGCCCTACATAATTTACACATAAAGCTTATTCTTGGAATCTCTGGTAAAATGAAAGACAGTTACTACAAGGAAACCTCACTATTATTATATAAAGTGATAGGAGCTAAAGTCCTCTTTGGTTTTTCCAAAAGCTACTATATAGAGTCCCTTTCAATCAATTAGGCACACCAAAAAAAAAAGAATAAAAAAATAAAACACATTCCTCATACATTGTGTTTTTACTTACGTTCACACAGAACAACACCAGTTCTACTTGTTTTAATAATTCATTGTCAGCTTAAAGAGAGTTTGAAGTATCACTAGCCTACAATTGAGGGCTCTCTCTTGTAGATAGCTGGATCATGACTGACATGTCATTTCCAAGTACAAACTATGTCATGAAGTTAGAGTAACTAAGGCAAGTGTGGGAAGCAGAGTCATGAGGCCTGTTTGGATAGAACTCAGAAGGATTATGAAGTAGGCATAGCAGAAAGTGGAGTGTGTGAGTTTTAAGACTTGAGCTCAATGACAAAGTACCGAGTCTGTCCTGCAGACTCCAGCCAAGTGAAGGATGAAAAGAGTACACAGACACAGGTATTTTGCCTATAAGAGTAGCTAGGGAACCACGTGGCTTAGCACTGCAAATGAGAAAATGTGGCCCTGATAAGCTGGAGATGCTCACATTTATTTAGTACAGATTTAATGACAAAGGCTTAGAGCAAACACAGTTTGTATGTAATTAACTTTGTTGCCCTCAGAGTAGGGGGAAGTCCTATGTCTGGATGATCAAAGGTCAGTTTTAGGACAAAATGCATAAACAAGCTATTTCGATAAACTCCCCTACATTCCCTGGTACCTAATCCTTGCCCTTTGCCTCAGCGTAAAAACAGGTGCCTTCAGCTCACTCTTCCCTGAAGCTCCCAGCCTTCCAAGAAGGTTTATATCTTTCCTATAATTTTTCCCAGAACCCTGACCAATCGCCTACAACAAAGGTCAACTATAACCTCAATTGATTGGGTAAATTACGCTCATTCAATAAAAGTTGGCTCTAATTCTAATTGGGGATGACAAACAAATTAATTTTTACTCGTTATGAGAATGTGCAATGCTTTTCCATGATGCATACACTGTATTGTTAAGAATCAATAAAGGCACCATACAAACAGATCAGAATTATTTTACTTGAAATTTTGACGAATGTTTTTGGGAATAATTTTTGAAATCTACATAGACAGCAACAGGAAATTGATTTACTATTAATATATGAATTCAAATCATTTTAATGGCGTCTATGATAGTCAATAATAACCTAGTCGGAAATAAAGTACAATCATCCCCGGTTAGAGTTTTTCAACAAGAATCATTTAATAATAAGGCACTCAGTCTACCTTTAACAACTTCACAGCCACATGCTAAAAAACAACAAAGACAGAGAGAAATTCAATATAGTTTAACAACTCTGATAGAGGAATTATATAGTAAAAGCATAGTTGCCAGAAATCTAACCCTGTTTGATCAGGAATTCTCAGAGAACATTGGAACAGATAATTGGTAGTGTCTACTCTCTTTAATTTTAATGTTAATTCAATAAAAGCCCATTACAACAACTCATTAGAATTCTTGAGTTTTCTAACTAACCCCACTTGGATGTGGCACTACTTTAATCCAGCTTATATTGAATTTCATCTCTGGTCCATCATGCTTAATAAGATATCAGTGCCATATTTTAAGTGACAAATTTATTTATATGCAGAAGTTATAGTTATAAATACATTGTCTTGATTGAAAAACAAAGTAAGTTCTATGTATGTCATGAATAAATTACCATAAAGGAATCACTATATTCTTTTATGGTAATTTATTCATTTATTTTTTAATTCACATAGTTATAACTAAATGTGAAAATATTTATTAGCAGGATACAATATTATAAGCACTCTTTATAAACTGGATAAAAAGAGATTGTTCCTGAATCCTATGAAAATTATGTGTAAAGAGTAAAATATGTTAATTAGATGCTGTTATATACAAAATGCACTTTTGGAAACAGATATATAAAAGTGTCCTTTCGTGCAAGTGACAATAGAAAATTGCCTTTTAAAAACATCTATCTCTTTTTCTTACAATGTCTTAACTGTAGTAAATTATCCATGAGTATGCTGCCTTGATTAATCTGTCCAACAGAGATTATGATCAAACCCATTTAATTTGCTCATGCAGCATTTAATTAAGGTGAACATCAGCAGGACTTCAAGAAAAAGAATAAGGCCATCCTGTAATAATGACTTCAACAATACCTCTCACAAAGAGTTGCTACATTTAACATGTAAGAATACAGAATCTCCAGCTAATGTGAATTTCAGATAAACACTCTTTAAAATAGATGTTCCTTATATTGCATGCAGCATGCCTGTCATAAAGCATTCTTTTTTGTTTATATGTTATTTGAATCTATGTGAACATCCTGTGTTTTATCTAGTGAGCTTACCCCCCAGAGTCTCTGAACCAAACTAACTAAACAAATCATATGCCATCTGGGTCTACATTAGAAATCCATGTGGCTTTTTTTTTTAGTTATTGTATTGATCTTTCCTTTGGCCCAGGTATTAAATCAGGAACTGAAGGATATATTTGCAATGCACAGACTTTTCTGTGGACTACAAAGAAAAATTCTATCCCTCATAACAACCACAAACAGAGAATTGAGATTGACTTGAGTGGTTTCTATGGCCAAGGTGAGATGATTTATCACTTGAGCCAAAGAAAGGGATAGATTTCTTACCACATATTTTAACAGGAATGATTCCCATGGTAAAAATAACTGCCTGCAGGGTACACATAGAAATGATCCAGTTATCCCTCCAGGAAGCATCTTACTAAGAGTAGCAACATTTTGGAGACATCTCCAGTCATCAGAAGGTCTACTGACATGTTTCTTTAAACACATAGGTCATTTATGACCACCCTAAAAAAAGAAGCAAGTTTCCATGTTCTAAGGAGAGAGGAAAGTTAATGCCTAGTTTCTATACATGATATATAGACTTAAGAGTGTTAATTATAGCCCATGGAACCACATCCAGAGGGTATGGCAGGTATGTTGGGTAGAGATCCAGGAACTAAAGCCATGGCTTTTTATTTGTGAATGACTTCTTGGGAAAGTTTAGAGAAATGGTGATCAAAATTATATGGCAGAAGGAAAACTTAGTGACCAATTAAATTTAGGTGCATTGGCCGGGCGCGGTGGCTCAAGCCTGTAATCCCAGCACTTTGGGAGGCCGAGGCGGGTGGATCACGAGGTCAACAGATCGAGACCATCCTGGTCAACATGGTGAAACCCTGTCTCTACTAAAGATACAAAAAATTAGCTGGGCCCGGTGGCGCGTGCCTGTAATCCCAGCTACTCGGGAGGCTGAGGCGGGAGAATTGCCTGAATCCAGGAGGCAGAGGTTGCGGTGAGCCGAGATCGCGCCATTGCACTCCAGCCTGGGTAACAAGAGCGAAACTCCGTCTCAAAAAAAAAAAAAAAAAAATTAGGTGCATTAACCATATTGGAAGCCTTAAGCATTAAATCATAGTGTTTTCCTTAATGAGGAAAAGGTAAATACAAGAAAAAGATCATTGATGCCCTTCTCTGCACTGTACCTCCCAGTGTCTTAAGTATTGCCTCCCTCCCTAACAAAATGGTTGTTCTTAGTCCACAATCACAAAATTGGCTGATCTTTTCAGATAGCTAGAGGTTTAATTTTTTTTCAATCACTTGCAACTTGCATCTAGACCTTTGGAAGGGTAAGTTGCAAACTTTTGGAAGCGTATTTTTATGAGTTACATAGATACATTATGTCCATGATAAATGAACTTGGTGAGCAATGTACTAAAACAAGAGGTTATCTTCATAATCAAAGACAATGTCAATCCAACTAGATGATGAAAGAGCAAAACCAGGATTAATGCCCTATGCTTTTTGCTTTTTTGGCCAGTCAGACAGCAGGGAGATGTAGTAATCAGGCCATTTTACAGTTGCTGTTAAGGAAAAGAATGATGCCTCATTCCCTGGTTTGACCATGATGGGATACCAAATTTTGAAAATTCATTTAGATTACTTACCACCATTTTTATTTTATCATTACCTAGGCTGGACCTAGAGGAAATAACTTCTTCATGCAGACAGCTGAAAAAAGTGACATAACTTCCTTCCTTAGATATGTGAACCAGAAAGAGCTCAAGGAGTTCAAATAAGATATCTTTTTTAGCTGATTTTGGAAAACAAGAATGATAGTTTCCTCAAAAACCTTAACTGTCAGCCCACTGTAGAGTGGCATTTGCAATGAAGGTATACCATTATCAGACTAAAAATGACACTGACTTCTGAAAACATGACTGATTAGTTTCAAGAATGATAATGGTGTGGCTGGAGTTAGCTGATCAGATTAGAACAGCAACTCTGTAACCTAAAAAAAAAAAGTTTATGGTGTTAAGCCCAAGAAGAGGCCAAAATCCTGATGGAGTTTTTCTGTCAAGAGTAGGCAGGAACCAAAAACTATGTGATGTGGCCTCTTGAACTTCTGAAAAAAAAAGTGGCTCACAGGAAAAGGAGAAACTGACCCAATGGAATTTTAATAATTCTTACATTCAGCTTACTATTCTGGGGAACTCTCCTACATATTATGTTAAAATAAGATGAAATTTTAAGAGATGATTTGATGACAATGTAGCAGCAAGTGTCCAATATTAGATGGAGCCCAAGAAGTAACTTTTAGCTTGAGTTACAATTATTTTTTAAAATTATTTTAGAGATGGGGTCTTGCTATGTTGTCCAGGTTATTCTCAAGCTCCTTGCTTCAAGAGATCCTCCTACCTTGGCCTCCCATTGTGCCTTTATTACAGGCATGAGCCACTAGGCACATCCATAGGACTTACAATGAGAATATGGTGGTAGACACTTCCTCAGAAACATGGAGTCCTTTATTCATTCCTAGTTTATAACAGTGCATCTGTTTCCATGCCTTGTACAATGTTGGGGCCAAGTAGCAAAATTGCCATCTGAGTATTCTAGGCTCAATCTGTAACTGAATTCCAGACAGATTCATCAGAGAGTAGGCTCTTATTTTGGGAATGCATCTGAGTGACACAGATGGTTAAATTAGAAGCCACAATTTGTTTATAAAGTTCTGATCCCAAAGAGGAGTGACTTTAATCTGCCAGGCTGTGTGTAGTTTTCCAAGTGGCAGAACAAATAGCTGAGAACATATCTACAGTCCAAAAGTCAGTAAAAACATAACACGTTTTATGGAAGTGGGAATGCCCAGGGCTGTAGAAACTGACCTTGGGTTTCTCCCACTGAGGAGAGTGATCATATACATTTATCAGTGTACAGACTGGTCCTAAGGTTCAATATCCACAGCACCATCACAGACAATCAGATTGCAGATTTGCCAAACTAACAGTGCATCAGACTTAGATTTTTAGAGAAACTTCTCAGAACCCAGGGCTCCTTTGATTTCACAGCTTTGCTTCATGTAATGTAACATTGTCACCACAGGGATAATCATTTTTTTTCATGTAATACTGATGCTAAATGGGCTGCTCACTGTTCACCCAAATTAATTTCTGATGATTTCTGTCTGCTTTAACTGTCTATGAAACAGCAAGGTGATCATTACTGATGTGATTGTTTCAATTTTGAAAACCCCTTGACTCAACAGCCATAGTATACGACCTTCTGGCTGGGGTTTTGTGGTGTGTACTCCTTGCTTTACTTGGGCCTGTCTCACAAAGCAGTGAATTTCTATGAGGACTCTATTTTGGGGCATTAGCTGCCCCATTATCAAAATGGAATTCCTTGAATTTTCATCCAGTTTTAACATGAGTGTCAGTGGAATTTTTCACAGTGGTGGGATAACTGTAAGAATAATTTAGATTCCATTGGGCTAGTTTTTATTCTACCATGAGTCACCTTTTTAAAATAGAAGTCTAGACTCATTGCTTTATCAGAAACAAGGGTTTTCTGTCACTAAAAACTGTCTTGAAAAAGCCAGACCTCACTTACAGGAGCAAGTACACCTTAAAAACAAAAACAAAAACAAAACCTCACTCCAATAACTTTCATTGTCATCTCCATGGATCCAAATTTGGAATGTTGGACCACAGAAGACTTGGAGCTCTAAAATGGCCCTGCCATTTTGTTTTGTTTCTTTACAGGCATGACCTGACCTTCTCCCAGTATCTCAAGCAAACAGTCAAAAGTAACAAGTCTTTGCATGTGTTATTCCTAGAGGTGAAATCTTTCACACTCAGTGTAGGTGCATGATATGGTTTAGCTTAGTCCCCACCCAAATGTTACCAATCTCATCTTGAATTATAGTTGCCATAATCCCCATGTCATGGAGGGATACAGTGGTAGGTAATTGAATCATGGGGGTGGTTACCTCCATGGTATTCTTGTGATAGACGAGTTCTCATGAGATCTGATGTTTTTATAAGGGGCTTTTCCCTCCCTTTTTTCTTCACTTCTCCTTTCTGCCGCCATGTGAAGAAGGACATGTTTGCTTCTCCTTCCACCATGATTGTAAGTTTCCTGAGACCTCCCCAGCCATGCTGAACTGTCAGTCAATTAAACCCCTTTCCTTTATAAATTACCCAGTCTTGAGTATGTCTTTATTAGCAGTGTGAGAATGGACTAATACTGTGCACATCTCCGTACCTGTTTGCTGAAAGGGCTGGAATATTAGCAATAGAAAAATAAAATGAGGAGATGTTGAGATTGACCAATCTGGAGGTCAGCATCAAGATATCTTCATTCATCTTCTATTTTTCTTCTAGTCATCTAATCTCCACCTCTCAAAGAATAGGAAGCAGCAAACTAGGTACTTTTCAGGCTGTTGTCATTGTGTGTAGTTTCTAACAATTGGCTTAGAACCACCTTGCAATTTCTTCTCATTAACAGCATAAAATAGGAAGCATCATTTACTGCCCTATGTACCATATGATTTGTCAACATATCAACTGTCTATTCCCATGCAATTCTCTGGGTTCCCATTAATTGCTTCAAAAGGCCTCCATCCTTACTCTTCCAGAAAGCCATGTCCTTTAATTATACCATTGTGTATCAAAGAAATATAAAAGATCTGAGATTTTATCCTATGTGCAACATAACAAGTTAGCCTAGCACAGTTTAATAAATACTGGCAGAAGACATACAACTCCTGGGTCAGAGACAGAGGACTTTACCACACATAAGAATTAATATATTTGAGTTTTTTTGAAAAACAAATATAATGTACTGATTTTTCTTGCACCCCATAGTTCCATAATACAGATGCATATGGTCCCAAAAGCATGCTTGCATATGAAGTAGATTGTTTTACAGGAGAGGGGCTCTGAGCTTAGAAAACCTGAAAATTTTATAACAGCTGTGAACATGCCAAACCTTAGTTCAAGAAGGAGACATTTTTCTTTTACTGGACAGTAAGTGTGCCTGCCTGTCCTTTGCACCACAAAGGGACACTATATCAATTTTCCGAGGTTGATTGCTATAAAACTGTTCTTGTAAAGATAGTTTGGAACCAAGACTTGCATGTTGTGCAGTAACAAAGGCTCAAATGGGATGCAGAAACATGAGAGATTCATAGAAAATTATCTCTCAACGTATTATTCCAACGTTAATATACATGTTGTAGAGCACTATTAAATGACTTGTCAAAAATGTATTTTGGCATGAATATGTTAGCATGAAATTACCCTGTATATATTCATTTTAAAATATGTTTTCATATACCAAAGCCTTAGCCTGGGTGTCTTGTTGTAAGGATGAAAATGTAAGCTAGTTACATTAGGGTCCTATTAGAAGCCTACCTAGTGAGGGTGAGAAAATAGAAAAGTGAGCAAAAAACAAATATTTTATATATATTATATATACATATATATATTTATATATGTATTTTACATATATATATATATATATATATTGTATATATATATATGTCAATTTGGCACAAAATATTACCATGATGGCTATTACTTCAGAATGAATCATATCTCTCTTTTTCTTTCCCTCTCTCTCTCTCTCTCTCTCTCTCTGTCTCACAGATACACACATACAGATTAGTCACTGAGCAGATGTGACCTATCAGTATTTCTTTGTATCTTCTATTATTGGTTACTAGAGTGTTTTTCTGCTATAATTTTATAGTTTTAACATTTTCTAGTTGTTGGATATCTGAATTTTAAGGATGTGAGATTTCACACTAGGATCATATTTTTATTTTGCCTCATATTTCAAAATAAAGTGACCTCTTACTTCAAGGAAATATACAGGTTTGAAATATAGCTCTGAGAATTCCTTAGAAATGAAAGGCTATAGTATGCTGTTAAGATAGTATAGTACTGCTTTCATAAGTAAGAATGTAGGGTAAATAATGATAAATTCCTTGTAAAATGAAAAGCATGCTGAAAATACTAATAACAACTAAATTTATTGATCACTTTTTATGTTCCATATACTAAAGTATGTAATTTCCACATTTTTATTTTTTTTGACTAAAACACCATAAATAAGCTTTTACTACCTTACTTTAAAAATTAGTACATTAAAGCATAGATTTCATGATTTATCAAGTGCAGTTTTATCTGACTCTAAAATGTATGCTGTAATGCTATTTTTATGGATATAAATTTTTTTTAAAAAATTGGTTTTTCATTACATGTTAAATATCATTCTGTATCAATAAAATAGTTGTTTCAATGTTCTCTTTTATTTGCTAATGAGTATCAATTACTTTTTAAACATGAGTTTCATTCCATTAAATCTATATTTATTTTATTTTAGTAAACAAACACAGACTCTACAACCAAAGTTTAAAAAATAAAGAGTAATATATTGGAAATGTTCTAGGATATTAAATAGATCATAAGAATTATTTCTATTTCAGTAATGCAGAACTCAAGAGTTTTTAATGCACCTGTATCTGCAGATTCCAGTCTCTATACCTTCTGCATTAAGTTATCCATGCAGAGATTCTGACTCCCAAGTATAGAAAAAGTGTTGCTCTATTTTATCAGCTAGGAAAATCGGGTACAGAGAGGAAGAATAGAAGCCAGTCAAGTATCTCTTTACTCTGATCAAGAATCCTCAGAAAAAGGCTGCACAAATGTTCCAATAGCATCTATGATATTAATGTCAATGTAATATAATGACAAATATGAAAATAAATAAAAGTTAAAATGTTATGAACAGGTATTCCATGAAATTTAACAAATATATATTTGTTAAAATTGAAAACAATTTTAACAAAATTGTTAAAATTTTGTTAAAAAATGAAAATTGAAATTTTCATCCCTCAGATATTGCCGGATGACAGATTGTTTTAAAAGCAATTTTGTATTAATAAAAGAAATATGTGTGTATGATATATTTGAAGTCCAGTATACATGATTAAGTGATTGTATCCATGATCTTAGGATGCCCTCATGCTGTCACTGAGTCAATTGCAATGTCTACAATTTATTTCAGAAAAGAATATTCCAAATTTATATTTTAAATCACTTCAGTGGAATTGCTTTGAGTCTCACATGGTGACTTTTATCAGAATTTTTACATATAAAATCATCTATATCTATATAGACCTGTAATAAGTTTTATTTTCTTAAATTTGAGCAAAAAACAAGATTTACCACATACATATAGTGTTATAATACTTGTAAAAGGCAACTAGATTGACTATTTATTCTGGAACTATACTATATGGATTCAAATTAACTTCTTTATTTTGCTAATATGTTTTTGAAAAATATTGTATCTTTTGTACCTAAGTTTCTTTATTTATCAGTTGAGATGATAATGGTACCTACCTGAAAGGTGAATGTTAGGCACTAACTTTTTAAATTAAATATTTTATTGTATATTAATAATTTTATTTTCTTAATAACTTTGTCTGTTCTTTATCTTTAAAAATCAATCCAATATTCTCCAATTTGGTACATACTAGTGTCTTTCTTCTTTTAATTTAATGATTAAGATTAAAAATTATAATGCACATGAATTCTTTGGGTTTTGTGAGAATAGATGTAGTTGCTTAGATTTATTTATTTTTCTTTTTAAAAAATCTTCTAGAGAATAAAGCACAGCACAGCACTGAATTCAATTGCGGGATTTTAAGACGTACTTGAAAATTGATGCTTTTTGGAGAATTAAGGACTAAACAAGTAACTTGAAATAATTAAAGCAACATAACAACTTATTCAAAATAATATAAGTTTTTCCCAAAAACTTCTCAGTAGGTGCTATGGTTCACACCTGTAACCCCAACACTATTCAGTCACTTGAAACACATTTGGTGTCAGGCATGGTGGCTCATGCCTATAATTCCATTACTTTGGGAGCCTGCAGCAGGAAAATTGCTTGAGGCCAGGAGTTCAAGACTAGCAAGGGCAAGATGGCTAGACTCCATGTCTACACAAAATTTAAAAATTAGTAGCCAGTTTCAGCCTGGGTGACAAAGTGATACCCTGTCTCAAACAACAACCACAACAATAACAAAACTATTTATTACTGAAAATAAAGTGACTCAAATGGGAAGAACTAGAATTCGTAGTAGGTCAGTGGCCTGTTAGGAACCAGGCCACACAACTGGAGGTGTGCAGCAGGCCAGTGAGCAACTGACTGAGCTCCGCCTCAGCTCCGCCTGTCAGATCAACAGCATGAGATTCTCGTAGGAACGTTACCCCTACTGTGAACTGTGAAATCCAGGGATTTAGTTTGTGAAGTCCTTGTGAGAATCTAATGCCTGATGATCTGAGGTGGAACAGTTCATCCTGAAACAGTTTTCTCCCCCAAATTGGGGAAACATTTACTTCCATGAAACCAGTCCCTGGTGCCAAGAAAGTTGGAGATTGTTCATTTCTTTCTGTTGCAACATTTCATCCAGAGGTTTTATTCACATAAACAGAATTCTATGAAAAAAATGGCTTCAGTTTACCATTTCAGTATTGTTTTTATATCACATATTATTTTTATCTTGTCTTATCCCATTTTAGTATTTTGAGTCCCATTAAAATATTTATGTTTTTTTTTACTAGAAGTGAAGGTATGAGCCATTCGTGCACAGTTTAAGTAAACAGAAATTTCAGTGCCTAATAAATGATATTTCATTTTTATGCCTAATATTTATGTATTTATTTTCTTACTGTCATTTTTTCTTATTGATAAAATTTTATATATTTTTTATCTTCTTTGGTTTTGAGATGAAAGTCAAATAACATAAAATTGACCATTTCAAAATGTATAATTAATTTCTATTTAGTATATTTACAATACTGTGCAAACATCATCTGTATGTAGTTCTAAAACATTTCCATTACCCCAGAAGAAAACCCCATATCATTGAACAATCATTCCCTACACCATCTTTCCTCCATCTATTTTCCATCTCTATGGATTCACCCATTCTAAATATTTCATATAAAGGAAGTAACACAATATAAGATCATTCATTTCTGTCTTCTCTTACTTAGCATGTTTTCAAGTTTCACCTACTTCTAGTATATAGTAATTGTTTATTACTTTTTATGCTTACCTAATGTTCTATTGTTCATATATACCACACTTTGTTTCTTCATTCATCAGTTTATGACTGTTTAAGATTTTTGACTTTTTGACTCTTATGAATAGTGCTGGCATGAACTATTCATACAAATGTGAATAAATATTGAAATATTCAGCATGAATAAATATTTGAGTACCTGCCTTACAATTGTTTCTAGTATATAACTGGACGTGAAATTGCTGGGCCATATGGCAATGTTTGTTTAATTTTGTGAGGGACTACAAAATTGCTTCCTATAGCAGATATACCATTTCACATTACCACCAGAAATGTAAGAGAGTCCTACATTCTTCACATTCTCACCAACATTTATTATTTACCATCGTTTTGATTCTAGCCATTTCACTGTGTGTTAGATGGTATTTCATTGTAGTTTTAACCAAGTATTTATTTTAGAACAACAGAGTCCTCTGAAAAAGAGTAATGGTCCTACAGTAGAAATTACCCTGCTTAATGAATTTTCAAAGTAAAAACGATCCCAAAGTGGGAAATAAACAAACATGCTTCCAAAGACAAATCACCAGAAAATGTGAAAAAGTAACTTTATCTTATTGACTATTTTTATTACTTATTATTAAATATAATTTATCATATTTCTTTTCATCTAAAATTGGTTTTATATACTAAATATTTCAGTAAACATTTTAGCCATTTCAACTTACAGTTTCTTAAAAGTGAATGTGTGTCTATGTTGGAGAGTGATATTGTTGTACTCAAAAGGAAATGTGCATGAAGTCCCGCAGTCTCAATTCCATCTAAAGCCATGGTGCTACCACAGTCAAATGTTAGCAAGCTTAACTTTAGCATGAACTAACCAGCAGCAGAAAACATGGCTGCCCCATTAAACTACCTACAACTACAAATGATCATTTGTTACATCATTTGTAGTTACAAGTAGTAAAATATGCCTGTAACTTTATCATCATTCTAATCATTTCCCCAAACCTTTTTTAAAAATCTAGTTTAAAAATGTTTTGTGAACTTTATTTTAAATGGGACAAAATATTCTAATGTTTATATTTTCACTGAAGAGAGAAATGTCTATATTTGATTATTTTACATCAATATTTATGAATTAAATTATAGTATAAATAAAAACTTTTGTTTAACAATTCCTAAGACATATGACTTCAATCTCATAATAAAATATTTTCTCCACATTGAGATACTATCTCACGCCATTTAGAATGGCGATCATTAAAAAATTGGGAGACAACAGATGCTGGAGAGATAGGAACACTGTTGGTGGGAGTGTAAATTAGTTCAACCATTGTGGAAGACAGCGTGGTGATTCCTCAAAGACCTAGAAATAGAAATTCCATTTGACCCAGCAATCCTATTACTGGGTATATATCCAAAGGATTATAAATCATTCTATTATAAAGACACATGCACATGTATGTTCATGGCAACACCGTTTACAATAGCAAAGACCTGGAACCAACCCAAGTGCCCATCAGTGATAGACTGGACAAGTAAAATGTGGCAAATATGCAACATGGAATACTATGCAGCCATAAAAAACGATGAGTTCATGTCCTTTGTAGGGACATGGAGAAATCTGGAAAGCATAATTCTCAGCAAACTGACAAAAGAACAGAAAATTAAATACCGCATGTTCTCACTCATAGGCGGGTGTTGAACAATGAGAACACATGGACACAGGGAGGGGAGCATCACACACTGGGGTCTCCTAGGGGAGCTGGGGGAGGGACAGTGGGAGGTGAGAAGGTTGGGGAGGGATAATATTGGGAGAAATGCCAGATATAGGTGAAAGGGAGATGGAGGCAGCAAACCACCTTGCCATGTATGTATCTATGCAACAGTCCTGCAAGATCTGCACATGTACCCCAGACCCTGAAGTACAATACAAAAAAAAAGAAAAAAGAAAAAAAATTTCTAATTTTAGCTCGCCAATAATAGAGGTAAAATCAATATTGAAATGACCTAATATACTTACAACCTTAAATATATTATACATTTTAACACTACCAACTTTTTAACAGCAAGAATTTTTCTATACAATATCAACAAAAATTCCATGCCAGAGTGAAGACAGTTTGCATTCAAATGTTCATTGCTTCCAGATGTATGACCCTGGGCAATTTAGTTAACCTTTCTGGCGTTCAATTACTTCATCTGTAATATGATTATCTACCTCATAAAACTAGAAGGTTTAAATGCATCAACTCACATAAAATACTTGGAAGTGTGCCTCACATGTAAAAAGCTCTCAATAATATTGATAAACAGTTTTAAAACATGGAAGAATTTGAGGAGCAGGACTATACTTTATTGAGATTTTGTGGAACCAATACAGAAATTTCTGAAAGAACACTGATGTCACTATCACCTGTCATCTGGACTCTTGCAATAGCCTTTTACTGGCATCTATGTGTCCGTGGAGGTGTGTATTGGACTGTGCAGGTCTAATGTGCTACCTACAGCATTTCCAGAGTTATCTTTATAAGTGTATAAATTATAATTCCCTTCTTATAAAAGCCTCCGATAGCTTCCTATAAACTTAGAATTGAATTGAACGCCTTCATTATATGCCTTAGAATGGTAAATGATCTGGCACCTTCCTCCTTTTTTATTTGATATATGCCACTCTACCGCTTGTGACATTTAAAGCCAATGGGACATCTTTGTGTGCACCAAACTGGCCAGTTGTTTACTGATTTCAGGTCTTCACATTTGCTGTATCTTTCTGCTTTTTTTAAATAACATCAAATCTCTCTCACTCTCCTCTATCTCTCTCTGTCATTTATGTCTGAATCCCAAAGTCACTTCCTCAAAGAGATTGTCAGTGAAATCTCTTTATAAAACAGCTCCATCTCCAATAGTCTCTGCTTCTTTTAACTAGTAGTTAACAATATTTGACATTATTCTGTCTGATCACTTCTTTATTTGAGGACTGCCTGTTTCTTTCACCAAACCATGACTCATTCCACGGTTCATGAAAGCATAAACTTCATCTTGCTTATCACATGATTGCTAGTTCCTAAACAAGTGGCTTGCACATGGAGGATCAATTTTATTAGGTTCGTGCAAAAGTATTTGTGGGTTTGTTTTTTGCTATTATTTTTAATCACTTTTGCACCAACCTAATAATTGTTTTAAGAATAAGTTAAAAATTCCTCTTTTATCATAAAACATAATGTACTTAGAAGGGAACATTTTATTACTAACAACAAAAAAATTGAGGTTCAGAAAAAAATGGATCTAAATGAAATAATATGCCCTCTCTTCCTTATAATAAAAATATGAAAATTAAAACAATATGAGATACTGTTTCTTGACTATTTACATGGCAAAATCGAAGTTTAACAAAATACTTTCTTGGTGAACCGTAAGAAAATAAACGTACTTAACTTCTCAGAAGGCTCAATCCTTCTAAAATACAATCTGCCAACATCTGGAAATATTATATATGGTTAAACACTTTTACTTAGCAAGCCCACTTCTAATAAATATATCCCAAAGATACAATGATGAAATTGTAAATGCATATACACAGGTTTATTGACTGTATTTGTAGATTGCAGAGTGGCAATAGCCCAAGTGCAAATCACTTGAAGATGAGTCAAACAGCCTTTGATACTTTCCTCACAATAGAATATAGACACAAAATCAAGGAGGAATATTTATATATACTACTATGAAACATAACCAGGATACTTCATTAAGTGAAATAAAAAAAGTGTAAATAAAGAAACATTTTATTGTGCACTAACATTAATCTATGAAAGGAAGGTTAGAAATACAAATTTGATTATGTACAAGAAAATAGCAAGATGAAGCATGAAATAAAATGGAAGAGGGTAAGGTAGAGGGTACTACATTAGATACTAGGTTTTAGTAAGGTAGAGGGTATTATACTAGATACATAATCACATGCTGTTATATGTCATCTCCTTTATTAACATTCAAAGAAACAGGAAAATTTAATTATATTATGTAATGCATGTAATCAAATCCTTATCCTCACCTTAGAGATTTTTTTATGTGGAATAGAATTAGATTCATAGACAATTATTATTTCATTTTTTAATAAAATCATCTAGTTATTTCTCACTACCCCCTTCTATTCACTGTTGTATTCCTGTTAGTTTTTTAAAAAAATTATTTTGGATACACATTAAAATTTTATACAAGCATAAACTTAACTAAATTTAAAATAAAATAACTAAATTTGAATACAAAATAAGTTACCCTACCATTATATCTAACTGGTTATATAATCACAGACAGAAAAACTATTTCAAATTACCCTAAAACACTGTTATGTGATCTTATATGTCTAATTAAATAAGTCTTAAGTAAAAAATAAACTGTTAAAACAATATTAAACTAAAGTAAATATATTTTTGTTGCTATAATTTTTGTTAATACTCAGATAATGAAAATACATGTATGGTTGATAAAACAAGTAATTATGTCATCATTAAGAATGGAGATTGTTGACATGTGAGAAAGTAGATACACATGTAATACGTTATATAAATAAACTGATGTTTTAAAGATAGAATTTACACAAACAGAACAGAAAGCATCACATAAATGTTAAATGTGCACATAAAGATTTCAAACCAACTACTAACTATCTAGTTTCAAAAATGAAATAAACCCACTTAACAACATTTATTGGAAAAAAAGACACATTTTATCTGTGATATTTTATAATTTATGAAAATTTTGTAGTAAGTACATTTGCATTTAATAGAAATTATTTCCTAAAAAAGTTTTGACAAAATGATGAATTTATAAGTTCCTAGTAACTTGCAATTATAACTATGAATACTTTTAAAAAGTTACATGACTCTTAATCATTTTGACCATTTTAATTTCTATAACCATAAAATGCATTCCTATATTTATATTGCCATATTTATTGGACACATTATTCAATTTGAAATTATAAAGAAATTATCTATTGCCATGAATTTTTACTCAGCTTCTATCTTCAAACAAACTATGTTCATCGTTGTAGCTTATAGAATGTTTGTTACATATTTGCCCATCAATAGTCAAGTACATGCAATCTTCACTTTGAATATACTTTCAATTTATGCCTCAAACATTGTTACTTCAGTTCATATAATTTGAAATTCAATGTAAAGACTATTAACAAACTAAACTGCAATGTTGTCAAGTACCATTCTGATTTATGGTTACTTTTACATGTCATAAACAAGCAAAGCTTCCAGATTTTGTTTATTTTTTCTCTTCTGGTTTATCTATAATATCATCTGTCTCATAACTTTTTTAAGACTTTTTTTAAAAACTTGCCTGTAAAGTGACTATGGCCCTTGTAGCAGTTACTGTGATATTAGCAGAAGACTGTAACACTCTATGTATGGAATGAAACAAATAACTAATGTAGTAAGAAGATGATACACATTTTAATAATATTTTCAAAGTAATGAGGAAATGTATTCTCTCTTCGGATCCACAAGGGGGCAGAGTTTCAAAGACAAGAACTTCCCAGTGCCATACCTCCACCCACATCTCCATCTGAGAGCTTAGAGGTCTTTGTTTAACTTTAGACTGCACAGAAATCAAAGGTCAATCACTCCAGCAGAAGTTTAAAGGAACTCCTTTCATAGGACAGAAAACTGGAGTAGAACAGGAATATCTCTCAGGTTAAAAGTCCCCTTCTCCCACATCCAGGCGGACTCCATCTCTGGATCCCCTTCCACAACATTGTGGGAGCTACTTTTCTTTCTCCTTTTTCTTCTCTCTGTCTCCCTAAATAAATCACTTTCTGCAAAACTCTTTAGGGTCCAATATTTACTTAAAAGGAGCTCACCATACCCGGTGGGGTCCCCTCTCCCATTCTTGGGTGAGTGAGGGACCAAGGATCTGGAAGAACACATCCTATCAGGGAGCTGAGCCTCCCCCGTGCCCTGGAACCTGGTCTTAGTAATAAAACCTGATTCCACTTTGAATTGTGAAACACAAATAGATAAGGAAGTGTTGATGTTGCACATTAGCTCAGCACATTAAATAACAAGAGCAGAAAATCACATACTGTTATATATCATCCCCTTTACTAACATTTGAAGAAACAGGAAAATTTAACTCTATATTATTTAATGCATGTAATCAAATTACTATCCCCACCTTAGAGAGTTTTTTCATATATGGAATAGAATCAGATTCATAGATAATTATTATTTCATTTTTTTATAAAATCATAGTTATTTCTCACTACCCCATTCTATTCACTATTGTTTACTTTCTTTTCCTTTTTTCTTTTTTTTTTTGAGACAGAGTTTTGCTTTTGTTACCCAGGCTGGAGTGCAATGGCACGATCTCAGCTCATCGCAACCTCCGCCTCCTGGGTTCAGGCAATTCTCCTGCCTCAGTCTCCTGAGTAGCTGGGATTACAGGCACGCCCCACCATGCCCAGCTAATTTTTTGTATTTTTAGTAGAGATGGGGTTTCACCATGTTGACCAGGACGGTCTCAATCTCTTGACCTTGTGATCCACCCGCCTCAACCTCCCAAAGTGCTGGGACTATAGGCTTGAGCCACCACGCCCGGCCTTATTTACTTTCAATAGTTTTCCTGTTAGTAGAAAACTGGGTGTACATATACATATATGTGTATATATATAAAAAACTATTTTATTATGAGTTGTTTGTGCTAATTGTTCAACTTTTCATAATATCCACCTTTGTTTACCAGTTAAGAATTTTAAATGTGCCTTTGTGACTTAAAAAGTAAGAATCATAAATAGTTTCAAAAGTTAAACAATACTAAAAATGAGGTACTTTTTAATACTTAATAAAATTTGTATGATATTGGTGATGATTTGATTTTCTTTAAAAAGCCACTTTTATAACTTTCATAGAAAATTTTATCAGACATAAGACATAATTGACAGATAAATTTGATAGCATGAGGAGCTAAAGGGAACAGTTATAAAATCATGCTTCTGACCAGTTATGAAAATTTGACTAATTCATAGTGTAGAGATTACTGAACCCAACATTTTAAAACTCTAAATTCAATACATGTAAAGAAAATGTGGTATGTATAAATAATGGAATACTATTCAACAATAAAAAGAAAGAAATTCTGTTATCTGTGACATGGATGAACCTGGAAGACATTACATTAAGCTAAATAAGACAGGCACAAAAAATAAATACTACATAATTTTATTCATATATAAAATCTAAGAATATTGATCTCATAGAAGTAGAGAGTACAGTGAAGGTTACCAGGGTCTGGGGTAATTGCGGGAGGAGGAGCTTGGGGAGATGTTGATCAAAGAACATAAAATTTCAGTTAGATAAAAGGGATAAGTTGAAGAGATCTACAATACAGCATTCTATTAAAACTTGAGAGTAGAAAGAACAAGTTGAAATCCCGCATCTAATCATTCAATGGTAATGCATTATTACAAAGGTCTTAGAGCTCCTCCTACTATGCCATTTACAATCTAGTAGAGTAGCAAGACATTTACATAAAATTATTACAAAACATGTTATATTAGACAGATGAATTTTATATTTTTTTTAGGAAAAAACTAATTATATTTCATAAAGGAGGAGGGGTTTTAGTTAATGATAAAAACTGCCTCAGATTTCTATAGACATATATATTTTTAAAGGATTTCCGGAAAAGGTGAGAAAATAAAGGATTAGAGATGGGAATATCCAATTATATTCCTTTTATACTGGTTATAACAGGATGGGGATGGAGGTTACCTATGCTACAATCGGGAAAGGGATTGAGGTCACCTTGTTCCAAACCTTTAATATTAGGAGTACAGATGCCATTTCATACAAGTAATGCGGATCTATTCTAGTTTGGGAGCCAAAAAAAAGAAAAAGTCAACATGTTCCAGAAAATTTAAAAAATAAAAGCATCTGTGATCGATGGCAGGTGTTGGAATTTGGAAAGGTTTTACAAAATCTAAGTGATAACTTAGATTATAAGTTAATAATAAAAAAGAGGTAAAATTGAATTACCAAATGGCAAATACTGTTTTTATATATCCATACATTACCTAATTTCATTTTCAGGAGAGTATTGTTAGTAATTACAGTATAGTACTATTCTCATTTTACAGATAAGAGATAATGTAAAGTTAAGTAATTTGCCTAAAATCACACAGTGAGTGTAGACTTGATCTCTAGGCAGCTTGATTTAAAAATGCCTAAGATTAACAAAATGAGGACCTAATACAGAGAGGATGACAGAGAAAATTCAAAGAAAGAAACAATTTTGGAAAACAGTGAATGTAAAAAGAAATTATAAATGCATACAGCAAGCATCTCTTAAAGATGATGACACTCCATGGGTTCCTGAAAACGTTTATCCATCCTGTAAGTAGTAACCAGGAAAAGGTGACATTAGATTCATTGCCCTAAAGTTTAGTTTTCATGCCGAGGATTTAACTACCCAAGACATCATTGGAGCTCATGGTTATTAAACAGATAAGCTAAGACACCACCAAAGTTCTCTTTTCTCCCCTGAACTGTAAGCACAATGAGAATAAGGACCATATTTGTCTTTTTTCCCACTCTAGTTTTGTTGTTTCACATAGTCTGTGACATAGCAAAGATACTAAAAACATTTTTGGAAAAATTTAGGCATCGGATACTCATGGGTATTAGTATTTGCATAAATTTTAGTATTTGCATAAATACTAATATTTATGCAAATGTGTATATATGTGATATGTGTATGTGTGTGTGTGTGTTTATGTGGAGGGTTTTCTTTTTTTCAAGTCATAGGCTACATATATGATTTCAATCCCCACATTATGTCTATGCTCCTCTACTTCAACAAGTATTTTAGCTGGTCAAGGCTTTTTGACAAGAGAAGTGACCTAACATTTACACTGTGATGGCTTCTTAGTCTTTGAATCTTGCTTTTTAGAGGGTTTAAGAGTCTCCACTAATCATATCTGAATATGGTAGCTTCTAGAAATTGCTCACTCTTCTCCATCATCATTTATTAAAGCAATTCTTTAATTATATTTTATTTTAAATGTTAATTAACCTCTAACCTCATTTATGACTTTTTACAAATGGAATCAGCCCCATATGGCAAAATGATAATCACAATTATATATTCAAGTTAATGTTTATTATATCTTTGTGTCAGTGTCAGTCATGGAGGCTCTATGCTTAAATTCTTTTTAAGAATTAGTGTGCCGTTCAGCTGCAAATAGTTTATCTATTTGATGGCCCTCAGCAATAGCATCTTGGGGATGTGCATACAATATCTGAGTTGAGGCCATTTTCTTACCAAGTGTCTCCTAGCTGAAAACTGAACACCACAAAGGTACTGGGACATGACTATTGCTGTCCAACATGGGACTCCTCTAAGTGAGTCATTTAGGCTTTGGAGATCCCATGTGATTGTCGAAGACTGTCAGATCTGCATTGTATGTGATGACCTCCCTGCTCAATTCTGCTTCTCTCCTTCCTTTCACATACATCAATCCCGCAAAACCTCTTGCTCGCATGATTCTACCACAATACATGCTTACTGAAGAAGGAGAACTGACGCAAGCCCTAAAATCTCTAAAATAGCTGAACTCAAATTTGTAGAAAGAGGTAAAAATTTGAAATAAATTATATAAACTACTTATAATATATCTTCCACTTAAACCTTTTTCGTCTTTTGACAATGTATACTGCTTTGAGAGAGCACATCTAATAGAAGAGAGTCCAACATCAGGAAGATTTTCAGGTGGCAATTCATATTATTTGGCAGTAGGTGAGTCTAATGTTTTATATGGCTAGAGCCTTTTAAATGAGTAATTCATGATTTGTCGGAGGCAATTTTATGCAGGCACCAATAAGTAAGGCCATAACATATTGTTGAAGCCTGACAGGGGAAGGGCAGCAAAAGCAAATCAAATCCATAATGATTTTTGTTATATGGATAATGACTAGGTTTCCTTGAAAGTGTGTAATAATTGAGTGTTAACTGGGTTTATTGCTGCATTTAATTGGGTACTCAGGTTGTATCATGCAGGTTGGATTTGATCAAAAGAAGTCGATAATTGTTGAGTTGAAACACACATTCCTGTCACATATACAGCAGAGACAAACAGAAAACGTTATCCAAAATCAGTCTTCAGGCTGTAATGGTCAGGCAAACATTCCATTTCTGATTGATCATAAATTGTGTTGATTATGACCTTGAAACACGTTCTTTCCTGGAAACGGAAATAAGGCCTAAAACACAAGCTGCTAGGTTTTGAACTTCTCACTTTAACTGTCTTTCAAGGTGATCCCTGGGTGTGCCTGTCTTATAGCAGCAGTCCACTTACAGGTTTTGCCACTTTGTTATATGCAGGCTTCCATTTTTAAAAATCTGCTTTTCTTTATGCTTAATTTTTTATTAAAAACTTCCCATTGCTTGAAGTGTGCGTTGAAGGTTGAGCAGTGTTATAACATTAGGCAACCAAGAAAGTCAGTCTCTTAAATCTGCAACATTTTTCATGCTTTTGTGTTTGTTGTGGCTTGATTATGGCCCTATGTGTATGCATTTTATTTGACAATATAATTTGCTTGGAATAAATGTTTATGACTAATTGTATAAGTTTGTTATGAGTCATAATATACCATAAAGTTTTATAAAGGGTACATTTTGAAATCAGTCTTCTTAGAATCAGATTACTTATTCATTGACACATCAGCCAGGGTATGTTGCTCAATTTTTTCTAATGCAATTTATTTGACCTTAAAATGCATATATGAATAATATTTATCATACAGAGGCTATATATTTTGTGATAGTATATATAAAATTTAACACTGCCAGCAAGAATTGTGCTCAGCATTAAATGCACACCCAGCAGGTATTAAATCTTATTAAAAAGACTAACACACATGAAATACACACATATCACATGTATTTTTCAATAACCTGAGTTAGTCAATGACAATGAAGATAAAACATAACTAGAATAGAAGAACAATAAAATACCAATTAAATACTAATTAAAATTTATGGGATGAGGTTAATAAAACATAACTAATAAATTAAGGATTATTAATCATAGCAACAAAAATACAAAATTAAAAAATGTTTGGTAATTAATTAATTACAAGCCACTACATTTACTGACAATTAGATATATGCAAATTTAAACCAAAGGGAAAACATTTTACACTTACCTGGGTAGGAAATTTTTAACATCCTCTCATTACTTTAAGTGATAATGAAGTGCAAAATGATGAGAACTCTTTTGTATTTTTGGAGGAAATGTAAACTGTCACAGCTAGTATGAAGAAAATTTTGGTAATATCTATGAATGTAGGTCTGTGTCCATCATAGGGCAATGACTTTTCTCCTAAGCCTACAAGGAACTCTCTCATATGTATGTAAGAATACTTGTGTGATATAATCAGACTGACTGCTTCTGATGCTCTTCTGGTTCTGGAGTTCAGCAACTTCTTAAAATTCCCAACCTGTTCTGTCCATAAAGAAATGTTAGGAGGATCTTGGGAAGATGGCAGGGTAGGAGCAGCTCAGGATTGCAGCTCTTAGTGGAGGTGCAAACGGTGAGTCCAGGCGGCATTTCCAGAAGGATATTTATTGCCCACAGAACACGGAAATTCCCAGGTGTAGGAGACGGGACGCCGCGCAGCTGTTTCCGCTGGCGCTGCCAGCTGGCTCCAAGGTGCAGCGACATTCCTCACAAGGCACACTGCCCTGGGCCCCCAGTTAAACCAGCAATCTGAGATTCGGGAGGGCAGATTAGCATATCCATCTGATTGAGTGGGATTTGGACACTGAGCCAGATCAGGAGATTTCTAGGAGGCGACATTTGATCCGGTGCAGTGGGTCGCTGCATGGGAGATCACACAGATCCTGGTGCCCTAACAGCAGGAGATTGAAATACCTGGGAGAGAGTCAACCTTTCAACTTAGAAAAAAAAAAGGGCTCTGAGGCAGCGAGCCCGGTGATCAGGCTCGGCGGGTCCCACCACCACAGGGACAAGCAGGGCGGCGATTTGATACACCCAGAGTTTCTCTGTGGACACAGCTGAGCCCGCTGAGCCCGGGACAGTGCAGCTCGGTGGGGGAGGGGCATCCGCCATTGCCGAGGCAATCCGCCCCTACGGAGCTATACTCCTATTGCTGACGCAGCCTGCCATTGCCAAGGCAACCTGCCATAACTGAGAGACTCTGCAAATACAGAGGCAACAGAGTGGAGGCCACAACAGCAGGGCGGAGCTCACAGAAATAGGGCAGAGCTCACGGCAACAAGGCGAAGCCCACAGCAACAGGGCAGAGCCCAGGACAGCAGGGCGAAGCCCAGGACAGCAGGGTGGAGCCTCGGCAGGCATATAGTTACTAGACTGCCTCCTAGCTGGGTATGACAGTGCAATGGATACTCATAAAGAAAACACCTAAATCCCCGAGACAGAGCACCTGAGGTAAAAAGGGGTTTTATGAATTCTGCTGCAACAGACCTAAACATCCCAGACTAACAGCCCTGAATGAACAAAGGAGCTCACAGCTCAGCACCTGAGCTCCAATAAAGTACGAACCATCTCCTCAAGTAGCTCCCTGACCCCTGTATACCCAAAGAGTCACCTCAAAAAGGACTGATCAGACTGACATTAGGTGGGCATCATTCTGGGACAAAGACAGCAGAAGAAGAAACTGGTAGCAACCCTCACTGTTCTGCAGCTGCTACAGGTGCACCCCAGAAAAGCAGGGCCAGGAGTGGACCTCACCAGTTGTACAGCAGAGGGGCTAGACTGCTAGAAGGAAAACTAAGCAACAGAAATACTTCATCATCAACAATCTGGGCGTCCACTCAGAGACCCAATCGAAAAGTCAGCAACTACTCAGACAACAGGTGGATACACCCACAAAGATGGGAAGAAACCAGCGCAAAAAGGAGGAAGACACCCAAAACCAAAACATCTCTCTTCCTACAAAAGAACAAAACTCCTCACCAGCAAGGGAACAAAGCTGGACGGAGAATGACGGTGATGAAATGATGGAATTAGACTTCAGAAGGTGGAAAATGAGAAACTTCCATGAGCTAAAAGAACACATTCTAAATCAATGAAAGAAACTAAGAACCTTGAAAAAAGATTTGAAAAAAAGATTCGAGGAAATGATAACAAGAATGGACAACAAAGAGAGAAATATAAATGAATTGAAGGAGCTGAAAAACACAACACGAGAACTTCGCGAAGCATGCACAAGTTTCAACAGCCGAATTGACCAAGCAGAAGAAAGGATATCAGAAGTCGAAGATCAACTCAATGAAATAAAATGAGAAACCAAGATTAGAGAAAGAAGTGCAAAAATGAACGAACAAAGTCTCCAAGAAATGTGGGACTATGTGAAGAGACCTAACCTATGTTTGATAGGTGTACCAGAATGTGATGAAGAGAATGAATTCAAGCTGGAAAATACTTTTCAGGATATCATCCAGGAGAATTTTCCCAACCTAGCAAGGCAGGCCAATACTCAAGTCCAGGAAATACAGAGAACA